>JAABKJ010000742.1:0-45796 GCA_011634705.1 Andricus grossulariae
CCATTTCAGCCAGATCTTGGGGCTTAGGAGGAACTTGCATGTGAATGTTCCTTCTTGTCCTGAAATCGTGATCATCTTTAAGAAGGTGCCTGCTTTCCGCGGTTGGTCTTAATGTCGCTCCCTCATCTTCGGCTGCAGCTAGATCAAGCAGCGTTTGGGGAAGCGCTTCGCATACATATCCATTTTTCGAGAGGTAGGCACGTTGATTTCGCAACGATTGTATCGAAACTTGCAGCAGCTCTGGGTTCTTCTAGCACCACAGAGTATGCATACGCCCTATAAGGCCTTGATCAACAGGGATAATGCTGGCATCGTGCCAGTCTAGCAAGTCATCCTCATCCTCATATTGTTGAGTAAATTCACCTTAACTTTAAGGGATGATGAACAGTCTTTTTGTGAATTTAATGTACGTTTGTGCTTTATAATACAAAAGAGGATCAGATGGAGATTATATATTTAAAGTAAAAATACCTAATTTAATATGCTTCTTGCATTTTATTGTATACAAACCGAAAATTGGATGGAAATGGTGCAAGTAGCTGAAAATTATATTGACTACTAGATTGAAAATCACAACCACATTGTCCAACTTTGAAATAAACAAAAGCTTGGGGTTTCTCGGTGAATTAAAATTGGAAAAACGGGAGTAATCTGCAATAGTAATATGGAATCTATAAATGAAAGAAATTTGAATAAACAATTTCAAATCGATGTGTATCGAACTAGTTTAGTAGACTTACTAAACCATAAAATTTTGTTAACAGGTAACTTTGAGCATTGGTATAAATAATTGAACTAAGCAAATAGAAGATCTTTATCTATTTTTCGCAAAAAAAATTATTCTTCATATATCTATCAAAGTACCTTCTCAAACTTACTATAGTCAACAAAATTGGTCAAATTTAACATTTAGATTTGCTGAAGATAATTAAAGGTGAATAATAGAAAAGTTGTTTATAGCCTTGCAAATACTGAGGGAGCGTTCATTAATTACGAAAGGAAATAAAATATTAAATGTAATATTGTGATGCTCATCAGATATTTGTAAATCATATTTTCATCTCTCTAATAATTATTCGCTTGTTTCTCAAGTAACCAGTGAACGCTCCCTCATCAGACTTACGGTATTCCAAAATTTTCTAGATTCTATTAACTCTGATAAGCTATTTCGATACATATAATATGGAGAAGACTACTTTTTTGAGAAGAGAGGATGAAAATGTTCTGTTTGTTGACTTCATTTATTTTTTAAAAATCCCAATTCTAAGGTTGAAGAATTTTCTGGAGTAGTACAAATTTTCGAAACAACACTATGTCAACAAGCTATGAAACAAGATGTCAACAACACTCCTTTTTATGATAACTTTAAAATATGCAGAGCTAGGATCACGATGAAGTGATGTGAATTCTTTTGCAATTTTAATGATAGTTTTGAGTTCATAAGCAATACAATGTCATGAGTAGATTTCTATGATATATATTCCTTTTTAACAACAAAATTATGATTCTTTCATTATATATGTATCTTTGAAATAAGAAAAAATTAATTTGAAAAATTCGTAATTTTCAAGCATTTTTATCTGATTTTAATTATAAAGTATGTATGTAGTATTATGTAGCAAATGCTATCTCTGTTGAGCCTTAAATTCAGGAGGTCAATTAAGATTAGCATACTTTGTTTAATCCTAAATAATAAAAGTATACATTACGGCCGAAAATGATCTACAGGTGTAGTGACAGGGGCAATAATAATCACTGTTGACTTTGAAACACGATAGCTTCAACCTCAACATTAACGAAAGTATGTAGTAATAAAATGTTTATATTTTAACAGAAGCTAATGATATGTAAACATCACAGAAGCTTACGATGAACACCCATATTCTCGGAGATAACGACTATTTGATATTGAGAAATTTACAATAAAACACTAGAATATTTCTTTTTTAATTAAATTCTTCAGTTTGTCCTCTGTTTCAAAAAAATGAGGATCCTTTATAAAATGTTCTTTACCATGGTAATCGTTCTTAATTCTACGGGTGAATATAATAGTATAATAATATATCTATAATTCTAAAAAATATTTTAAAACTTTCCGCAAATAACGATTTGTCCAAAGTAAGCATTCCACCCGAGGAATTATAAAAGCTTGACCTTATAAATTGTGTCACCATTTAAAAACTCTGAACTTCCGCGTGTGCAGAGGTGTTATAAGGCCTTCAGGGTTGCACACTTCCGGATGCGCATTGGACTTGTGTGGCGTTGGTTGTTGCGCACTAGCGATATGCTGCATTTCCCAAAGCGCAGTACTTATTTGGCATTTGTGGGTGCGCACTTGAATGGTGTCGCACTTCCGGGTGCGCAATATACTTCTGCGTCATTTTTAGTTTCGCACTAAAGCTGGGCTGCACCTCTGGCTGCGCAGTATACTTCTGCCGCAGTCGAATTATGTAGCATTTATATCTTTGCATTAGTATTACGTTCTACTTGTTGATGCGCATTAGAATCTTATCGTATTTGTCGCTGGATTCTAGAGTTATATTGCACTTTTGAAGGCGCAGTAGACGTTTGTGACATTAGAAGTTGCGCACTAGAGTCATGTTGTATTTTCCGCTGCGCACTGAACTTCTATGGAATTTTTTGTGACACAGTAATTGTGTGTCGTCCTTACCGATTAGCAGACTTTCATGAAATTCTTAGTAAAGCGTATTCGAAAGTACGACATAACTCTACTGCGTAGCCATTAGTGTCATACAATTGCACTGCGCAACAGTAAACCTCGTAACAGTCTAGTGCGCAGCCGTGAAGAGGACATAACTCTAGTTCGCAGCAATAAATATCCTATAATTGTACTGCACATTTTTAGGCCTCACTGTAGTTTACCGTGCAGCTGGAAGTGGGACGGAAATATAATGCGCATCCCTAGGTGTCATACATTTGTACTGTGCAAATGTAAACCTCACAGATATTCACTGCACTTCCTTAACATGATAACATGATTATTAGAAATTATGGATAGTATTCGAATTTGTAACAGATCGGAATACTTATTTGCATGCAACTTTCCAGGTCAGATCTGAACTGGGCAAACCCGCTTGAAAAATGTTGTGCCGGCCTAGTTCAAACTCGAACAAAACTTTTCAGACGGGTCTCACAAAGATCCGAACCGCAAGTAAAACGCTTACACTCACCAAAATAAAACAGTTTCTAAATAGGATTTTGTGCGTTTCTTTTTTTCATCAAAGCTCGAATATAGCCTGGCTATAGTTTGAAATTGAATAATGAATAGTCGTACATATTTTTTCTAGTGACAAACAATGGAATATCTTTACATTGTCTTTGAGGGTCCTGATAAGAAATTACTAGGCCAGTTGTTCCAGTGTGGGTCTGAAGACAGTCCTAATTGCACTAGGAATAAATGGGTCGATTTCAACAGTGGGTTGCTAAAATACAAGCATACTTTGAAAAAATGTAATCGTCTTCTCTTTGTTGCAGACTTAAGTTCACAGTTTGACTGTTTACCTAATGGCGAACCTTTTCCTGGTGCTCCAAGTGCCGGACCTTCTAATTTTTTTGAAAGAGGATCACCTGAGTGTTCTCTTACTCCTGCCAAGCCTCCTATTCGTGTTAGGTCCAAGTCTGCTCCTGAAAAGGCTCCGCTTCGTCTCGTATCTAGGTCTCCCCATGCCGAGGCCAGGTCCGTGGCTTCCCCTATAAGGCTTCCTTCTTCTGATGGAAAGGGATGTGGATTGGAACAACTTCGACATATTCGGCTTATTCCTAAAACGAATTCGCACCGAATATTCGAGCTTCGAAGATACACTTTTCCTGCCGATAAACAACTTCAATTGGGATTAGTATATACTACCAAGGATCCTATGCCAACAGAAGAACAAATTGTATTATCAACATCCGATAGTGACGTATTGGCTATATTGGAGAGTTACAAAAATCTTGGTGGAATTTATACATATGATAATTACAATAAAAAACGAGCGAAAATAAACATGGTTAGCGGCAAGGTTACCTTATTGACCCGAGAGGAAATTAGAGAAGTTCCAATAGGTACCCGCCGCTTGATCAAGTATAATTTCAAAGTAGTGCATCTAAAGCATCGTGCGAACAATTCACCACACTAATAAATAAAGTAAATGTAAATATATTATGTAATTTTTTTATTCAAAGTCGAATTAATATATTACATGTCAATTGTAATTATATTAAAAAGTCAATGTTTCAATGTAATCAAGACTTCAGTTTTTCGTCAATACTTCTGCTAGTCTTTTTTTGGAAACAAAGGCAAAATTATTCTTACGTACGGCTGAAACATTGTAGTCACGCGCTTCGTGCGGATATGTATGGCTCACATTTACCTTGGTTTTGCCATAGTTTTGTTCATTGTATGTATACTTGAATAAAATTTTGTATAAAATATCTCTTCAATACCCTACATTTTCTATGAAGCTTATAATTTTCGGCTCAGTCATATGTAAAGATTCAATTTGAGAAACGATACTTATGTTTCGCTGTTGGTTTCAGACCTCAGTTTTATCAGTTTGCTACATACCTTGATTTAGGCAAAAAGTCTCAATACCATCTTTCAAAAACACTACAATGCCTTTATTGGACATTTTTCCGTATTTCGTTTTTTCTGTTTGAATATTGGAATTTCAGTTTTTTGAATGAAATTTTTGAAATTGTGCACCAAAACGAGTCATAACAAAAAAAGATTCAAGGCATATATGTTTATTCTTGGAAAAGCTAAAATTCTTCTCTTAGAAATTCCTACGTAACTCGCCTCTTTTGGGTATCTAAGAAATATTTTCTTCAAATACTCATGCAGTAAAATGTGCTTTGAATCTGAGCATCTGAAGACCTTAGAGGGATCGCTCCGTCCACCTTAGGCTGGCCGTATTCCCTCTACTGTCCAAAAGCCTTAACAAAAATCATCAATTCTTGCGGAAAGCTAATAAGTTGTGAGAATATAAAATTTTTCAACGGGTAATTTCTCCTACTTCCCTTAACTTAAACTCACTTCTCCTAATTTCCGCTCACTTCCTTACTTTCACTACCCTTATTTTCCAACATTTTATCTCGGTTTTCCTCCTCTCACTTCCCCTACGTCCCCACACCTGATTTCGGTTCATCGCTCTTACTCCGCCCTTATTTCCTGCACCCCCTCTAATTATGCCCCCTGACTTTCCATACTGCACCTAATTTCTCTGCATTATTTTATCTCACTTTCCTTCCCATCATTCCACCTACTTTTCCACTCCTCACTAACCCTTACTTCTACTTCTTCTACACTTACTTTCCCTCATTCCCTCTTACTTTCCCTACTTCATCACCTGCACTATCCCGCACTTCCCCTACTACCCCTATACATATTTACTTTTACCGTCACTACTTCTAATTCCCTTATTTTCCTTTACTTTCCTGTCAAAATCGTGCCAAAATCGTGCTTCCATGCTCTGAAGTCCGCAATCAGTGATACCAATGTGGGCGCCTCTTGCTACTGCGCGTGCGTTTGGGCCGCGCACTGGTTGGCCGCAGTTGGCGCGCAATTTAAAATGGGATAGTTAGAGAACACATGAGAAATATTAAAATCGTTATGAAAAATTATTTTGAATCACTCTTTCAACAAGTTTCTTCTGAAATTGAATGTTTTGTGAGATATAAATTATTCCTCAGAAGTCAAAGAAAATAAACTGTTATAAATATATGTGTTATAAATTTTTTTCTTGTCTAAAATCAGAAGCTGTACAATTTATAGACATTTTTGTGCATTTATCAATAATTATTTATTTAAATTACAAGAATTGTTTTTAATTCAAATTTTGAATTGCATCACTCGTCTGAAATACACATTGTCACTCGCGAAATCGGGACGTCCTTCCTTATCAGCACGAGTGCAGGCTTTGAGTCTCAGCGACAGTTTTGAATTAAAGAATAAAGATATAAGATGTGAATAAAATTGACTACAAAATATTGAACTGGTTTTTGCAAACAGCACCTGCAAATGCACCAATTTTATGGATAAACCAATTCATGATTGTATGTCAATTTGTAAATTTATCCAGTTTGAAATTATAATTTGAAAATATTGAAATTATAATTTCAAAATTATAAGCTATAAATTCATCAAGTCACCCAGCAATAAATTCCAAACCTATCAATTCTGAATTCTGAAATTTCCAAATTAGGCCCTCTTCAAATTTATTTATGAACTCCAAGTTTATCAAATCGCCCAACTATAAATCACAATATTACAAAATTTTTCACATTCTTAAGTCCAACATTACAAAACTGGCAAGTGTCCACTTTTCTTTATAAATTATAAAAATTTATCAAGTCACCCAGCGATAAATTTCAAAACTATCAATTTCGAATCCTGAAATTTTCAACTTAGGCCCTCTTCAAATTCATTTATAAATTCCAAGTTTATCAAATCGCCCAACTATGAATTACGATATTACAAAATTTTCCACATTCATAATTCCAACATTGAAAAACAGGCAAGTATCCACTTTCCTTTATAAATTATAAATATTTCAAGTCACCCAGCAATAAATTTCAAAACCGTCAATTTCGAATTCTGATGTTTTCAAATTAGAACCTCTGCGAATTTATTTATAAATTCCAGGTTTATTGAATCACCCAACTATGAATTACAATATTACGAAATTTTCCACATTCATAATTCACTCATTACAAAACTGGCAAGTGTCCACTTTTCTTTATAAATTAAACGCTTCATCAAGTCACCCAGCAATAAATTTCAAAACCATAAAAACCCATCAAAACCATCAAAAGATCTAATTTTGAATTGCGCGCCAACTACGGCCATCCAGTGCGCGGCCCAGCCGCAAGCGCAGTAGTAAAAGGCGCCCACATTGGCATCACTGATTTCGGACTTCAAAGCATGGGAGCACGATTTTGTCAGGTGGTCTGCATGCCGTGTTTGCTTTTCTGCTCACAACTACAGTCTTATAGTGTTCAAATACACAGGACATCTCAAATTTGTACCCACTTTTTTCCATTTCGTGACGCACTCAGCAAAAATGAGGTTCACCGTTCAAATGCTGTCTTCTGCTATCTGCAGATTGCTGCCTTTCGGAAAATGTATAATTTTAGTAAAAATGATAATTGCCTCAGCAAAAGGCTTTATTTCTTTAGATTTTATTGATTCCTGGATCTCGCAAAACCCTGAATATTTGGCAAGCTTTCTTTTTTTCGTTCTCAAATACTTAAGAAAAATGATATATTGAGTCAGTGCCGTGCCTATAAAAAAAAATGTCAAGGCGGCTTTAACCAACACCTTTAACGAATGTATCAATCGAGTGTTTATCTATGGAATCATATTTACTGATCTGTAAATATCTTAGAAGTTCACAAATAATGCCTATGTTCTGTGAGACAGCAAATATCTGATATTTTAGAATTTACAGTAAGGCACTAGAATATTCTTCTGCTAATGAAATTCTTCCAAAATAAATTAATCAGTTTGTCCTCTGCTTGAAAAAAATGAGGGTTGTATACAAAATAGTCTTCACCATGGCAATCGTCCTCAATTCTATGGGTGATTATAGTAGTATAATGATATATATCTTTATAATTTTGAAAGCATTTTTATGTTTCAATACGTTTCTGTGATATCTTTACTTCCATATGCTATTGATAAATTTTATCGTATCAAAACTTCTTAAAAATCATTTTTAGTAGGGACTACAAACTTCAAGTCATAAGTTCATGAACATCATCATCAAAATTCATTTTAATTTATGAAAAGCCTTGTCTGCATTGAAATATTAACTAGTTCATCTGCCATACATATTTTAATAGATTTTGTCAAATTCGGGTGGTCTTCTCTCAATAATTTATTTTCTAAAACAGTATTTTGAATTTCTCTAATAATGAGATCATTCATGAGACTATCAGTATATGGAATTTGTAAGAAGCAATGTGCTTCCGGCTGCGCAGTAGACTTGGAATTTATTATGCGCAGAGGAGTTATAAGGATTTTGAGGTTGTGCACTTCCAGATATGCATTAAACTTGTGTGGCGTTTGTGGTTCCACACCAGCGATATGTTGCATTTCCCGAAGGGCAGTAGACTTATCTGGCACTTGTGGTTGCGTACTGAAGTAATATCGCACTTACGTCTGCGCAGTAGCCTTTTGTGGCATTGTTAGTCACGCATTTGAGCTAGGTTTCCTCCTCTGGCTGCGCAGTATACTTCTGCGGCATTTTAATTGCACAATAACGCTACGTTGCACTTTTAGCTGCGCAAACCTGTTATGTGGCATTTGTGGCTATGCACTAGTGTTATGTTTTACTTTTGGATGCGCAGTAGACTTTTGTAGCTTTTGTTGTTGGGTTCTAGAGTTATGTTGCACATTTAGATGCGCAGGAAACTTTTTTTGCAATTGTGGTTGCGCATTATAGTTATGTTGCACGCGACGCTGCGCAGTGGACTTCTGTGACATTTTTTGTGGTGCAGTGGTATTCTTAGTTGCGCGTATACGGATGTACGACAAAACTCTACTGCGAATCCATAAGTGTCATACAATTGCACTAAACAAACCATCAACACCCTAGAAATGTTCTGCGCCGCCAAAAACGCGGTAAAAGTTTATAACCTCGTCATAAATTCAATACGATTGTACTGCGCAACCATACACCTCACAGATGTCTACTGCGCAGCCCTAACACCATAACATGTTTATCAGAAAATATGGATTCTATTTAAATTTATAACTGATCCGAATACTCATTCGGATGCAAATTTCCTGCTCGGATCTGACATTGGTAACCTACCAGAAAAATTTGGTGCCGTTTCAGTTGAAACCCCAACCAAAACTTTTCGGGCGCGTCACCTGTAGACCCGAACCGCAAGTTTTTAACTAGGACTTTCTTTTCTTGTTTTTTTTTTTTAATCAGGGCTCAACTAGAGCCTCGCTGAGGTTCGGAATTGGGGAATAAATGGACGCACATTGTTTTTTTAGTGCCAAAGAATGAAAAACCTTAACAGTGCCCTGACTAATGCTTACTAAATTAGTTGTTCTATTCTGCATCTGACCACTGCCCTGATTGTACTAGGAATAAATGTCATCATCTCCTCTTTGTTGCAGACTTAAGTTCAGAGTTTGACTGTTTACCGAATGGCGAACCTATTCCTGGTGTTCCTCGTGCCAGACCTTCTCATGTTTCTGAAATACATTCGCCTGAGAGATCTATTTTTCCTGCCGTGCCCCCTCTTCATGTACGATCCAGGTCTCCTCTTGCCGAAGCCAGGTCCGTGAGTCCTCCTAAAAAGCTTCCTTCTCCTGACGGAAATGGATGTGGAATTGAACAACTCAGATTTATTCGGCTTATTCCGATTGTGGATTTGAACCAGAAATTCGAACTTCAAAGGTACACTTTTCCTGCCGATAAACCAGTTCAATTAAGATTAGCACATAATTCCTACAAGACTATGCCACGCGAAGAACAAATTGTATTATCAACATCCGATAGTGACGTCCTGGCAGTATTAGAGAGTTATGATGTTCTTGCTGGAATTTATACATATAGTAATCATACTAAAAGACGGGCTAAAATAAACAGAGCAAGCGGCACGGTTACCCCATTGACCCGAGATGAAATCGAAAAAGTTCCAATAGGTGCCCGCCGCTTAATCAAGTGGAATTTCAAAGTAGTGAATCTAAACCATCGTGAATAATCCTCTAAACATATAATGAAAAAACTGTGAAACTGATAAACAATTTTCCTTTTGATCCAAAGCCGGATTAAAATCATACACGTAATTTGTAATTACATTAAAACGTCAATTTTTTATTGTATTTAAAACTTCAGTTTTTCATCAATGCCCCTACCGTCTTTTTTGGAAGCCAAGACAAAAATATACCCTCCAATTCTTAAAGCTTCTTGGCTCTCTAAAACAATTTAAGATTTCTCTTTTGAAACATCGATTTCCGTTTAAAAAAAACGCAAGGAGCGCCAGTTTCGATAGTACCAGTTTTAGTAACAGTTTTAAACATAAGACAATGGAAACTAAACAGATTCAAAATAAAGCTTTGAAAATTGTACAATTTTGGTTGATGATACCAAGAATTAAACTATTTTTAATTTTAGACATACTGATTGAAGAAATTGTAGTACTACGAATTTTGATCTAAAAATCAATCAATTGAATATGCAATTTAAAAGCTGCATAATGTTGAACGCAAAAGCTTTCAAAATGAAAGAATTTTGATTTTGAAGTACGGATAATTCTATAACAATAAAGAGACTAATTCTATACCATTTATAATTTAGGGCTTTTAAAACATAAAAAGTAAAATGCATTAATCAATGTTTCAGAAATTCTACAGTTTTATATGTAGGATAATTGAAATCCAATCCATTATCATAGCAGATTGGTTAATAATAACGAATATCTATTGTGTTTACGGTTGTGAAGAGGCGCAACTATCGGGCTACGGTTTTTTTCTAAGTTGTATCGCCAGAAGACGCTATGTGAAGTATTTCTGTCCTAATCTCTATTGTTTATCTTATTTGTAAATATTTTCAATAATAGTAGGGTTGATTTATAATCATAAGTACAATATGCTTCTCTATAAACCATTTGAACTAAATTTAGTGTTCAAAGTTTGATGTAAAAACGACTGTTCAAATTTTCTAACATCTAACCTCTTTTGGTGTTCAAGTTCTTTGATGCGTGAAAGAAATCTGTTGGTAGTAAGCCTTTTTTCAAATGCAACTCTGTTCAAAGAAAAGAAATATTTTCCGAAACTTTGATTATAATTTTCGGGATACGAAAGAATTATATACATAAAGAATAATATGAAATATGTATGATGCACTTTAGGATTATTAAAATTTGGAATTAAGTTTGCTGGGTCAAAAATGCTATTTCTAATTATTGAAACTATTTTGTATTATCACAATAGATAAATAGTTTAGTTGAAATAATGTGTTTCACGTGTTTTTTTTTCACTCAGATGAACCTTGTTATTCTAACTAAGGTTGCAAAGTTAGCACCTGTCATAGCAAGTCAAAATAGTTGATTCCTTGCATGCGGGTACAAGAAATTATTTTCAGTGCAGTGAGCAGATTTTTTTCATTGATCCCAGGAAAATTTTTAGATGAAACTAAAGAATAATCTCAGAAGGATATTTGTAGAACTAATACTGGACCAACAAAGTATCTTTCTCGTTGACACGTTTGTTATTGTTTGTTGAGCGAAACGATCTCTGCTCCTCGGACATTTACAAGGGGATACTGCACATCCTGCCATCAATATTGCTTGTTGACAACTCATACCTCTTAACCCTGCGAGCAACCTCGCGAAGAGGAATATTTAGTGATACTGCCTGAGGCACGGCACCTACATCTCCATACATATGCATATAAATATACACATACCCATGTGAATATAAAATTGTGCAAGTATAGGTGATAGACGAAGAAACTAAAAGGTAAAATCGAGATGGTTCGCGCTACGGACGTTAAGAATAACTAATACACATACAAAGGTATAATAGTGGGACTACAGGGACTGCAGTGACGTATGGGCTTCGGTAAATAAACTATTAATATTATGGTAACGTCACGCATTCCTATCCATATTGGCTGCTCGAGCGCGCTGGCGCCTCCACCCCGTTCGAAGATTTACAGGCCGAAGAACAAATACGTAAATTACGGTCCTGAGCTAATGGAGCGTGCCCGATCCATTTAAAAGTTTAAACGTTGCGCGAAGACTGGAAAGAAGGGTAATGCATATAATATCTCTCAAGTGCGAACCTTTGATCCTGCGCTCAGAACAAACTGCAGATAAATTCGTGGAGGGTCACGAGGAGAAATTATATGAGGATATATAGAGCATAGGCTGTGATCTACACAATGCTTCTCTTATATTGATACCCCCATTTTAAGTGAACCACTTTGTTTTTTCAGTTTTATTACACATACGCGGCAAACAGGAAACAGGTTTAATAATTAATACTCTCTGGTTTAGTATATTAGTTAGAACTAATTTGAATTCACATTAAATTCCTTTCAATACTTCAAGGTTAATATATAGAATACATAGAATTTGAAGAACCATCTGAATTCAGAGAAATTCAAGTGAGTTCAAAGAAATTCAAGTGTATTCAAAATAATTTCCAATAATATGAGTACGCTTTGAAAGAAGTTTTTTTAACATCCATGAATCGATATTCGCTTGAATTATATTTTAATTTCAAGATTTCTAGGAGATATAGTATCTTATTCTTTCAGATTAATCAAGCGGAGAGCTCTTGAATCTCGTTTTTAAATATTTTTTTCTTCCTAATAATTTATAGCGATTTCACGCAAATGATTGGGGAACTTTCTAGGTGTATTTTGAATATTGATAGGTTTCTAAATCTCGTGTTATTTTTCTGATTTTGTATGTGAACAATTTATTTGCTAGTAGCGAATATTGTAAAGTTTGAAAATCACCTAATGCATGAAAGAAAAAAATAGTCATGCAATTTGTAATTTTTCAAAAGAATAATTACTTATTTTAAATTATATTATGCATGCCTATGGAAGAGAAGTTTTACAATACTCATTAATAAATATCTAGATAAAATTTTATTTATTTCGATCATAAATTACCGAATATCGTTTTCATGTTAGGAGAATGTAATCACTTGTTCAAAGAAATAACGTAATAAAGAGAAAGCGAGCAATTTTAATAGCTATTGCAAAATATGCAATCATGAACCAAAAAAATGGTTAGCGATTTTCAGACGTTAATGAGTTCCTAAGGTCATGATCTCAAACTAAAATATAGAAAAACAAAAGATATATTAGTATTTTTTGATAATAAGTGTCAGCTAAGATGTTTATAAAAAGATAAAATCATGTGGTTTATGTTATTTCCGAAATTGTTTGAATTTTATTACAAGATGATCTGTTCAGAAGACCTGAGACTTTTGGAAAATTATTTTTTCTTTAATACGTATACAATATTTAACAAATTAAAAATTACACTTTTGAAGAAGTTGCAAAAAGTGGCCCAGATCTCAAAACTCGCGATTCTGGATAAATTTGAAAGATTCAATTTGATTAAAACGAAACGGTACAGTACCATTTGAAAATATCCGGTGTTTCACTTTTTGAATAATTATTGTTTTTGAATCATATATTTTTTTAATTACATTAAAATTTGTATACGTGAAAATGTTATCAAATTTCAGGTTAAATGAGCCTTAGTGGAAAGGACTCAATTGCTTCTGTAATATGATATTCCGTGGAAGATGTGAATTGCATTAATTTAGATGAATTATAAATCACTTCAGGGCTAATGAAGATTAAAAATACAGAATAAAATATTCATACAATTTTATGTTAGCTTTTATCAGGAATGTTTATTACTGACGAATTTATAATTGGATTAAACATGGAAAATGTTTTTTTTAAATAACAGATAAAATCCATTTAGATTGAGCTAACTTGGTGCAGAATTTAATGAGCTCTGGTCCAATTACAATTTTTCTCAATGATGCTTTCATTTTGAATTTGTGAATATTTTCTGCGTTTTCTACATGAGCTTTTTTGTAGGATTAATGATATCGAAGGTGAAAATTTGTCCAATTTTCCAAGCGACCATTTTTAATTGTAAATAATGAAGAACCCTTCTATATCATTATTATTTACTATATTATTATTGTAGACTATGCAAATGTACAATTGGCTAAAATATTGACATTTTATATTTCTATTTAAAATAGTTTATTATTTTAATAGATTGATAAGCGGCCATTCGTATACGACGTGACGTTTTTTTGGAATATGTTTGGATCCGACATTCCCACATGATTACGTAACTTTCAGTAATACGATTTTTTAATTATAAATACAACATTTTCTACGTGTGTGGCTTTAGAAAACATTTTATACAAGCTCATTTCTGCAGTTTTCAATTTAATATTCTTAAACTTTACAAGAAAAAGAGGTTTCATTTTAGAAAGTATCCTATGATCCCAGAAGTCAAAATTAAAAAAAGAAGATGACGACTCATTTCCTTTTTTTAAATACATACATTTTTTGAATTTTTGAGGAAATCTTTTGATATAGGCACGTGTGACACAAATAAGGAATGGAGCTTAAACGAAAAAAACAATGTAATCATCCGTTTATCAATATTTTGGTGCGTTGAAAATTCCCTAATGTTTTTTAATAACACTTCACAAAAACTCAATCAAAACCAGAAATTTTTTTGGCAGTATGACATTACTATTAGATGAAACTGTAAAAGATTAATGAATGATCTATGTGCATATCGTTTAAAAACTCACAATAGTGTCATAGCAAAAGCTTATGATCTCCCTAAAGTCCACAAACCTAATTCAAGTTGGAGACTGATTACTTCTGTTGGTTCTCCCACTTACAATCTATCTAAGTATATTCTAAATATTTTAAAACCTCTTTCTTTTAACACTAGTTCGTCTGTTGGAAATAGTTGGGAATTTAAAGATATTTTGAAAAACATTAATGTACCAAAAAGTCATTCAATAGTTTCTTTAGATGTAGTGTCCATGTTTGACAGCATCTCACTAGATCTTGCTTTAGATTTTATTGAAGAAAACCCTTATTTAAATCATAACTGACCAAAAATAACAATAAATATTAATTGCTACCAGCACAGTTTCTAATGGTATTGTTTTCTCCTTTAATAATACATTTTATAAACAAATTTCGGGTTTCCTTATGGGTTTGCCATTATCCCCAGTTGTTTCTAATTGAATTTTACGAGATGTTGACAAAAGAGCTTTGAAATTATTAGATTTCACAACTATTTCATACAAAAGGTATGTAGACGATATTTTAGCTATTGTTACTACTGACAATATTGAAGTTTTCTTAAATGTGTTTAATAGCATTGAAGATTGTATGAAACTTACTCATGAACTTGAGTTTAATAACGTTATTATCTATCTTGATCTACAAATCATTAAAACTCGAAATGATGATTTACAAACCAACTGGTATAAAAAACCATTTTGGTCTGGCAGATATTTAAACTATGATTCTGATAATTTATTTGGTCATAAAATTGGTTTAACTGAAGGTTGAGTAGGCAGATGTGTTAGATTAAATGATATACAATTCAGAAAAGAAATTTTAAATGAATTAAAAACAACTCTAACACATAATAACTATTCGATTGATTTTGCTAATGACAATATAACAAAACATTTTCCTGAGATTTACAATCAAATTAGTAAAATAAAGAAAAGTAATAAATGGATTGACACTTACAATAAATTCAATTTAAATTTCGCTTTGCCTTACATTCAGGGTTTATCTGAACGGTTAAGGAGTTCACTTAAAAAATTTCATATTGATGTTTATTTTAAAAACACAAATACTCTAGATAATTATTTGTTAAAGAAGAAAGACAACTCCATTGAAAATTTATCTGGTTAAATATAAATGTTGCAATAAAGTCTATATAGGCGAAGCTGGCCGGAGATTAAAAACTAGAATTCCTGAACACAAAAGAGATTGTGAAGTTGGGAATGCTAACACAGGTTTGTCACAACATTCATGGAAACTTAGTCATTATTTTGATTTTGGTTTTAAAATTATAAAAATATTAGGTACTGAAAAAAATACTTATCAACGACGTATTATTGAGTTCATTTTTATAACCAAATTTAGCAATATTTCTGTTAACTTACATACTGAAATTCTAAACAACAATAAAATTTATCAGAGTATTTAAAAATAATGTCACATTTGTTTAGTTGAAATAATTCTGTCTCAGATTTAAATTCAAATTTAGTTTTGCGCGTTTTCTTATCAGTGGTTTAAATAATAACTCGTCTATGTCAACGTTCATTACGTATACTGTGTTATTGTACCTCCATATTGTCAATTTTTGTTCGTCCTTCCTAACCATTTTGAATGTTTGTCTGTTTTTTAAGATGTAGTTCTTAAAGTGAGTGAAGTCTCTTCATTTTTTTTGATACTTCTATAACAATTTTCAATGTTTTATAAATTTTTTACGCAAATTTTGACTTAAATTCTTCAAAATTGACATTGGTTTTTTATGTTCCCTTTTAATGTTTGTTTTACTCTTCGAAATTAATCTTATCTCAGGTACAAATTTACATTAACTTGTGAAATTATTCTTTTTATTTTTATTTTTTCTGTTTAATATTATTAATTTGAAATATTATTGTATTTAGGTTTTAAGAACCTTTTGAAAAAGGTGCGCAATTGTACCGAAACGTACGTGAAGGATGGAGTTAGAAGTTTTTAATTCATAAATTCTGAACTGAAAGAATGTTTCTGGCATAATTTTTATTTAATTTTATGTGAGCCGTAAGACAAAAAAATGTACAACTAAAAATTCTTAAACATCGCCATTTCCAATGTGGTGGGTAAATCTGAACACGTGAAGGTAATTTTTGTTGCAGATAAAGATTACTCTGAAATCGCTGTGAAGATTACATTTGGTTTTTTCTGTTAATACGACGAACGGACGGAGAGGCACAAATACGTGATGGAATTCAAATGTTTATTCACCCTATCATTAAAATGCCTTGAAAATCCCCTAGTGTTTTGTAATAGCACTTCCCAAGAACTTAATTAAAAGCAGAAATATTCCTCGGGAAGATCCTTAAATCAAAACTATTTATCAACTTATATTTTTTCCTTCTTCTCTTTCTTTCTCGGGACTTTATGCAAGTGCAGCGCCGAGACGCTCGTCGCATAAATCACCCAACGGTTTTCACGAGCGGAGTAAAAAGCATGAATACGTCGAGAAAGATGAGATACGTCTATGCATAGAATATGACTTGGGGACTGAGTGTGGGATGGTAAATTGAAATGATTCTCGGGGAGAATCGCTGCCGGGCCGTCAGGCCCAACTGAAGAAGGGCCTGGTCGGTGGATCGGCGAGACAACCGGGCCCGTGACGTCGTAGCCGTAAATCGAGGCGAGTTGATGGCGCATTGATTGCCTCGCTCGCATCTCATCACTAACCCCTATCCTATGCATGGCTATCTCGGTCATTTCGATCTCTTCTTTTCTCTCTTCTCTTGCTCGCCTTGCAATACCAAGCAAAGTTTAATTTCATTTTCCGCATCGACAGTCTCCCCCTCCCCCCTCTCTCTATCCCATCACTTCAAAATGATCGCGTGGACAATAATATGTTGAACATTTTCATTTTCCAGATGTTATTATTCATTTTTTTCTCATAATAGTTATAGCTTCATTTAGAGAAGATTGTCTTTGAATGAGGGTCAGCTGATTTAGTGCCTGGTACCATATTTCTTACCTGTTGTGTGAAGAAGCTCATTTCAGATGCTTGCCTAAATTGCATAGGGAATTTAGTATGAAGTTTAATGTCGCATGTTAAACTTTTGAAAAATATTTATACTTTAAAGCGAGGAGCAGAACCAAAAACTTCATTTACAAGATTGGCGATTGTTTATTCTATCAGGATCATTAACAATTACATTGTAAATATAGTATAGAAATTATATCGCAACTTGATTGATTGCAAAACTGCGTGAGTATGACTTTTAGTAACTGTTTTCAGTTCGTTTATCTATTAATAGAGATTAAGAATTTTCTGCACCATCAATTTTGGAAATCGAAATTTTTAAACAGGGCAAACGTCACAATTATTGCGCATATCCCGATTACTGCGGTACTTGTATGGATGCTTCATATTCAAAGTAACATAATCAGAAGTTCAAAAATTGTAAGTAATTCATAAATTTAGCTACATTATTACGTTGATTAATCGTTGTTAATAATGTTCTTTGTAAAATTACTTCATATTTTTAAAGTCTTTCGGAACGTCTCGTATCCCGTCTGTATCAGATACCATTTCATTCTTGCTATTTCTCATGCTGACTAACTCTGTACTTTTACCTTCCTTCATATTGATCAACAGTTTCTTGCTTCCTCGAAAGCCGTTTTGCATTTTCTTCTCTTCTTCTGTTTTAATTTTATCTTTACATTCCTCAACTAGTACGAGTAGTTTAGCTTTCATCTTTTTGTGTCTGTAATCTTGAGCATAAGTAAATTTCGTATTATCTGACCATTTTTTTAGGGTGTTGCAGAACTGGGCAAAAACCCTTATAGGTAGTGTTTTCCAGCGATTGGAAATGATGGTAGGAGAAGTGGGGGAAATAATGACGAATGAGGGAGGGAGTATAGAGGAAAGGAGTTTAAGTAAGGGAGGGGAAGGGAGGGGAAATGAGGGGTAAGAAGTGTGAGGATATAAGAAAGTAGGAAGTGTGGGAGAAAGAGTAAGGGGAAGTAAGGGAAGGTTGAGCAGTGAAAGTGATTAGAGGGAACGTAGAGAAAATGAGTAGAGGGGGCGTGACAGGAAAATTGTGGATGGAGAAGTAGTGAAAGTGATGGATGTGTGAGTAGGGATGTAGGGAAGGGAATTTAGGGGAAATGGAAGAAGGGGTGTATTATGAATGAAGAGTGGGAACTAGGTAAGTAAGGGAAAATGAGGGGGGTAGGATGAGTGAGAGGAAAGTAGTAGAGGGAAAGTAGAGGGAGTGAGAAAAAATGATCGAATGTGATCAAAAGTGCGTCAATTTTATGTTTGAAGAAAAAATATGACATGCGCCACATATATTAAAAATATCAGCAAAATACAGTGAGACTAACGGTTAATACCGCAGTAATTGGGACAGTTGCCCTGAGTAATATTGTTTCATGATGTAATTAATTTCTACATATATGTTTCTGAATATTATTGGAAAGAGGAGGAAAAAATTAGAATATAAATTACTTGTTTCTTTTTCACACATTTACAGAATGAGAAAAATCAAATTAGGGACAAAGACTCCGAATATTTTAATTTCTGCAGTATTTTAATTTTCCACTGTCGGTATCGGTAAAAAAATTTTCATCACCGGTGACAAAAAAAGCACCAGCACTGATAGTAAGAATTCTGGCAACATTTTTATTAATTTAGGTTGTATTTTTAAAGATTACTTCTAAGTTCTAAAGATTTTAAAACATGTCGAGAAAGAATCTGGAAGATTTTAGGACATTTTGTTCAATTTGAAATTTGAAAATATATTCTAAAGTGTTGGAAGTATTGAAAAGATGTACAAAATTAAATCTTAAAGAACTTCATATTCAGGGAAAATTTTCAGATTATTTTTTATTAAAAGAAATGAAATTAAGATAAATAGAGAAAAGATTTCAGGACATTTTATATGATTTCTTAAGATTTTGAAGAAGAATGTAGAAGATTTTAAAGCAAAATTTTAGAAAAAAAATCGAGTAAGTATAAGAGCTATCAAGAGGTTCAAGAAAGATACAAAAATAACTTTAAACTTGAAAAGATTTCTAATAATTTGAAACAAATTGTAGATTTCTGTAGATTTAGAAAAAAGGAAGCCTTTCAAGAATTTCAAAAGATTTCAAGAGAACAATAAAATATTATTAAGATTCCTGGGAAAATTTCAAACGATTTTTTATTTTTAGAAATTAATTTCTGAAGAAAATTTAAAACAATTTCAAAATATGTCAAAGAATTCTGAAGATGTTCAAAAAAATCTGAAAGATTTTAGAGCAATCGTTTTAGTTTTGAAAAATTTAGAAAAAGTTGTAGGATAATTTGGACTAGTTTAAAACATATTTGGAAGTTTGAAAAAAATTTCAAACATAGTTTAAAATTTGAGATTTCAAAAAATTTAAAAGGAAATGTAAATTTTTAAAGACTACAAAATAAAATTCTGAAGCTTCTTAAGAATTTTAAGAGGTTCTAAGAAAATGAAAAGTGTTCTTAAAAATCCTAGGAAAATTTCCCAAATGGTTAAAAAAGAATCTGGAAGATTTTAGGCTGAATTTTAATTTAATTTTTGTTTTTAAATTCGAGGAATAATTCGAGTCAATTTTTAAAAGATATTTAGGAATTTGAGAAGTTTTGAAGATATTACAAATATTTTTAGAGTGAAAGATTTCAGAAAGTTTCTAAAATATTTTTAAATTTCTTACAAACTTTTACCAATTTTTAAAAATATTTCAAACTGACATGAATTATTTCTGAAATTTTGTAAGATACTGTAAAATAAAAATACTCTCTTTAATATATTTTCAAAAACTTTTTCGACAAACCCGAAAACCCTGAAAACAAGTGAACTCAACAAATATAAATCATTATTCGAAATTTGTATTTTGTATTTAAACTTATCTTCTTTAAATCTCGTTGGATTATAATTCAAATAGATGAAATACCAACTATTGAACTTTGTATTGAAAATTCAACTATTTGGTTAATAGTTGAGCTATTCTAGCAAAAATAATTTTTTTGGATGAAGATTCAGCATAATCATTTTAGTTCAAAAATTATCTCATTGGTTGTAAATGTAACTATTTTGTTAAAAATTGTTATTATTTGCTTGAAAATCAATCTTCTTGATTGAAAATTCATCTTTATTTGGATAAAATGAATTTATTTTGTTTCATATTGAATGGAATATGGTACCAACATTAATTTATGTTTTGTTGAAAATGAATGTGTTTTGGTCGAGGATTCAACTATTTTGCTGAAAGTGCGTATTTCTTTGATAAATTTAATTTTTTTTTTTTCAAATTAAAATCTTTCATAGTTCAAATCTCAACTTGTATTTCTTTTTCTTTAAGAATTTATTGTTCTTTTTTGGTTGAAAAATTCAACTATTTGGTTGAAAGCTGAACTACTTTGTTAAACGTTAAATTTTTGGTTGAAGATTCATCATTTTAGTTGAAAGTTTATCTCTTTGGTCGATAATGTGACAATTTATTTGCAAATTCGTCTTTTTTGTAGAAATATATTTTTTCATGGTAGAAAATTCAACAATTGTTTTTTATTTAGAATCGAAATATTTTTGGTGGAAAAATCACTTATATATTACATTTTTCATTGAGGATTAATCTTTTTCGATTGAAAATTAAACTATTTAATTGAAAATAAACTTTTTTTTCAAATATTTTGATTCAACATATCTGAAATCTTCAAAAATCTTGTTGAATCTTAGAAAAATTATAATTCTTGAAACAAATCACCTGAAAAGAAAATATGTTTTAATCATTCTTATTTTGTATTACAAATTATTTTCTCACTCAAATCGAAAAAATTCTCCTTCATTGCAAATTTTTTATCAACTGCTGATAATTGCACAATTGCTTCGTGTTCAGCTTTCATTCCCTCATCATGCACCAGCGATAGTGAGGACTGAAGGATCAAAGATAATAAATTCTTGGGAACAAAGCGATTAATTATTCGCGCCAGAAAAGCGTCGAAATGAACATGAAAGATTAACGCTCAACTAACGGGGCTAAAAAAACGAAATAAAAATCTATACTCTCTCTTTGTGCTTTGATACTTTTGGCAGCTATCGATCCTTTCTTTTTTGTTCCCTTTTGGCTTCTTTTTTTTAATTTCATTATAATCACTTCCTCTTTCGTGATGGAAAATTAAGCCCGCTTAAAAGACTGCTTGCTCCCAGGCCAGCAAAAGGGTATAATAAAGGGTGTAAGTCACTGATAAATTACTGTACATTTTTCGGCAGATAAAAAAACCCTAGCGCCGGTCCATTCACGTCGAACTCCCAAATGTGGATCCATCCTGCGGGCAAAGGGTGAGCGTCATATATATTCTGCAAACTCACAAAAAATGAAAAACAGACCTCACACGCTTCAACGTTATTTATGCGACTTGACCTGACCTGATCTCGCCCATCGTTTCACCCTTGTGTTTGTTTTTGGTTATGCTATTTATTTTTTGCCCGGATTTCACTTTAAAATTCAATCTAGAGTATCGTAAAAAATAATTATACGAGTGTATGGGTGAATTCCAAAAAATTTACCATCTTAGACATGATATTATGGGCAGGAAACAAAAACGTTGTCTTTTCTGCCATATTTTTTAATGATAATTTAATAATAATAGAAATATTTTAATAATTTAAAAAATAATTTTTCACAAAAAAGTGAAAAAAACTATAACTATTTTCACAGGAATCTACATTGTTGTATTTTATTGTAGTTTTCATTTTCTACCAGAATTCACAACTACACGCATCTACAGGTATTTACAGGTTTTGCAGAAAAAAGTTGTTCTTTTTCGACCTAGGATGACAAATATCCAGAATATTGCAGTGAGATTGGGACACCCACCAAATTGTTTCGAAACTACACAAAAATAAATGCATTTTTTTCGTTTTGAAAAAAATTATATTTAGGAGTGTCGCAAGCCCCATGACGTTTTACATGTATTTCCCATAAGAAAAAAAGACGTTTTTGTAAATCTTATTCAGAATCCTCAATATTATCTCAATCTAGTTGAAACTCTACATTTCTCTTTACAATTAGCCATAGAATACGAATAAAATATTAATTTTCAAATATCACCCCCATAAGTCTGTTTTATAGGGTCTCAAAAAAACCCCATAAGTGAAAAAATGAATTTTGCGAGTTTTTGGCGCTAATTATGATTTTTTTGCGGTTTCTTTAACGCGAATCGTTTCTAATACATGAAATATTACTTTATACTGAAAATTATACATTTCAATGAATTGTTTAAACAATTTATTATTGTTTTCAGCAATTTTCTCATAGAATGGAGTTAGAAAGACGCAGTTTTTTCACAAATTTTCCACTTGTTGTCGAATTTTCAACTAGATGGAAGTGACAGTTCATTAATGCCAATAATAGTGATCGTTTAAACAATGTAATAAAATCAGTAATAATATTATATTTGAATAATGCTAGAAAGATGCGGTTTTTCGTTGTTGAAATTTCTGGCTTTTTGTCCAATTTCTATTTGGAGTAAAGTAATAATAAATTCAAGTCAACAAAATAATGGTTTAAACAATTTATTATACTTGTCAATAATATTATATTTGAATAATGCTAGAAAGATGTGGTTTTTTAAAAATATTTCTGGCTTTTTGTTTAATTTTCATTTTTTGTGAAGTCATAATAATTTCAAGTTAACAAAATAATTGTATAAACAATATACTATCATTTTACATAATATTCTCTCTACTTAATTGGTAGAAAGTTGCGTTTTTTTCTGGAATTTTTAATTGTTTGTCTGTTCTTTATCAGGCGTGACTTGATAATCAATCATATTCAGCAAAAATAATTGTTCAAACAAATTATTATTGTTTATGTCTATCTTTATCTATATCGACTGCACCTGATAGTTGCGGTTTATCGGAAATTTTTAACTTTTTATCCTTTTTTCACTTAGTGAGGTAATGATTAACTAAAGTTAACGAAAAGTTGCTCGAACAATTTAATATTGTTTACAACTATCTTTTCCCAGATAAGTGTCAGAAATTAAAATAAAACGCATATTTCTAGCATCATTTGAATATAATATTATGAATAATTCTGATTAATTGTTTGAACAATTATTTTATCAACTTGAATTCATTATTACTTCGCTTCCAATGAAAATCGGACAAAAAGCCAGAAAATAAAAAAAAACGCATCTTTATAGCATTATTCAAATATAATATTATTACTAATTATAATACATTGTTTAAACAGTAACTGTTGATAAAATTGATTAACTGTCACTTCAATCTAATTGAGAATAGGACAACAAATGAAAAATTTGTGAAAAACCCGCGTCTTTCTAAGTCCATTCCATAAGAAAATCGCTAAAGACAATGATAAATTGTTTAAACAATCCATGAAAATATCTAATTTTCTGTATAAAGTAATATTTTATGTATTAGAAACAATTCGGATTGAAGAAACCGCCAAAAAATCATAATTAGCGCCAAAAACTCGCAAAACCAATTTTTTCACTTATGGGGTTTCTTTGGGACCCTATGAAACAGACTTATGGGGGTGATATTTCAAAAGTTATATTTTATTCGTATTCTATGACTGATTGTGAAGAGAAATGTTGAGTTTCAACTCTATAGAGATAATATTGAGGATTCTGAATAAGATTTACAAAAACGTCTTTTTTATGGGAAATGCATGTTAAACTTTATGGGGCTTGCGGCACCCCTAAATATAATTTTTTTTCAAAACAAAAAAAGGATTTATTTTTGGGTGAGTTCGAACAAATTTGGGGGGTGTCCCGATTAAAATTAAAAAAAAAAAATTCCAATGCATTTTTGGACCACTCTACTGTACATTAAAATTAAAAAAATAATAATAAATAAATAAGACTTTAATCAATTTGATTTTTAGGTTCGATCTAAAAGTATAAGATGGTGGAAGAGGGTACCATCAACGCAGCAATCAGAGATCCATCGAGTATTTGGAAGAATTCCAGAAACGGAAGAAGGTTGGCTGCGCTTGCCAGATGGACCATCTTGGACATGGTGGTTATTAGCAATTTTACCACTAGGACCTCAACTTCAAGTTGGAATTTTGGGTACGACGAGCCTCGAAAAACGTCTCAGAGCAATCGAAAAAACCCTGGATCATATGGAGCAAAGACAATTAACAGTGACTCCAGCAACATCAGAAGAAACAACAACATCCACCAGCATTTGCAGGGATGATGCCATCAATGAAACCACCGTTTCCATGGTTCAACAATCCTAGGGTTGGCTCTCAAAACTCATCAAGTCGATTTTCCATCCATCAATCGATCGACAAATTTCTCAAAAAATTTCCTCAACAAAGTCTGATCAATCTATAAGCAAAAGCACATTACACTTCACATTAACCTTCTTTCATTGAATCGATTTTCTTCTCTAAAATGCGCTTCAACTTTCCACTGATTCAAATCTGTTCTTCCAGAATTATACATATGTATGATAATTACATTTAATGATTAACGATATTTATAAATTGTAAGAAAATTGGCAATTTATTATATCATTCAATAGTAAACCAGTGTTCGGAAGACAACAGGTTTTTCAAGAAGATTCTTTCTCAACACCACTAAATTTTTTCCCGTATGTATTTTATCAATGAAACAACCGAATAAAATTTGTTTATTTAAATTTAATTAAAAATTGCGGTTCAGGTGTCAAAAGGCAACAATTTTTATTTTTCCGAACACTGGAACAAACTAATATGCATAGTGTGACATTAAGAGAAGAGTTCATAACTTTTCTCTGTCAAATATTCTTATCTGGGAAATAGATGCAGATTTGATTGTGATTTTGGGAAAATCTGTTTCCTATGTAGGAGTTTTTTCCAGGGACCAAAAGTGAGTTTTGTTTTAAATGGTCCTTCTTTCTCTAACAATAAGTCAGAAATCAGATTTTTATAAATAATAGAAGTCAGATTGAAAAATCGCGAAGTTGGTAGGGGCTGTTCAAAAACTACGTCACATTGCCAGAAAAAATATGGAAATATGGAAAATATAAATGTGAATAACAATTTTTTGAAATGCTTGAAAAAGTAAAAATTAGTGATTTCATTTTACAAGTAAATCATATAAGTACAGTTTTCAAACTCTTTTCTCTATTTTTCGTTAAAAGTTTATTCTTTCATTTAGTTTAACAGTTTTTTTACTTGAAAATTGAACTATTCTATTTCTGGTTGAAAATTGATAGTTTTTAGTTGAAAATTCAAGTAATAAATTTTTTATTGAGAATTACTAGTTTTTACTTAATAATTTAACTTCTATTTTTCTTGAAAATTGATCGTTTCTAGTTAAATATATATATATTTTTAATTTAATTACTTAGTAAAACATTAAATTTTTGGTAGAAACTTCCTTTTTATTTTGGTTGAAAATCAATTTTTTCCATTGCAAATTCAACTATTCCATTTTTAGTTAAAAATTGCTCGATTTTAGTTTGAAATTCAACTGTTTGGTTGAAAATTCATATTTTTGGTAGAAAATTCCACTAGTAGAGAAGTCGTCTTTTTATTTAAATTCGAAAATATTTTATTCAAAACAAAAATCTGTTTGACCTAAAATATCAACTATTACATTTTGTGTTAAAAATTCATATTTTTTAAATGAAAATTTAGTTACTTCGTTGAAAGTTAAATTACTTTGTTAAAAATTCATTTTATTTTTTGAAGATTCACCAGTTTAGTTAAAAGTTAGACTATTTTGTTGAAAATTCTTCTATTTTTTTGGTTTAAAATGGATTTTTGTAACTGAATATTTATTATATATTTTAGATTGAAAATGTATCTTTTTCAGTTGAAAATTCAAATAGTTGGTTAAAAATTAATTTTTTTGGTTGAAAGGTCATATCATCGTATTAAAAATTCAACTTTTTTGTAAAAAAATTCATCTCTGCGCTTTGAAACTTCCTCTTTTGGTAGAATAATTCAACATTTTAGTTGAAAATTCAACTATTTTGGAGAAAATTTAATTATTTTGTTGAAAATGCAAGTGCTTTTGTTAAAGTTCAAACTTTTTTGTTCAAAAATTGACTATTTTGTTAAAAAGGCTTTTTTTGTCGTTGTGAAATTCAACTCCTTTGTTGAAAATTTACCTCTTTATTGAAAATTCATCTCTTTGGTTGAAAATTCTATTTTTTTTTAATTGAGTCTTGTAACTGAGTATTTAACAACTCCTTCTTGGATTGGAAATTTATCTGTTTCAGTTAAATAGTCAACTGTTTGGTTGCAAATTAACTTTTTTATTTAAAATTTATATTTTGAAACAGAAAAGGCGAATTTTTGACAAAATAGTTGAATTTTTAGATCTTTTGGCAAATGATTCATCGTTTTAGTTAAAAATTCTACTATGTTGTTGAAAATTTAACTACTTGTTGAAAATTCAACTATTTAATTGAAAATTCATTTTTATGGGTCGAAATTTCAACCAAGTTGTATAATAATTCAAGTATTTTATTGAAAATTTAATTGTGTTTTTCAAAATTCAACTGTTTGGTGAAAAATTCAACTGTTTGTTGAAAATTCACTTTCTTAGGTCAAAATTTCAATGAAGTTATTCATTCATTCAAGTATTTTGTTGAAAACTTAATTTTTTTTTAAATCCAACTATTTGGTTAAAAATTCAACCACTTCTTGAAAATTCAACTATTTGCTGAAAATTCAAATATTTATTCGAAAATTGATTTTTGTAGGTGAAAATTTCAATCAAGTTGTTTAATAATTCAAGTATTTTATTGAAAAAGTAATTATATTTTTGAAAATTCAACTGCTTGGTTAAAAATTCAAATATTTGTTGAAAATTCAACTATTTAATTGGAAATTTATTTCTGTAGGTCGAAATTTCAACGAAGTTATTTATTACTTCAAGCATTTTGTTGAAAGTTTAATTTTGTTCGTGAAAATTCAACTATTTGGTTCAAAATTCAACTACTTCTTGAAAATTCAACTCTTTGTTGAAAATTCTACTGTTTTATTGAAAATTCAACTATTTTATTGAAAATTTAATTTTGTAGGTCGAAATTTCAACGAAGTTGTTTAATAATTGAAGTATTTTGTCAAAAATTTAATTTTTTTTTTTAATTCAACTGTTTGTTGAAAATTCAACTATTTAATTAAAAATTCCTTTTTTAGGTCGAAATTTCAACCAAATTGTTTGACAATTCAAGTATTTTATTGAAAATTTAATTATGTTTTTAAAAATTCAACTGCTTGGTTAAACAATGAAATATTTAATTGAAAATTCATTTTTGTTGGTCGAAATTTCAAAGAAGTTATTTATTAATTCAAGCATTTTGTTGAAAATTCAACTATTTAATTAAAAATTAATTTTTTTAAATCGAAATTTCAACCAAGTTATTTAATAATTCAAGTATTTTATTAAAAATGTAATTATGTTTTTTAAAATTCAACCGTTTGGTTAAAAATTCAACTATTTGTTGAAAATTCAACTATTTAATTAAAAATTCATTTTTGTAGGTCGAAATTTCAATCAAGTTATTTATTACTGCAAGTATTTTGTTGAAAGTTTAATTTTGTTTTTAAAAATTCAACTATTTGGATAAAAATTCAACTATTTGGTTAAAAATTCAACTACTTGTTAAAAATTCAACTCTTCATAGAAAATTAAATTTTTTCGATCGAAATTTCAACGAAGTTATCTATTAATTCAAATATTTTGTTGAAAATTTAATAATTTTTTTTACAATTCAACTATTTGGTTAAAAATTCTACTATTTGTTGAAAATTCAACTCTCTGTTAAAAATTCAAATATTAAATTGAAAATTCAACTATATGATGACAATTCATTTTTGTAGGTCGAAATTTAAAAGAAGTTATTTACGAATGCAAGTATTTTGTTGAAAATTTAATTATTTATTTAAAAATTCAACTATTTGGTTAAAAATTCAACTATTTGTTGAAAATTCAACTATTCAATTGAAAATTCATTTTTGTAGGTCGAAATATCAACCAAGTTGTTTAATAATTCAAGTATTTTATTAAAAATGTAATTATGTTTTTGAAAATTCAACTGTTTGGTTAAAAATTCAACTATTTGTTGAAAATTCAACTATTTAATTGAAAATTCATTTTTGTAGATCGAAATTTCAACCAAGTTATTTATTAATTCAAGTATTTTGTTGAACATTTATTTATGTTTTTAAAAATTCAACTATTTGGTTAAAAATTCTACTATTTGTTGAAAATTGAACTATTTAGTTAAAAATTCATTTTTGTAGGACGAAAATACAACCAAGTTGCTTAATAATTCAAGTATTTTGTTAAAAATTTATTCATGCTTTTAAAATCTCAACTATTTTGTTAAAAGGTCATCTTTTTGTTTGAAAATTTATCTACTTTGCTGAAAATTCGTCCTTTTGGCTTGATAATTGAACTATTTGTTTGAAAATGGAATTTTTTTGGTTGAAGTTTAATCTTTTTTGTTTAAAAATTCGATCTTTTGGTTCAAAGTGTATCTTTTTTAGGTTGACAATTCAACTATTTGGTTAAAAATTTAACTACTTTTCGAAAATTTAACTATTCAATTGAAAATTCATTATTTTTAGGTCGAAATTTCAACCAAGTTTTTTATTGATTCAAGTATTTTATTAAAAAATTAATTATGTTTTTGAAAATTCAACTTTTTGGTTAAAAATGCAATTATTTGTTGAAAATTCAACTATTTAATTAAAAATTCATTTTTTTAGGTCGAAATTTCAATCAAGTTATTTACTAATTCAAGTATTTTGTGGAAAATTTAATTATGTTTTTAAAAATTCAACTATTTGGTTAAAAATTCAACTATTTGTTGAAAATTCATCTTTTTTTAAATCTTTTTTTATTCATCTTTTTTGAAAACTCAAATACTTTGCTGAAAATTCGTCCTTTTGGCTTGAAAATTGAACTATTTGTTTGAAAATTGAATTTTTTTTAGTTAAAGTTTAATCTTTTTTGTTTAAAAGTTCGATCAGTTGGTTCAAAATATATCTTTTTTAGGTTGAAAATTCAACTATTTGGTTAAAAATTCAAGTATTTTTTGAAAAATCAAGTATCTAATTAAAAATTCATTTTTGTAGGTCGAAATTTCAACCAAGTTGTTTAATAGTCCAAGTATTTTATTGAAAATATAATTATGTTTTTGAAAATTCAGCCGATTGGTTAAAAATGTAACTATTTATTAAAAATTCAACTCTGTTGAAAATTCAACTCTCTGTTAAAAATTCAACTATTTAATTGAAAATTCATTTTTGTAGATCGAAATTTCAATGAAGTTATTTATTAATTCAATTATTTTGTTGAAAATTAAATAAGGTTTTAAAAAATTCAACTCTCTGTTAAAAATTTAATTATGTTTTTGAATATTTAACTGTTTGGTTAAAGACTCAACTATTTAATTGAAAATTCATTTTTTTAGGTCGAAATTTCAACAAAGTTATTTATTAATTCAAGTATTTTGTTGAAAATTTAATTCTTTTTTTTTTTTAATTCAACTATTTTCTTTTAAATTTAACTATTTGTTGAAAATTCAATATTTAATTAAAAATTCATTTTTTAGATCGAAATTTCAACAAAGATATTTATTAATTTAAGTATTTTGTTGAAAATTAAACTATGTTTTTAAAAATTCAACTATTTGATTAAAAATTCAACCATTTGTTGAAAATTCAACCCTCTGTTAAAAATTCAACTATTTAATTCAAAATTTATTTTTGTAGGTCGAAATTTAAACCAAGTTGTTCAATAATTCAAGTATTTTGTTAAAAAATTAATTTGATAATTCAATTCTTTGCTGAAAATGCGTCTTTTCGGATTGAAAATTCATCTTTTTGGATTGAAAATTTCCATTTGTTTGACAATTCGTCCATTTGATTGAAAATTCATCTTAGAAAGTTGAAAATTGAATAATTATTTTAAAAAAGCTGCCATATTTTTTGAACAGCCCCTTATAAAAATGGAAGGACTTCTTATTTATTAATCTGTTTGAATTCGCTGCATAATGGATCTCATATATGAATTAATAGAAGGAAAATTTCCTGAGAACTGAAGGATTTTGATAATAAGATATTGAGAGGTCTAGATTTTTTCTTCACAACAATTTTCCCCAATTAATGGGATTCAAGGGACAGTTTGGACTCTCTGGATTCTTGAAAAGAGTGCAATTTTTATAACTCTTATAATTGATAAGCCGTCACTGATAAGATTCGCGACTACGCTAGCACATAGTAATTTATTTTCATGTGTTTTTAAGATCATCGCGATTAATGATCGTTAATCTCTAGGAACGTCATATCAATCACGCAATTATAAGTATTTACAAGAGATATAAATAGTTATACGCCATTTGCATATTATTTTACTATTACTATTACGATTCTAGAACTATGGCTATTTCACTATCTAATACTAATAGTTATCGACGACACGATACGCAATTATACTTGTCATGTCAGAACTTTTCTATACTCGAAAGTACGAAATTTGTCCACGTTTTTCGAATGGATAAGAATTTATTTTGCAGGGTTGTCTATTCAAATACTAAAATTGAGAGAAAGTGCAATTTTTTATTTGATTTCCGAGTAGGAGCATTTTTTATTTATCATAGAGAAGATTGTCTAGAGATTTTTATTCTTATTCCTCGTCTCACTTTTATGAGCAAGAAGCTGGCGGACGCAGTTCGGCTCTCACATGCGGAGAGGGGATGAAGCGTGTGGACCCGGCGTGCGCGCGCAGGCTCGTGCGCGCGCAAGCTTGTGCGCGCGCAAGCGTGTGACTAGGATCTCGGGTGTAACTGGGATCGCTGCATCGGGGATCTCCGCATCGGGGATTTCCGCATGTGAGAGCCGAGCTGTGTTGGACAGCTTACTTCACAGCTCTAATCTGCTCCCTGTTTATGACTTTCTCTCAATTTCGCATTAAGGGAGAATGGTATTTTTTTGGTTGATAGACTTGAATAGAAATTTCTTAAATTCTGTATAAAATTGTGATCGTCATTTTGAGTAATTGAGTATTTAATATGAAATGGACAACTCTTTTTGATGTTTCGATTCACGACACTTATACGAATTATAAATCATGCATTGTGATATTACTATGTAGCTTACCTTGTATAATACTACGATTACTATTACTGTAATATGCCATTCGACTTTCCATTTTTACTTCGACATTTCTTATATTTATCTCCACTTCTTCATATCGAACTATTGTAATAAAACTTACGAAATCAAAATACGTGTTTGAATTTTTATTTATTCCCCTATAGAGATTTATTTAATCAGAGTTTATTTTTAATTTAAAAATTTGTTGATAAATAAGTGTTATTTCGATCGAAAAGTATTAATTAGTATTAACAAAATTAATATAACCGCGAGGTGTACTTAAAAGTTTAAAGATTTGCCTAAATTCTTAGGCAAAGCGAATATTTATAATAATTTGATTATTAAATTTGAAGTCATTGATTGATAAATTATTCATAATAATATAGATAAATTATATTTATTTAATTTTTGGCAACAAAATTATTTTTTTCCTCTTTCTAAAAAATTTAAAAAATAAGAAAAAATTGTTTTTAAAGCCAAAAAAAAATTTTGCTCATTTTTTAAATTTGTTAAAAAGAGGAAAAAAATCATTTTATTGCCAAAAATTAAATTAATATAATTTATCTATATTATTATAGATTTTTGACCCCAAAATTTTAATTTTATTCAACGAATTTAATATTAATTAATAATAAGTAAAAAACCATTATAGCTACAATTCCAAAAAATAAATCAACGCTGGAATTTCTACTCTTCACGATTAAAGAATTTTCAATTAAAAATCTTTAAAATTGAATAAATTTCAAATTTAAATCTTCAAAAGTAATAATTTTTAACTTTCAAAATTTAGCTATTCCAAAAAAGCATTTAAAATTGAATTTGGAAGATTTAGAATTGAAAGCTTGACTTTTGTTCTTTAAAATCTTCAAAAATGAATAAATTTTATATATACGTCTTCAAAATTGAAGTTTTTTCAATTGTAAATCTTAAAAATTAGACTATTCCTTAAAAATCATTCAAAATTACATACCTTCAAAATATAAATATTGAAAAGTAAATAATAATTTTCAATCCTATATTTTCAATATTCAAAAATTTGCAATTATAACTCTTCAAAATTGCAGAACATTGAATTGTTACTCTTACAAACTGTAAAACTTTAAATTTTTAACATTTAAAAATAAAAAGTTTTTCATTTTTTAAATCAACGAAGAAAAATTATGCAAATTTTAAGTTTTACAATTGAAAGCTCTGCAATTTTGATGATGATTTACATGTGAAATGTCTTCAATTTTGAATATTTTGAATTGATAATTTTCGTTAATATAACTAATAATAATAATAATAATAAGCAACAATAATGCATGCTTTAAGTCCTAAAATGAAAAGATTTTTTATGAAATTTGCATTTAAATTGTTATGGTTGATATTCGAAATACTTTTCCAAGATCTATAATCTTGAAGAGTTACAATTGAAAACTCATCAATTAAAAATTTAAATTTTTTATTGTTTTAACTACCAAAAAGTCAAGTTTTCAATTCAAAATCCTCCAAGTTGAAGAAATTTCGCAAATAAAGCATTACAATTTTTATTGGAAATTTTTTTAATTAAAAGCTCTTCAATTACATGATGTATAAATCAAAATTATTAAATTTGGATGATTTTTAAGAATAAAACTCAAGCTTCCAATTCTGAATATTCCAAATTAAAGAAATTTCAAATGGAAGGCATCAAAGTATAGAATTTTTATTTGTAAAACTTAAAACTTGCATAATTTTTAATTGTATATTTTAAAATTTAAGAAAAAAATTAAATGTTAAAGACATTTCCAATATTAACCATCAAAATTTTAATGCTAATTTGATAAAAAAAACTTTTAATTGTAGGACTTAAAACATGAATTATTGTTTTGCTTATTATTATTATTAGTTATATTAACTACAATTATCAATTCAAAATATTCAAAATTGAAGACATTTCACATGTAAATCATCAAAATTGCAGAGCTTTTAATTGTAAAACTTAAAATTTGCATAATTTTTCTTCGTAGACTTAAAAAATAAAAAACTTTTCAATTTTAAATATTAAAAATTCAAAGTTTTACAGTTTTTAAGAGTAACAATTCAATGTTCTGCAATTTTGAAGAGTTATAATTGCAAATTCTTGAATATTGAAAATATAGGATTGAAAATAGAAAATAAATAAGCTATATTAAGATAATATTAATTTTTAATAAATTACAAATTTAATTATTAATAAAATAAATAAAAAATTATGAGTATTATTATGTATTATTATTATTATATACAAATATTACAAATATTATGCATATAATATATAAAACAATTATTATTATTATAGTATTATTATGACTTAAAAAAGTTTTATGATTGAAATTTCTGTAATTTTGATAATTTATATTCGAAATCTCTTAAAAATCGAAGCTTTTTTAATTTTGAAAATTTACAGTTACAAATTACACGAGTCTTAAGTTTTACAACTAAAAAATGTGGAATTTTGGGGATTCAAGTTGTAAATTTTTTTAAAATTTAAGTTTTTTAATTTTAGAAATTTGAAATTAAAAATAATGAGGAGTTGTAAGTTTTACAACTAAAAAATGTTAAATTTTTAAGCTTTATATTGGAAAATTAAAAAAAAAATTTAATATTAAAAATGTACATTTCAAAATGATGCAAGTTTTAAGTTTTAAAAACAAAAATTCTGTAATTCTGATGCTTTTTATGCAAAATTTCTTCAATTAGGAAGATTTAGAATTGGAAGCTTCAGTTTTATTCTTAAAAATCATCCAAATTTAAGAATTTTGATTCATACATCATATAATTGAAGAGCTTTTAATTTAAAAAATTTACAATGAAAAGTTATACGTGTTTCGAGTTTTAAAATGAAAAATTCAGTAATTTTGATGCTTTATATGCGACATTTCTCCAATTTGGAGGAAACTACTTGGTTAAAAATTCAACTGTTTGTTGAAAATTCAACTATTTTATTGAAAATTCAATTTTGTAGGTCGAAATTTCAACGAAATTATTTATTAATTCAAATATTTTGTTTAAAATTCAATTCTTTTTTTCTAATTCAACTATTTGTTGAAAATTCAAATATTTAATTGAAAATGTATTTTTTTAGGTCGAAAATTCAACCATGTTATTTATTACTTCAAGTATTTTGTTGGAAGTTTAATTTTGTTTGTAAAAATTCAACTTTTTGTTGAAAAATTTTTTTTTTAGGTCGAAATTTCAACGACGTTATGCATTAATTCAAGTATTTTGTTTAAAATTTAATTATTTTCTTGAAGATTCAACTATTTGGTTAAAAATTCGACTATTTGTTGAAAATTCAACTATAGAATTGAACATTTATTTTTGTAGGTCGAAATTTCAACCAAGTTGTTCAATAATTCAAGTATTTTATTGAAAAAGTAATTATGTTTTTGAAAATTCAACTTTTTGGTCAAAAATTCAACTTTTTGGTTAAAAATTCAACTATTTGTCGAAAATTCATCTATTTGATTGAAAATTCATTTTTGTAGGACGAAATTTCAAAGAAGTTATTTCTTACTTCAAGTATTTTGTTGAAAGTTTAATTTTGTTTTTAAAATTTCAACTATTTGGTTAAAAATTCAATTATTTGTTGAAAATTCAACTATTTTATTGAAAATTCAATTTTGTAGGTCGAAATTTCAACGAAGTTGTTTGATAATTCCTAGTATTTTGTTGAAAAATTAATTATTTTTTTTAATTCAACTAAGTGGTTAAAAATTCAACTACTTGTTGAAAATTCAACTATTTGTTGAACATTCAAATATTTAATTGAAAATTGATTTTTGTAGGTCGAAACTTCAACCAAGTTGTTTAATAATTCAACTATTTTATTGAAAATTCAATTTTGTAGGTCGAAATTTCAACGAAGTTATTTATTAATTCAAGTATTTTGTTGAAAGTTTAATTTTGTGTTTAAAAATTCAACTATTCGGTTAAAAATTCAACTATTTGTTGCAAATTCAACTCTTTGTTGAAAATTCAACTTTTTAATTTAAAATTTATTTTTGTAGTTTGAACTTTCAACCAATTTGTTTAGTAATTCGAGTATTTTATTGAAAATTTGATTATGTTTTTGAAAATTCAACTTTTTGGTTAAAAATTCAACTATTTAATTGGAAAATTTTTAAAAATGTTATAACATTGAAAATTTACATTTAAAAATGATGCGAGTTTTAAGTTTTACAAATAAAAATTCTGTACTTTGATGCCTTTTATTTGAAATTTCTTCAATTTGCAAGATTTAGAATTGGATTCTTGAGTTTTATTCTTAAAAATCATCCAAATTAAAGAATTTCGATTTATGCATCTTATAATTGAAGAATTCTTAATTAAAAAAATTTACAATTAAAATTTTGATGCTTTACATGCAAAATTTCTTCAATTTGGAGGATTTTGAATTGAAAACTTGACTTTTTGGTAGATAAAACAATAGGAAATTAAAATTTTTTAATTCAGGAGTTTTCAATTGTAACTCTTCAAGATTATAAAACTTGGAATTTCAAATCTTTGAAATTGCGGAGTTTTAAATTTTGAAAATTTACAATAAAAAATTATGAGTGTTTTAAGTTTTATAATAAAAATTTCCGTAATTATGATCATTTATATTCGAAATTTCTTTAATATTTAAGTTTTTTTAATCTTGAAAATTTACAGTTGAAAATTACGCGAGTCTTAAGTTTTACAACTAAAAAATGTGTAATTTTGGTGATTCATATTGTAATTTTTTTTTAAATTCAAGTTTTTTTAATTTTGAAAATTAAAAATAAAGTGAGTTTTAATCTTTACAACTAAAAAATGTATAATTTTCATGCTTCATATTGGAAATTTTTAAAAATTAAAAAATTTCGAAAATTTACATTTAAAAATTATGCAAGTTTCAAGTTTTACAAACAAAAATTCTGTTTTTTTAATGTTTTAGATTGAAAATTTGTTTAGGTTGGAAGATTTAGAATTGAGAACTTGAATTTTGACCTTCAAAATCATAAAAATTTAAGAATTTTTATTTATACCTCTTCCAAAAACAAAAAGAGTTTTTAATTCAAAAAATTTTCAATTTTGCATGTTTTAAGATTAAAAATTCTGTAATTTTAAAGATTTGAATGCGAAATTTCTTCAACTTGGAAGATTGAAAATTGCAAATTTTACTTGTAATTTCGAAAATAATCAAAATTTGCGAATTTGTATTTATACATCTTTTTCAAGTTGACAAATTTTCAATTTTAAAAATTTACAATTTAAAATGATGGTATTTTAAAAATTGAAAATGCTTTGATTTTGGAGAATTAAATTCGAAGTTTATTCAATATGGAAGATTGAAAATTGCAAATTTTACTTTTAATCTTCAAAATAATCAGAATTTAAGAATTTTTATTCATACATCTTTAAAGTTGAAGAGTTATCAATTTAAAAAATGTACAATTTAAATTATGCAGATTTTAAAATTAAAAATGCTGGAACTTTGATGATTTAAATGCGAAATTTCTTCAATTTGGAAGATTAGGAATTGCAATTTTGACTTTTAATCTTCAAAATCATTCAAGTTTAAGAATTTTTATTGCCACATCTGTACAATCGAAGATTTTTCATTGAAATTGAAGTTAAAATTGAAGATTTTTGAATTTTGATAATTTACAATAACAAATTTGTTATAACGAAAAAAAATACAATTACAAAGTTATACAATTAATATATGTGTAGTTTTTATGATTTATAATATAAGTTTCATTAAGTCCGAGTTCTTTTAATTTTTTAATTTGACAATAAAAAATTATGCAAGTTATGAGTTTTACAAATAAAAATTCTGTAATTTCGGTGCTTTATATTTTGAAATTTCTTCAATTTAGAAGATTTAAAATTGAAAACTTGACTTTTGATCTTTAAAATCATCAACATTTAAGAATTTTCATTTATAAATGTTTGGAATTGAAAAGTTTTTAATTTTTCAAATGTACGATTTGAAATTATGCTAGTTTTAAGTTTTATAATTAAAAATTCTGTAGTTGAATGAAGTACTATTTCAAATTTAAAATTATAATTATTCCAATAACAACTATTTCGTTATTTGTTAAGAATTGAAATTTAATGTTGAAACTTCAATCAATTGGTTGAAAGTTTAACTACTTTGTTGAAAATCAATTTTTTTAGAAAAAGATTCATCTGTTTGGTTAAAAATTAGAATATTTTATTAAAAATTCTTTTTTTCTGTTTAAAATGAATTGGTGTCACTAAATATTTAGCTTTTCTATTTTGGGTTGAATATTTATAATTTTTAGTTGAAAATTCAACTTTTTGGTTGAAAATTATTTTTTGTGTGGAAAACTCGACTCTTTTTTTGTAAGAAAAATCGTCTGTTCGCTTTGAAACCTACTCTTTTGGTAGAACATTCATCATTTTAGTTGAAAATTACACTATTTTGTTGGAAATTTAACAGTTTTGTCGGCAATTTGTGAAAAAAATTTAATTCTAAATTACGAGGTGTAGATAAATTAAATAATATTGAAAAATTAACTGCTTTGTGGAAAGTTTAACTACTTTGATAAAAAAAAAATTTTCTTAGAAAATGTATCTGTTTGGTTGAAATTTAGATTATTTTGTTGAAAATTCTTCTTTTTTTTGGTCAAATGAATTTTTGTAACTAAATATTTAGATATTCAATTTTGGATTGAAAAGTGATCTTTTTAAGTTGAAAATTAATTTTTTTGGTTGAAAATTGATTTTTTTGTTGAAAATTCGACTCGTTTGCAAAAATTGTCTTTTCGCTTTGAAACCTCCTCTTTTGGTAGAAAATTCAAATATTTTATTGAAAATTGAACTGTTTTGTCAACAATTTGTTAAAAAAAAATATATATATATAAATTTTAAATTACGAGGGGTAAATAAATATAAAAAAATTCCAAATTATGGTAATTTCAATGTCAACTATTACATTATTTGGTCAGAATTAAACTTTATTGTTTGAAAATTTAATTACTTGATTCAAAATTGAACTGCCTTGTCAAAAATTCATTTTCTTCTTTAAAATTCATCTGTTTGGTTAAAAATTAGACTAGTTTATTGAAAATTCTTTTTTTTTGTTGACAAAAATGAATTTTTGTTACTGAATATTTAGCTACTCCATTTCGGATTGAACATTTATCTTTTTTATTTGAAAATTCAACTTTTTGGTTAAAAATTAATTTTTTGTTGAAAATTCAACTCCTTTGAAAAAAAACGTCTTTTCGCTTTGAAACCTCCTCTTTTGGTAGAAGATTTATCATTTTAGTTGTAAATTTACCTATTTTGTTGAAAATTAAACTGTTTTGTCGACAATATGTCTAAAAAAAATTATCAATTTTAAATTACTAGGGGTAAATAAATTTAAAAAATTTCCAAGTTATAATAATTTCAATGTCAACTATTACATTATTTGTTAAGAATCAAACTTTTTTGGTTGAAAACTTAATTTCTTGATTGAAAGTTTAACTACTTTGTTAAAAATTCATTGTTTTAAGATTGATCTGTTTGGTTAAAAATTATACTAGTTTATTGAAAATTCTTCTTTTTTTTTGGTTAAAAATAAATTTTTGTAATCAAATATTCAGCTATTCCATTTTGGGTTGAAAATTAATAATTTTAGTTAAAAATCCAACTATTTCGTTGACAAATTAACTTTTTTGTCGACAATTTGTCACAAAAACAATTTTTATTTTCAAATTACGAGGGGCAGATAAATTAAATAAAATGTTTAAAATTAAAGAGTTTTTAATTTTTTAAGTGTATAATTTGAAATTATCCAAGTTGTAGGCTTTACAATTAAAAATTCTGTAATATTGATGATTTATATTCTTTCTTGAATTTTCTTGAATTTGGAAGACTGAAAATTGAAAATTTGACTTTTATTTTTCAAAATCATCAAAATTTAAGAATATTCATGTATACATCTTTGGAAATGAAGAGTTTTTAATTGTAAGTCTTACAAATTGAAGAGTTTTTCATTTTGAAAATTTACAATTAAAAATTATGGAATTTTTACGTTATACAATTAACATTTGTGTTATAAAATTAAAATTTGTGTGGTATTGATTACTCATAATAAAAGTTTTATTAAGTCTAAAGTTTTTATTTAATTTTGAAATTTGACAATAAAAAGTTATGCTAGATTTAAGTTTTACAATTAAAAATTCTGTAATTTTGATGATTTAAATTCTTTCTTGTTTTATCTCGAATTAGGAAGATTAAAGATTGCAAATTTGACTTTTATTATTCAAAATTATCAAAGTTTAGGAATTTTTATCTATACATCTTTGAAAATGAAGAGTTCTTAATTTTAAGTCTTACAAATTGAAGAGTTTTTAATTCTGAAAATTTATAATTAAAAATTATGCAAGTTTTAAGTTATACAATTAAAATTTGTGTCGTTTTGATGATTTATAATATAAGTTTCATTAAGTATGAAGTTTTTTTTAGTTTTCAAAATTTACAATAAAAAATTATGCAAGCTTTACGTTTAACAAATAAAAATTCTGTAATTTTGATGCTTTATATTTTGAAATTTCTTCAATTTAGAAAATTTAGAATTGAAAACTTGACTTTTGATCTTCAAAATCATCCAAATTTAAGAATTTTTATTTAGGAATCTTCAAAATTCAAGAGTTTTTAATTTGTTTAATTTAAAATTTGAAATTATGCTAGTTTTAGGATTTGAAATTTAAAATTCTGTAATTTTGATGCTTTATATTTGGAAATTTCTTCAATTTAGAAAATTTTGAATTGAAAACTTGACTTTTGATCTTCAAAATCATCAACATTTAAGAATTTTTATTTATAAATATTCAAAATTAAAGACTTTCTAATTTTTTAATTTACAGTTTCAAATTATGCTAGTTTTCGGTTTTACAATTAAAAATTCTGTAAGTTTGATGATTTAAATTCTTTCTTGAATTTTCTCGAATTAAGAAGATTGAAAATTGTAAATTTGACTTTTATTTTTCAAAATCATCAAAATTTTAGAATTTTTATTAATAAATGCTTGAAATTGACGAGTTTTGATTTGTAAATCTTCAAAATTGAACTATAAAAAAAACATTCATTATAGACAAACAAGCAGTCCAAAAATGCATAAATTTCAAATATAAACATCCTGAATTAAAAAAAAATTGGTGGTCTTTAAATTTTTAATTTAATTATTAACTTATTTCTTCTCTTCCAATTCCTGCTAAGATAAAATCTTATATTTAAATAAAAATTTCTGATTACAGAAAGCCGATTAAAATTAAAATTTCGATTAGAATTAAAATTGAAATAAAAAAAAAATTAAATTTTAAATTAAATTAAATCAGAATTATATGAAAACCGATATAGCTATTATAATATTAAATTAATTTTTATGATTATTAATTATATTCTATAGTACTTTAAATTCAAGCATATATTTTAATTTAATAATTAGCCAATCGAAATAAGAAACATTTTATTTACAATTTAAATTATGCAAGTTTCAAAATAAAAAATGCTCTAGTTTTGATTCAATCTTCAAAATCATTAAAGTTTAATCAATTTTATTGACACTTCTGTAGAGTCAAAGATTTTTCAATTCTAAGTCTTCAAAATTGAAGATTTTTTCAATTGATAACAACAAATTATTATTAGCGCACTTTTTTGCCCCTTTTCTTTAATTTATCAATTTAAATTTAGAATAACAATTGGTATTTGATTACAAAATTCTGCAGACTTCAGACTTTTTCTAGTCTGTGAAGTGTCAGAGACAGATTTCAAATTTTTATTCATAATGTTATTAAAAATGGCGCATTTGGAAAATTTAATATGAGTCATAAGGTCGAGTACTTGGAAAAATATTCTGTTGCACCCCCTCCTAGCAGAGATTATTACGGCATCAAAGTTTTTCGTGACGAGGTGTCAAAAAATATTCAAAATGAATAACCTTACATTTTTCAAAACCAAAATAAAAATAATCAAATTTTTTTCTAACTCTGAAATTTATTCTCTTTAAGGTAATTTTATTTGTATGGAAAATATCCCACGGACCACATAGAGCACCGACAATTAAAGTTACCAATTTTTCAGAATTTAATGACGATAAAACATTGCAGGACGAAGTACAAAGAGTATTTGGTATTTTTTAAATTAATTTAACCTAGAATTTTTCTTAAAAATAATTTGAAAAATTAAATAATAAAAATTTAATTCAGGTATATATTTGTTGGATCACGTGAAAAATATAACAAGAAATAAAGCAGATTCAATTCTGACTTTTCCAAAAAACGTGATTGCGAAAATATCGAAGAATTTGAAGATCAAGGACATTATCAATTTAACGACTTTATCACGTGCCTCTAAAGAGGTATAGTTATTTTAACAAAATATTATTATGAAAAAATCATATTGATAAATTGTTTTAAACGTAGCTTGAAAAACAATTTTTTTTTTTTTGAAAAGTCAACTGTTTTGTTGATAATATGTCTTCTCGGTTGATGATTAAAATATTTTCTTGGAAATTCTTTTTTTTTATTAAATTCAACTGTTATTGATATATAATTTAAATATTTTTTGGTTGAAATTTTAAGATTTAAATTTTTGATTGAAAATTCATCTCTTTCGGTTAAAAATTAATTTCTTTGTAGAAAATTCCAACCTTTTTTTTATAAAGTTATTTTTTTGATTAAATATTCGTCATTTTAGTTAAAAATTATTACTTTGGTTGAAAACTAGAATATTTTCTCAAAAAATCATTGCTTTTTATTGAAAATTTATTTTTTAACTGAAAATTAACCTATTCCAGTTGAATATTCATAATTTTAGTTGAAAATTTAAATATTTTGTTGAAAAATTGTTTTTTTTTTGTTAAGAACTTATTTTGCGACTAAAAAATAACCTATTTTGGTTGAAAATTCATCTCTTTCGTTAAAAATTGAACTATTTTATTAAAAATTCTTTCTTTTTGTATAAAAAAAAATTAATTTTTGAAGTGAAAATTTAACGATTTAATTTTTGGTGAAAAATTCATCCTTTAAAGTTACAAATTGCAATATTTGGTTGAAAATTTAACTATTTTGTTGAAAAATGTTTTTTTTTTTCTGATTGAAACAAAAAATTTCTTCAAAATGAAACTATTCTATTTTTGGTATAAAATTGATCGTTTTTAGTTGAAAATTCAACTGTGTTGAGAATTAATTTGTTGTCTTGTTTTGAAAATTCAACTTATTGAATGAAAGTTAACAAGTATGTTAAACATTAATTTTATCGTTTGTAGATGGAACTTTTTTTTGAAAATTCACTTTTTTCGAAAATTAATTTTTTTAACATGAAAATGTAACTATTCTATTATCGGTTGAAAATTGAGAATTTGATTACTTGGAAAAGTTATCGTATTTAGTTGTAAATTCAACTTTTTGTTTGAAAATTAATTTTTGTGGTGAAAATTCAACTCCTTTGTAAAAAAATCGTCTTTTCGCTTTGAAACCTCCTCTTTTGGTAGAAGATTCATCATTTTAGTTGAAAATTAAACTATTTTGTTGGAAATTTAACAGTTTTGTCGACAATTTGTGAAAAAATTTAATTTGTAATTACGAGGGGTAGATAAATCAAATAATATTGAAAATTTAACTACTTTGTTGAAAGTTTGTCAGGAAAAAAAATATATATATATAAATTTGAAATTACGAGGGGTAAATAAATTTAAAAAACTCCAAGTTATATTAATTTCAATGTCAACTGTTACATTGTTTGTTAAGAATTAAACTTTTTTGGTTAAAAATTTAATGACTCAGTTGAAAGTTTAACTACATTCTTAAAAATTCATTTTTTTTAGATTCATTTGTTTGTTTACAAATGAGACTATTTTATTGAAAAGTTTTCTTTTTTGGGTTAAAATAAATTTTAGGAATTAAATATTTAGCTATTTCATGTTGGGCTGAAAAGTTATCTTTTTTAGTTGAAAATTCAACTTTTTGGTTGAAAATTAATTTTGTTGTTGAAAATGTCCTTTTTTAGAAAAATTGTCTTTTCGGTTTGAAACCTTCTCCTTCAGTAGAAGATGAATCATTTTAGTTGAAAATACAAAAATTTTGTTGAAAATGTAACTATTTTGTCGACAATTTGTAAAAAAAATTAATTTTAAATTACGAGGCGTAGATAAATTAAATAATATTTCAAATTCAAAGTTATAATAATTCCAATATCAGCTATTACATTATTTGTCAAGAATTGAACTTTAATGGTTGAATAATCAACCACATGGTTGACAGTTCAACTACTTTGTTAAAAATTAATTTTTTGTTTAATTCATCTGTTTGGTTCAAAATTAGACTATTTTATTGAAAATACTTTTTTTTTTAATGAATTTTTGTTACGTAATATTTAGCTATTACATTTCGGGTTAAGAATGTATCCTTCTTAGTTGGAAATTCAACTTTTTGGTTGAAAATTAAATTTTTTGTTGAAAATTTAACTTTTGTGAAAAAATCGTCTTTTCGCCTTGAAACCTCCTATTTTAGTAGAAGATTCATCATTTTAATTGAAAATTCAACTATTTTGTTGAAAATTTAACTGTTTTGTCGACAATTTGTCAAAAAATGTATATAAGTTTTTAATGACGAGGGGTAAATAAATTTAAAAAAGTTCCAAGTTATAATAATTTTAATGTCAACAATTACATTGTTTGTTAATAATTAAACTTTTTTGGTTGAAAATTTAATTGCTCAGTTGAAAGTTTAAATACTTTGTTAAAATTTCATTTTTTTAGATTCATTTTTTTGTTTAAGTATTAGACTATTTTATTGAAAAGTCTTCTTTTTTTGGTTGAAAATAAATGTTTGGAATTAAATATTTAGCTATTCCATGCTGAATTGGAAAGTTTTCTTTTTTAGTTGAAAATTCAACTTTTTGGTTAAAAATTAATTTTATTGTTGAAAATGTAATCGCTTTTGAAAAAAAATTGTCTTTTCGGTTTGAAACAACCTCTTTCAGTAGACGATTAATTATTTTATGTAAAAATTTAACTATTTTGTTGAAAATTTAACTGTTTCGTCGACAATTTTCAAACAAAAAAATTTAATTTTAAATTACGAGGTGTAGATACATTAAAAAATATTTCAAATTCAAAGTTATAATAATTCCAATATAAACTATTACATTATTTGTTAAGAATTAAATTTTTTTGATTGAAAATTTAATTAATTGGTTGAAAGTTCAATTGCTTTGTTAAAAATTCATTTTTTTAGATTAATTTGTTTCCTCAAAAATTATACTTTTTTATTGAAGTCTTCTTTTTTTTGCTAAAAATAAAATTTTGGAACTAAATATTTAGCTATTCCATTTAAGGTTACAAATTTATATTTTTCAGTTGAAAATTCAACTTTTTGGTTGAAAATTAAGTTTTTTATTGAAAATTCCACCGTTTTGTAAAAAAATCGTCTTTTCGGTTTGAAACCTTCTCTTTGAGTAGAAGATTAATCATTTTAGTTAAAAATTCAACTATTTTGTTGAAAAATTAACTGTTATATCGAGAATTTGTCTAAAATAGAACAAATTTCAATTTCAAGTTACGAGGGGTAGATCAATCAAATAAAATTTCAAATTCCATGTTATAATAAGTTAAATGTACACTATTACATTATTTATTATAAATTGAACTTTTCTGGTTAAAAATTTAACTACTTAGTCGAAAGTTTAACTACTCTGTTAAAAATTCATTTTATTTTAAAGATTCATCTGTTTGTTTGACAATTAGACTATTTTATTGAAAATTTTTCTTTATTTTTTGTTTAGAATGAATTTTTGTAACTAAATATTCAGCTATTTCATTTTGGGTTGAAAATATATCTTTTTTAGTGAAAAATTCAACTTTTTGGTTGAAATTTAATTTTTTTGTTGAAAATACAACTCTTTTGTAAAGAAATCGTCTTTTTGCTTTGAAACCTCCTCTTTTGTTAGAAGGTTCATCATTTTTGTTGGAAATTTAACTTTTTTGTTGCAAATTTAACTATTTTGTCGACAATTTGTCAACAACAAAAATTTTAAATTTTAAATTACGAGGGTTGAATAATTTGACAAAATTCCAAGTTATAATAATTTCAATGTCAACTATTACATTATTTGTTAAGGCCATGTGACGATCGGGTCACGTGACCGACTTCCTACCTTACCCACACTTTTTTTATTTGTAAACTCATTTTCACACGAATAGCCACATCGAGTTGAAAATTTGGGATAATAAATAAGAAATACTGAGAAACGCGGCTCTGGTCCTAAATTTTTATAATTATGAAAAAAGTTTCTTAATGCTTCTTATTTATTATCCCAAATTTTCAACTCGATGTGGCTATTCGTGTGAAAATAAGTTTACAAATAAAAAAAGT
>JAABKJ010000743.1:0-45793 GCA_011634705.1 Andricus grossulariae
TCTAGATCAATCTAAAATATCTATATCTTAAACCTATATACCTATCTACCCTTCACCTATATACCCATCCACACATCTATACTTTACCACCGAGCAATTCACGCCTACCCCGAAGGTTAACGGCTTGATAATATAATAATAGTAATCAGTGAAAGGAAGCATTTCATAAGGGTCTAACCCACATTTTTACCATTTTACAGAAGAAGCAAAAAATGTTCTCAAAATCGAACTTTTCAATTCTAAACAAAAAATTAAAAAGTACTTTCGAGATAAATTAGTACTCAGTTATAAATTACGAAGTCACTTTCCACTACAAGTCTTGACAGTCGTTATCAGCTGTTTATCTTGATAACTAAAAGTGGTAAAGGTGAATGCGGCAATCTGTATTGAATTCTTATAGAGATTTCCAAGATTTCATTAAGATTGCCGGAAGTTCCGAGATTTCCTACCCTGCTCGTGATGAGAACTTGCGTGGGATTATACAGACTCGGCTAAACTCGGAGGCTTTCGGATTCAGTCGGCTGATTCTTCCACGCATAGGAGAGCGTATGTCGGAATGCTCCACACCATCTCACCTCTGTCCATACTTAGCCAAAGATTTCCAAGAATTCTGAAAAAATGCTAGATTGCTAATGAGTAGCCCCTCGGAATCGAGCCCTTACTTTCCGGTTATAAACTCGGAGCGCTACCACCTGATCTAACCGGGAGTTGAAAGAGTCTTGCGTCGCGGTCCATTTAACGTGCCATTTAAAGCCGTTTTTCTCGAGAATGGCTGAAAAGCGCATCTTATTACTTCACCATATTAGAAGCTTGCTAATGATATATTACTAGGAGCAGTATGAATCCAAACAAAATTCCGAAGGGTGTAGGGTCCCCTTGTGAGATTCTGAGAAAACGACCTGTTTGTGGAGAATTACTGATATATATCTGAATAGGTATGGTGTATGTTAGAACCGAGTTCAGAACCTATTCTTGGATATGTGAATGTATGTGTGTTAGTGAGATAAATAGGTTTGATCAACTGATTTATAACATACCAGCACACGAGTCCAACACCCCGTTTACGTAAAAACAAGACTAGCAGAATGCTAGCAAAAATACAAGCAGGTTCCAGGAAGGGAGTCGATCTTAAGTAACTTGAGGTAATTGAATATAGGCACTTACTCTTTGATCTGCGAAATTAACGAATCTTTCTCGGAACATTGTTCAGACGCTCTTGTAATTATTGGAACCGGGAGCATTTCAGGCTTTATAAAGTCTATAGAATGCTTTTATATATAGTGCAACTCTTTAACTAGGTACTTAATTTCTATGGCGTAAAATGTATGAAAATGAAACGGTAGGATATTAAGAGCCTTGGTAGTAAGATTTTACTAATATTAAATTAAATGCCCTTAAGAGTTTAAACAAATTTAAACTGAAAATTAACAAGTTTAAATTGTTGAATTCGAAATTCAAGACTTGAAAACTCAGAATCTTCATCCAATACATATTTCAAAATGGCGCACAAAGTTGGAAAATTTTAAACTCGAATAGCCGAAAAGTAAGCGATTATACGCAACCGGCGTAAATTATCCACACGCCTATTTCTTGAGATGCTGCTACAGTGCCTTAATATTTATAATTTTTACATATGACTTTTTCCTCGTGATTGCACGAAATGCAGTAAAATTCGGCGTCTTATAAGCCCAAGTTCAAGGTAAAATGTCAATTTAATAAAAAGATACTGACAAAAAACGTTCAATTTCGCTGTTTTCGAAGAATTAAAATATTATAACATGTTTTTAGATTTTTTCCCTTAGATTCTACCACGGGGTCAGGCTTTGCAAAAAAGTAGCAAACTTTCAAATAATGATTTTGAAATGTTAAAACATTTTTGCAGCAAGTTTGATCCTAGAGCAGAATCTTGGGGAAAAAGATAAAAATATTTAAATAATTCAAAAAATTATTATGGGGACCTACCTTTAAAATGAGCCCAAGAACTTTGAAAAATGTTGATGATGTCCAGTCACTTCAATTTTTCGAAACCATCAAAATTGTACATTTTTTGCAATATTTCCCTATTAAACTCACATTATGCCTTTATAACTAGGGCTTTTCACACGCAAAATTTGGCAGTATTGTGGGAATTATATTCATGCTAATATTATAAAAATTAAGGTACTTTAGACACAGCTCAAAAAAATGTAGATCCTTTCCCCCCGTAGTGTAAATAAAACCATAAATATTAAAGAATTAAATTAGTTAATATAGCAAGTTTAAATAATTAGAAGATGAAATATTTTCAAAGTTCAATACTTATAAAAAAATTAGTGTTTAAAAACTTTGATTGGAGCCTAAAAAAGTAAAAAATGTAAAATTTGAAGCATTAGATCTTTAAGAATTTGTAGTTGGAAGCATTCAAAACGGAAAAATTTTTGAAATAGTAAAAAATATAAGAAAAAAATTTAATTAGAAGCTCATATTTAAAAAATTGTTCAATGTTGATGTCGATCAGAAAAATGATATTGCTAGTTCTAAGATTAATTGAATAATAATAATTAAACCCACCTAGTACGACGGCCCCCATCCGAACAAACTGAGCCAAGCACTGCTTAACTTTGGATATCAAAAGAGACGCCTTAAATAATTTCAGTTATCCAAGCGGACAGTTTAAAATTAAAACAGAATGAGTAAAAATCAATGAATGTTATAATAAGTTGTTAAATTTTGAAATACTGAACTGAAAAATGCTGTTCTTGTTGAAAAATTATTATTCGCTAATCTAATCGAAATTTGAAGCATTTAAAACAAATATGGGCACGATTACAATGGATTGCTTTTATAATACGAAGTCTAAGAACTCAAAATTGTCATGTTTAAATGGACAATATAAAAAATTAACAATTAAAACAAGGAAAGTTAAACGTTGCTACTTCCACTTTTTGACGAAATTGAGTTTTCTTCCAAAATCATAATTTCTCGTTTTTTAAACCTATTTCAGTAAAAATATTAAGCTTTTGACATTTTTTATCCTAAAATTTGATATTGGAATGTATTTAAATATTGTTAAATTTCAAATAATTCAAATTTAATTTACTAAATGAATAAATTCTAATAAAATATTTAATTCTTTTAACAATTAGACGGTCATTATGGGATTTTGACAAGTATTTAACAACAGGAGATATTAACATAAGCATTGACTTAAATTAATAATAACTTAATAATAAAATTTAAAAAAAACTTAGATATTTCAAATGATTTACTTCACGATTTATTTACTATACTTATTTATAATATTATAGGGAAAGCTAAACGGTGTAAGTCCATCGAAATTTCCTTTAGATTATTATATAAGCATGTGGCGCCATCTGTTTTTCACACAATGTTTATTGAACCAATCCATCCACCTACAGAAAAAATTACCTAATTAGTTGTAAATTGTTCCTCTAGAAAGGTTTTTTGCTTCTCCTGTAAAATTAGGTTGATTAGACTCAGCACCGATTAGCTTTCCCCGCTTCAATTTTAGGAGCTTCAAATTGAATCAATGAAACTTGAACAAATTTTGATTTCTTTGACAAATCATAAATCTCGTAACTTCTTTTCAGAATATTGATCCCGAGAACACGTGTTGAGGAAATGAGAAGAGAAAAGGGAACAGTAAGGGTGTTAATATAAACAGCCACTTGAGTTTAGGGTGAGTTGGACTCCCCTTCTACCACGCTCGTGACATCGATGACCTGGAGCCAGGTGGTCACCGATCCACTGCACCACGACATTCAAAAATACTCTTGAAACGTGTCCCGCATATGGGGGATAAAGGACCCTAAGGCCTAAAGTCCTAAACCTCCTTCGCTTTGATGGGACCCATAAATAACGAAAAAAGTCAAGAAACTGCTGAAGATGAAATTCTTTTCTCTTAATCTCCATTTTTGCCCATAAATATCACGCAATATTAAGGCAATATCTATTATTATAGAAATTTCCATAAGATTAGTACCAGAAGGAAAATTTCGCAATACTAGACCATTCTCTACAAAAATGCAGACCTTCAAATTCAATAATACATAATTTAAAAAAATGCTATCTTCATTATATTATTATACCATGCGGCCAAATCCAACTCGGTTCAAACCTCGTTATACTGCCGGGGATCAAGAAATTCACATGAGAAAAGTGAGAAAAGGAAGTGTAAAAGGTATAAATTTTAGATCAACCTAAAGACCGCTCCGACATAGGTCGCCGGATAATCTCTCTAGCAATCACCCCAGGCTAAGAGCTTCACAAAGTCATCATGAGTCATAGATCCCACAAAAATACGAAAACTGACTGATAATCCCATAGTAAGATCCATACTTTGTACTCTAAGCACATCCACTAAGTAAAGATCTCCACGCGGGAATATTATTATTCAAGATCGTTCTTTTTTTAGGCGTCTCACACTCCGCTGACATTCATTCATTCATCTATTCACATTGAAGCTCGTATGTTTCCACTCGCTTTTTGCGGAAATGCTTGACCTTTTGTTTTTAAGTTATTCATTTTGCGCTTTAGATAAAATGATTGAATTTAAAAAATCGTGATGCACAATTTGAAAATGAATTATTTTTTATTTTGACAGAAAGTTTGGAATTGTTTAATTTGTATCGCTGCAAGTTTTAATCCATTCATTTCCGAAGTTTCCAATTTCGAGCGGTGAAAATCACAGTGATTTTTTTTAGAGAAATCACATTTTTTTAGAAAACAAAATATATCCAATCACTTTGAATCTAACTTGATACTACATAATATGAGACCTATTAATAATATATAATAAATATTTAAAGTTTTATTGCTCCAAAAGCTTTCATTCGAAAATATTTGGTATGGAATTTCTTCATTTTTGGAGGACTTTGCCATAACAACTTTATCATCTGCGAACGCTAACCCACGCACCCTCACTGTCCCAAAATTCACACCTTCTTTGTCGAAGCGGGCCATTCTTAGACACTTGTCCATGAATATAATAAATAGCCATTTACCCTTACCATCTTTAAAAAATTAATAATTCCAATTTATTAAAAACCGTATCGAAACTGTAGTGAAACTTTTTTATTGGTATTAACACATTTATAAATTACCAAAAAAGGGCTTAGAAAATGTTCTATTTTTTAACTTAAATTATTTTTACCAAATCAAAATTCTAAGTTTATTATGTCTGAAGAGCTAATTCTGTACATATTGCCAACGAATTTTTTCCTCGATAAAAGGATGAAAATGGTCTATTTGTTTATTTAAATTATTTATAACAAAGATAAATATTAAGTGCTGTCAATATTCTACAGTTCACTAAGGCTAATAAAGCTATTTTGGCACATATGAAATCAAAAAAATTGACCACTAAAAAAGGATGAAAACGTTCTGTTGGTTAACAAATACAAATTATTTGTCTTAACGGTATGCTTAAGTTTTAATTCAAGTTGACTGAAAATATATCAAAGGGTTAAAGCTGAAAAAAAATATTTTTCTACAAAATGTAATTTTTATTGTAAATTTGTTTTTCAAGAAATAGACTAAAAAAAATAATATCGTAAATAATAATACGTTTGTTCAAAAATTCTCTAATTCTAAAAAAAACTTCCAGTGCAGTTAAAAATTGAAAGCTTTAGGCCTGTTTGAATAGTAAATCTACATAATCTCCGCAGGTTACACAAATCTGTCAAATTCATGTTTGTCTTCAGAGAAAATTAAAAAACTCGGAAATTATTTATTTTATGTATATTTATTAGGTATAAGAATTCATTAAATTATTTAACTCGTATAAATATTTTTGAAACTATTGATATTTGAAATGCTAGTATTGATTATTCATTAGAAAACTTTCAATCTTATCTCTTAAAGTAGTTCTACTGATAAAAGCCCAATAAAATGAAACTTTCCGAACTGAAATGAAGAAAAAGGCAAATGTCTAATACCAACTTATTTTTAAAGTAAAAAATTTAGTGAGCGCAACAATATTTCAAAGTTTAATATGCCGCGTCTAAAAAATTTATAAAAACAGTAACTTTTTCAGTTATAACTCATTTAGGAAATTTATATCCTCATCTATTAGGATATAAAGTTACCCAAAGACATTTAGGTTTTCAGCAGACATTTGGGGTAACTTGGAAGCTAGGGAGCAAACTATTTGTTTACGAAATCTTGTTGAGGGGAAATCTAGACTGAAAATTAAAGGAAAATAATGAGGTTTTGTCTTATATTCTTCTCCAGAAAATTCTACATGTATTTCTCTTTCTCGTAAAGTCCCGGTAAGTTTCGGTGCACGAGGATCAAACATAATCTACTAAACTTTGCAGATATCCTCGAGCCGAGAAGAAGAAGCCTTTGGCTTGGATCATGTTCGTGGTAAAGTTCAGCGGTTTAGTACAAGCCTGAGAGAAATTACAGCGATCCCGATTTTACCTTCTTTTTTTGCTGCAAAAGAGTAAAGTGTTCTTCCAGAAGTAAAAATTTCCCCTTTCGTTTCATGGATGCGAAATAATCTTGAGAGACTGCTGCATACATTTTTTTACCGTTCCTTGAATTCAATTTCAAGTTACGTTCTTTTTAGTAAGGAAAATGCTTCTGCAAACCAACTCGATTGGAATATTTTTTTGAATATTTGAAAGTTTGAAATGCTTTATATTGTATCAGCTACTCACACATCTGTCAATTGAAGAACTATTTTTGAAGTTTGCTTACCTGAAAAATAAAATAAAAAATCGTATAAGATTTTTTACTTGCTGTACAAAAGTTCGCAGCAATTTTTCACGATCATTGAAATTAAAAAATTCTTACTCTGAAAACGGAATATTTGTTTTTTTTTTGAAGTAATCAAACCTGAACTGCAAATGAAAGCACTAAAAATGGAACTCTTTTGAATTTCACACTTTTAAAGGTAAAGCTTAACAAATTTTTGATCTAGAAATTTTTAATTAAAACGCTCAATAATTTACACGTATAAAATGGAAGCTTCCAACACATTCCAATTAAAAAATCTGAAAAGAAATTTCTTTGAAGTGCAAAACTTCAAATTTTAATCTTTTACAAATTGAACACTTCAAAGATTTCTGGTTCAAAAATATAAATCCACGCAATCATTTTCGATACTCTAAATGAAAACTAATCCTCCATTTTAACTAAATGTTGAAAATAAAATATGTCACTTTTCCGATTCAGTATAAAAATGAAAATCCCCCCCCCTTTTATCCGAATGTTGAAAATAGAAAAAAAAATCTTGAAAAGGAAAAAATTAGCCTCTTCTAATTCAAAAAAACAATTGAAAAACAAAATGTCCACCCTTCCTACTCATTAAAAATGTTCAAAACAAAAGAAATGCCTCTTCAAATTTAGAAAAACTTGAAAACCAATATTTCCTGCCCTTCCATTTCGATGCAAATCGTAAAAATAAAAAAAGGTTTTACTTCCCATTCAGAAAAAATTGAAATAAAAATTTCCTCCCATCCAAGTCGATAAAAATCCAGAAGGCGAAAAATGTCCCTTTTACAATTCAGAAAAAATTCATAATCGTGATTTCCTCCCTCTCCTTAGTTAAGTGCCTCTTTCAATTCAGAAAAAAATATTCAAAATGAAAAGTTCCCCCCTTCAATTCAATGAAGATAATAAAGGTAAGAAATTACCTCTTCCAATTCATAAAAAAAAGTAACCAAAATTTCGGTACTTTCAACTCAATAAAAATGTGACCGTCCGTGAAATGAAGGACTTAATGCGGAAAAAATTGATTATTAGCTTTCTACACCTATCAATAGTTGTTTATTTTCTATTTCATAATAAACAAATATTATTTCCATGCCTAAAAAATTCAAATTGTTCTTCTCATGGAGTTCCTGCACGAATGTTGAAAATAAAAAACTTTCCCCTTCTAATTCAGCAAAAAATTGAAATAAAAAATTCTTTCCTCAAACTCAATAAATATGTTAAAAAGAACAAAAATGCCTCTTAAAATAACACCGAAAAAAATGTAATCCCTTCAAACTCAATAATAAATGATAGAAAATAAAAAGGGCCTTTTCCAATTCAGAAAAATTTAAAATTAAAATTTCCTTCCGCCCAACTCAATTAAAATTTTGAAAAATTTCCTTATGCAAATTCAACAAAAATTAGAATCTAAAATTTCCTGATTGCAAACCCAATAAAAATGTAAAAATGTAAAATATGAAAAACAAAAAAAGTTTCTCTTCCTATTCGAAAAAAAATTAAATGCAAAAATTTCTCCCTTAAAATTACATTTTACATTCATTTTACAATTTAGATTCAGGATCGTCTTGTAAAATCAATAATTCCTTAATTTATAACACTCGAACTATAGTTCAATTAAAGAAAATTTTTATTAATTTATATTTACAGTTGATCGACTTGAAATGTTTTTTATCTAAAATTTTTAATTTCAAACGCTTTTCATGTTTAATTATTAAGGTTTTCAAAATTGAATTTCAAAATTCTTCAAATTGAAAATGTACGCTTAAAAATTGAGACCTAAAATGGAGAATTTGTAGAGTAACATATTTTAGAATTACTCATTGTGAACTGAATGATTGCAAAAGTCAGCAATTGAACTGAACAATAAAAAAAAGCTGAAATCTAAGTTATTTCGAATTGATATGAAATTTTTGATACTTTAAGTGATGATATCGATTTTTCTTTTAAAAATATGTGAAATTCCCGGTAAAAAAATGAATTCACTGTCGTTTCCATATCTAGTGGCTACTCTTCAGTAATAATTTAATGCTTCAGCTTTTTTTGTTTAACGTCGAAGAATTGTTAAAAATTGGATTTAATAGAAAGAGATTTACCAAAAAGAGATAACAAAAAAGAAGAAGTTAGCCAAAATTTTATGTGAGTGAATATCCTAAAAGTTTTTTTTAAAGCCGTTGTTGTCCAGTATTTTGCCTATTATGTGCATAAAGTCGTTACATTATCTTAGATAACGACCTTTTTTCTCTGAAATAGCCCCAAAGGTGTACATTTTATAAATATTTGATCAGGTCATTCCGGAAAGTGCGACAACGAAGACCAAACGTGGGAGACTGGTTAGCAACTGTTCCTATTCCTATCACGATTTTGCTCGAAAAGCAGCAGAGTCCTAGCCATTAACGATTCCAACAGCGGTCACATTAATAATATAAGTCACGTGAGATTAGGTAGGCCAAAATGTGAAGCTACAAGAGTAGATATAGTATGAAGCTCGTGCTGACACCTGAGGTGTCTTGCTAAACGATGAAATTCACTGAAATCAAATGAACGAAATTTTACGGAAATTTTTAGTCGTGTAAAATCCACCAAATCGTATACTTTTCTATCAAGAGATTCTCATCAACCCTCTTTCAAATATTATCCACGATGAAGTTGGATCATATCCTATCTTCCACAATTTCGAAAATTTCTATCAATTCTATCCGTCGAAAAATTTTATACTTTTCTATCAACAGAGTCTCATTAAAATTGTATCAAATTTTATCCACAAAGAAGTTGTCCTATCTTCTACAATTTCGGAAATTTGTTCAAATTCTACCCATCGAGAAATCTGATACTTTTCTGTCAACTGAGTCTCATTAAAATTTTATGAAATCTTATTGCAGCACAGGACTTGTATCAAAACCTATGTTCCAAAATCTTGGAATACATATCTTATCCAATTCTATCCTTCGGAAAATCTTATACTTTCTTATCAAAAATATTCTCATTGCATAAGATTTGATAGAGTTTTAATATCAATATCTTGATAGAAAAGTATAAGATTTTTCGAGGATTGAAATTTGATAGAAATTTTCCTGGTTCTGGAAAATAGAATTTGAGACAAGATTTTTACTTTTATTTTTAATTTTGCTGCTGCAAAAAACTGTTGATAAAAAAAGTATAAGATTTTACAACAGACAGAATTTAATAGAAATTTTCTAGATTTAGAGACATAGAATTAGACACAACTCTGGTGGAGGATAATATTTGATAGAGTTTCAAAGAGAAAATGATTTGATACAAGTCTTGTTTTCTCATTGCACAAGATTTGATAGAGTTTTAATAACAATATCTTGGTAGAATAGTATAAGATTTTTTGAGGAGCAGAATTCAAGAGAAATAATCTTCCAGTTTACGTTAAACAGGATTTGATACGATTCTGATGCAAATAAGATTTGATAGAGTTTTAATAAAAAACTGTTGATAGAAAAGAATCAGATTTCTCGACATATACAGTTAGATAAAAACTTCCAAGATTCTGGAAAATAGGATTTTATACAAGTCTTATGTGATGATAATTTAATAGAGTTTTAGTGCGAACATTTTTATAGAAAAGTATAAGATTTCTCGACATACAGAGTTAGATAAAAACTTCCAAGATTCTGGAACACAGGATTTATTACAAGTGGGATAACACATTTGATAGAACTGAATTGGATTTCTATCCAAAAAGCGTATTAAAATCGATAGGAATTTGTGATAGCATATTTTATCAATAGCAATTCTATCTAAACGTTTGATAGAAATTGATTTTTTAGCGGGACACCGTGAGACACTTCCAAACGCAAACATTGATGACAGGTAGACTGTATTTTTGAGTACACCGCCAGTTTACCCTAATTAGGAGATAGACGGAAATAACGACCCCATATTCGCCAACTATGTGGTTGAGGGTACTATGCGCTGAGTATGTATGCATAAAGCTGCTCATTAGATTGTCAGTTCATGTTATAATTATGTACTGAGTTTAAAGTACGAAAAAAATAAGATCATATATTTTTTCCCTTTTTTTCCTATTTTTCTCCAAATCGCCATAACTCTTATATTTGAGATTTTTTCCCCCTTTTTTTGAAGATTCGATTAATTTTTCAAGAATTATAAGAAATGGAAACTATAAGAGAGAATATATTATTATTGGAATAAAATTTTCAAGCTTACACATTTTTATCTCAAAATTTTTTTAGTGTTGACCTAGAACCGAACTTTGAAGAATGGCAGCAAGGTCAATCGTTTAGAAAATTTTGAAATTTATCTCATATTTACAATTAATTGAGATACGTTTGCTCTTTAATTGTACATTTTTAAATATTTCTCATTTACAGATTGTCTAATATCAAAAACTTTGAATTTATTCAATTTTGAATAAGGCTATTAATTTAAAACTGTTTACATATTTAATTGATTACACATACAGTCAATCTCAAATATCATGCAACATTCATATTGATTTATAAAATCAACGAAAATAGACTCAATGTCAATTACTCTGAATTTTTAAAGAGAAATCTAAGCGTTCTTTAGAAAAAAATGGTTTACGTTGAAATTGTTCATTTAACAAAAGTTATATGGTTTTTATAAAAGTTACAATTTTTATCCAATCCTAATGCTCAACAGCTTATTTTATTCTTTGAAAGATTCTTTACAGTCTTTTAAAGTTGGGTTTTATTTTTTGAAACTTGTTTAGTAATCATATATTTAATTTTTGAACTAATTTTCTCCTGAATACTTTTAATTTTAATAAAACAGAACCAAACAGAATTGTAAATAATCTTTCAAGAAATAAAATCAGTTCTTGATCAAATGATCCACCTAAACCATTTTTTTATAAAGTAAGCTCAATTTCGACGTGGACTGTCGGTTTTCTATTGCAAACGTATCAAACTGAATATGCGCAACAAAGAATTGGTTAATACTTTAATTTAGAATATTCTTTCTTTGATACAGCCTAAAGTTGTTGGCCTTGAAATTAGAATTATTCGAGCTAAATCTGCTTTCAAATTGCAATTGGTTGTACTCATACATTTTTCATTTAAAATTTCAGACGATTTTAAATTTAAAATTATTCTAATTTAAATACTTTACTTTTCAATGTTGACCATGAACAGAATAAATCCACAGAATATTATTACAAATAATTGTTAATAATATAATGTTATTTGTATATATTTTTGAGTCTCTACTGTTCCCCTGTTTTGAAAACCTATTTATTATCGTCCGACTTGATTACAAATATAAAAATGACCCTTGGAGCTGAGAAATATCGTTTTAGATTAATATTCAAATAAACTAGCATTAGTTTCCAATCAATCTATGAAATCAGTTCTCATTCTGTGGGAAGGTTTGAGCGATGCGGTGGCGTATGTTTGAAAAATCTCGGGCTTACGCTTGATTATCGATCTGCTTCAGCAATCGCGAGTTCACATCCGCCTGCAGGCGGAACTTGATATATACAGGAGAATGATTCCTATAAGCTATTTTAATGGCGTTATCGGATTTGCCCTTCCTCCAGCTGATAAAGTCTCCCCGGAAGGGAAAATTGATTCTACGATACTTCCAGATGCTTCTGAGATTTTCTTTATTTTTCCTTTTCTTTTTTTTTCTTTCAATGCCAGTGTTAGAAACTTTAGAGCCACGCGTTAGCATGCTAGATTCCAGAATCTCTGTTTTCGCTTCAGGCTGTATCAAGCAATAAAGACACGAACGATTTCCGATCACGGATCCATTTTACCGTGACAGAAACGAATCAGCCACGGTATACCGAACCTCTTCTTATCTCTAGTTTACTCTCAATTCGCTTTAAAACTATCGATGGCATTTGAATCACGTAGAATAAATATTGAGTAACTTTTAATTATACTGGACTTCATTTATCAACACGAACCAAACGAATTTTTAAAATTTACACTTCGTAATTATTGTTATTATCCAATTTTAAACACTTTTAGTTATTAAATATTGAATTTGTTAAAGATGCCAAGTCCAGACGGTATAGTTCGAAAGAAACTTTTAAAGACTCATCAAAATGCCAAATATATATGATGAAAACTATTTTAATTGCATACCTTAAGATAAGTATGGGAATCCAGTTAAGCCAATTAATTGTTACCACTAGGAAAGCCTCAAATACATGAAAAAAATCTTTCGTTATTCCGGCAGATTTTAAAATTGTTTCTTTTAAATCAGGGGGTCCATTGAACATACTTTATCGCCTGCCGAACGTTAATTTTAAAAAATTGAAAATGTGGAGAGACCTTTAAGACCTTCTAAAACATAAAAAAAATTGACATATAGGAAAATATCAAAACTATGAAAATAAGAATTTGTTAAAGCAGATTTTTCTGACGCTCAAGTTGAACTTTGAAGGCGTTCATCAATCGATTTCAAATTAGTTCTACTTTTCCAGGGCCCTAATACACTACCTGTCCACATAGTTCCGATTTTGATATCTATATAATTAATTACAGGATTTACAGGATGGATTAAAAATATTCTCAAAAATCGAATTTTTAATTTAAACGAAAAATGAGAAAACTCTTTTTAGATAAATCAGTGCTGAATTGAATCTTAAAAAGTTTCATTGGAAAATGTTTCTAGAGTTACGAGAAAATTTAGGGAAAAAGTTTCTGTTCGCTCGAGTAGCACGTTTTTTCAACATTCGACGGTAATAAAAAATCCAACTTTCAAATTAAAAAAAAGTCAGAATTGACTTTCTAGCTACTGAGTTGCTGAAGCAATAATAAAAAGTTTGTTAAATAAATAGTATTGGGTTTCGAGAAACTGGAGGGGAAAGCTTTTTTTCGTTCGAGAAGCACGTTTTCTCAAATTTAGCTATTTAATTTTTTTATTTTTTAGTACAAACTTGAATATTTTCAGGCATTCGGAAATTTTCGGGGTCGATTTAACTAAATTAAACATTTTATTATTCTTTAATATTGATAATGATAGAATTTTATGTTTGAAGTAGCTCAATTCATAATAATTTTACAAGCTCGAAATAAAATGTAATTTCAGACATTTTAATTTGAGATTGTTTGAACATTTCATTCCTAAATTTAAATCGCCGGACTTTTACGGGTAAATTATTTCAAACGTTTGATTTTTTGTTATTTTTCATTTTGTAAGTACTGAATTAAAAAATTTGAATAGTAAGGTAAAATCAACAACTTGGGAATCTCTTCAGTTAAGTTGTCATAGAATTTTCAAGAAAGTGAAATAGCTGTTTTCATTTAAAGGGTAGAATTCATCCACGCTCAATTTTAAATACCACCAATTTGAAACAGGACTTGATTTCAAATTATTCATCTGTTTCGCTTTTAAATTATATTTACATTTTGATTTAGGTTTCTATTAATGTCTGTTCTATTTTAATGATTTCCCTTTATAAATGTTAAAGTTTCGGACTTAATAGTAATTATAGTATCAAATTTTTCCAATTGGAAGGTTTCTCTTTAAGAAAAGGAATACTCGTGAAAAAAACAAATTACCAAATTATTTTTTATTATTTTTTTATAAATCTTTATAAATATCTTGCTTCGTTTGCGAGGAAAAATAAAATCAAATATTTCTAGAAGAATATTTCCGGCTTTAAAAATGATTAAGTCCCTATAAAACTGATAAAATACCTTCATTGTATAAGCAGAAACTGGAAACAAATATGAAAAAGAAAATAAAAAAGGTGGAAATTTCAAGATAAGCGTATTTTTTCATCGAATTTCGAATAAATGAAAAGAAGAAGGAAAACGCCAACTTTTGATTTTTTCCAATATTTATAAAAATATTTCTGCTAATATAAAAAAAGCAAAAATCCCAAATACCTAAGCTCGTTCGGCAAATACTGCATTTTGAAAAAAATGTCTGTTATATTTTTGAGAATTCGCAAATCATCTTCAAATGATTGGAAAAAATAAAAATAAAATGTCATGCACAAACTGTAAAATACGCGTCCTTTTATTTTCACTCTAGAATGATATTTTCAAATAGAAAATCATGCGTGAGTGTGTGGGGAGTGGGGGAGGGGGTTGGAAAAATATATTTAATTTGCGCTAACCCTGTTGACAGCTCTGGTAATGTCGAAATTCAGGAATGAGATGAATATTAAATAACAGATTCTTGGCGAGAACAAATAAGTTGTAAGTAGAAAAGGTAAAGGTTTGGTCAGACTTCAGTCAAGAGTCAGTCGAAACGCAAGCGCAAGGGAGACAAAGTATAAGTAATATCTCTAATAAATAATGTATTGTGGTTAATTGAAAAATAGTAATTGATCAACTACTTTCAGATTCTCAGCACTATATAATGCTTTTCCTCCCAAAATGGTCGGAAGTGCACAATGACAATGGTCGAGTAGCGCTTTAATCCAAGGCAAGCGCTATATTTTTCAAGTCCCGAGGGTACGTTCCAGATAGTGAAACACGAACGGTTTTTAAATAGGTCTTCTATAGGTATAATAGGAAAAGAAACTAAGTTTGAGTTTGGATGTGGAAAATCCATCGAACCGAATCGATAAAACAATAAACGTCGCGAAACTTCTGCTTGATGGTCGCTAATGGATTTATTGCTCTCAGGGCTTCTTTTGTCATGTATTAAGAAGGTTTTGAGTCCCATTGCGTGCTTATGACTTTTTAAATGCAATTACAATTAAATGATAAACGAAGAATTGAAAACGAATGGTGGATGAAAAGCGGCGCTGAAATTCTCGTTTTCTTCGATTTAAAAAAAATTTAAATACTCGAACTCAAATTAATACATGCAAGTGAAATCAAGAAATTAATTTCTCTTTAAACTTTTTAGACCATTTATTTGTATATTAAACCAGGGAACAAAATAGTTTTAAATATTATATACGTTTTTAATTTACTATTCTTAGGGTTAATAGAGCCTAATTTACTGGAGAAAAGTGAAAAAAATGACCTATTTAAACCAAAAAGAGACCAAAAGTGACTAATTTATAAACCAAAAAGTAACTAAAAATAACTAATGTACATTAATAATGTGACTGATGTTCTTTTGAATTGTAATCGAATTCAAATGAATTTGAAAAATTCAAAAATTCCATTGATTTCAGTCAAATTCAAGTGACTTCAAAGGAATTTAAGGGAAACGAAGAGAATTCGATAAAATTTATAAAAATTCAAGGTGAATTTCATAAAATTGAAGGTGAATTAGAAAAAATTCAAGTAAATTGGAAACAATTTGAATACATGTAAAAATTCATTGATTTTAGTAAGTATGAAACAAGTTTCGAAAAATCCGAAAGATTTTATGAAATCTCTAAGAATTTAAGGTAAGTTTACCTAAAAAACTCCAAGATGAAATAAAGTAATCTTTGAAAATCTAAAAAAAAACCATTGAATTAAGTAGAACTAAGTGAATTTAGAAGAATTCATAACAAATCCAAATGATTTCAAATGAATTGCAAAAAAATGTGAAAATCCTTTCAAATCTTTGATGAAATTAATCGAAATTCCAGGAGAACTTTAACGAATTCAGGGTAAATTCGCAAGACTTCAAAACAATTCAAGCCAAGTGCAAAATAATTCAAACGAAATACAAAAAATGTTTTAGGATAAAAAAAATTCCATTGATTTCAGTGAAGTTAGAGTAAATATAGAGGAATCTAAGGGAAATAAAATTAATTCGATGAAATTCATAAAAATGTAAGTAAAATTTCAAACAAGTTCAAGCCAATCTCAAGCAATTTAAAAATACGAAAAATTCATTGAATTCAGTTATTTTAAATTCAGTTTACGAAAATACAAGGGAATTAAAAAGAGTTTGATGAATTAATTAATGGGAAGATAAATTTCAAAGTTTAAAATGATTTCTTTACATAATTCGGGATAAATTAAACAAATATTTAAAAAGTTCGAAAGAATACATTTAATTGACTAGAATTGACTCTTACTTTTTGTGAATAAATTCTTTAAAATATTTTTGAATGTTATAAAATCGCATCAAATTCTATGAAATTTTATGATATTTCCACAAACCATTTAAAATTTATTAAAATACCTTAAAACCTTTTAAAATCCCTTAAAATCATTGAAATCCTTTAGAATATTTCAAGATACTCTACAACCTTATAGGTCCTCTAAAATCATTCCATATCTTCCAAAATTCTAGGAAGTTCTTTAAAACCCCATGGGAATTTTTTTAATCCCTTAATATTATTCAAATACTTAGAAATACATTTAAAAATTGTTAATCCCTTGAAAATTCATTGGAATATTTTAAAATACCTTAAGATATTTAGAACCCTTCGAAATCTTTTGAAACATATTAAAGCTCTTGAAAATTCCTCGGAATTAAAAAAAATACCCTAGAATCCTAGGTAATCCCTTCAAATTATTGAAATCTGTTAAGAATGCGTAGGAATCTTTTAAAATACCCTAAAATATTTGTAATCCTTTGAAATATTTTGAAATCCCTTGAAACATATTAAAGCTCTTGAAAATTCCTGGGATTTTTTCTAATTACCCTGAAACCTTTCAAAGCCTTTGAAATCTCTTTAAATGATTAAATTAAATTGAAAATTTCTTGGAATACTTTCAAATACCCTAAAATACTTCAAAAGAATTCAAGAAAATTCAGAAATAGGATAGGTATAGAATTCAATAGTGGTTAAACCTTGGGTTCTCTGTTTTACTTCATTGAAACAAAAGTAACTAAAGTGATATTTTTATTTTAAAAAACGACTATAGTGACTTTATTTTGAAAAAGAGACTAAAAGTGACTGTGGCAGTCCTGATTATTCTTGACACTTACTTAAAGTCCTTTTTACAGAAATATCCGTGATTTGAATTTTTTTTTTCAAAATCCCTAACTTTTCCCTGAACAAGAAAATTTCCTAACTTTTCCTTGATTTCCAGGTTTTCTCTGACCTGCGTCCACCTTGTAATAACGAAAACTTTTTTTATAGTGTATATAAAATACGAAATAATGAACTGATAAGAATTAAGAAAATGTAATGAAAAGGGACATAAATTGAATTATTATTAACCGGAGTCGAATAATCTTGACTTCAAGCCTTGCTGCTGGGAGAATGCGGCTATAGATGTCACGCACAGATGCCGCATGTCACGACAGCAAAACAAGCCCCTGTTTCACGAACTTTGCACTAATGTACTTGAGCGTGTTTATGCGGCTTTTGTAAAAACGCGACACGGCATTAGTAATTATTCCTTTCACGTAACTCAGTTAATTCTCTATCTACAACATAACTATTAACTACACTTTCAAAAGTTGCAATAATTATTATTGAGGAACTTTATGTGACATTCTCTCCGGGCCATGAAAAAAATCCATATAATTATATACATAAACTTCCTAATTATATTTCCAGATTTATGCAATTCAAAAATGCAAGTTTGGACATGCTTGCAACATTGGATTTTTTAATAGAAAAAAATCTATATGTACTTCAAACCGGCTTGATTTCTTTAGATTATTACAAATTTTTAAATGAAAATTACTTCTTTTTTTAAATTAATCGAAAATTTTGGTACAAACAGCTGAATTATTTTGGTACAAACAGTCGAATTTTTTCGGTACAAATAGCAGGAGCTGGAAAAGGGACTAAATATACAAAAATTTCGAAATCAAGCCGATTTGATGTACATACAGTTCGATTTTGTTCCATTCCGAAAAATCCATTTTTTCAAGCGTGTCTAAATTCGTACTGAAAATTCGAATAAACGAATGCACACCTCTAATTAAAAACTACCTAAATCTTTCTCTTCTACAACTTACAACTTTTTATTACTTCATGTGACTCCGTAATATTCGAGGGCACGCCAACATTGTTGGTGAACATTTACTTTTACTGGAAAGAAATAATGAGAGAGCAGAAGTACAAATTATAGACTCCAGACTGACAATTTAAATTAATGGGCACTGGGTAAACCATTTCTCGGAACGCTCTTCCGAAAGAAGTTTACATTTTTCTCATAAAAGTCCAATTACTAGAAAAATATGTAACAAAATATAACATTAAATTATCTCTGAGTGTTATTTAATGAAGTTCCAATAATAAGCCCAAACATGCGAAATATCTATTATACATTGCAGGAATCACAGTCAGCCTACTATTTCTTCTTTTCCAATATTTTTAGAAAAATCTCCTATAATCCCTATATTTGAAAATGTTGGCGATTTTGCCCATTTTGGTGGAAAATAGCTATGTTTTTAGATCGAGATGATTCCGTACAGAGCGGTTGCCTTTTGGGGTATGAAATACTCCACTATAAAAAAAATTTTCTTGATCAATATTGAAGTCAATAGCAAAGGTCATGACGGTAGAAAGAAACAGTTCTTTCATTTTTCATCTAAATTTAAAACGGCATTGGAAAAAGTTGTATACAAAAGTTGAAGATCTAGAAATGTTACAAATTTTTTGTTGTTTCACTTTCTTGGTATGACCAACCGTTTTAGAGAAAAAATAAAATTAAACAAATGGATCGAATTACGAGTTGCACGTGTTTTTTAAATATTATTTAGACAAAAAAAAGACTAAATAACGTATAGAAGACATTTTTTTAAACTATATTTTTATATTCTACTATATTTTCTTAAGTTTTTTTTACCTAAATAATATTAATGAAACACGTAAAACTCGATCAATTTTTTATTTTTTCAAAAAAAACTTGTTTCACCACTGGTTTGAAATTTAAAAAAAAATGATAAAAATTGATTTTTTAAAACTTTATGATCGTTGCGCTCGGCTTTAAAGTTGAACCTTTTTTTTAATAGTGCAAGTATTTCATACCCCAAAATGCAACTTTTTCATACGGTACAATTTCGATCTAAAAATGTTGCTATTTTCGACCTGCTCGGATGAGCATGCAGGATTTTTATTTAAAAAATTAAAAACACCACAAATTGCAAATATTCCATTTTTTACTTGTGATACTAAAGCCGCTAATACAGATAGCGCCAAGGAATCTACGCGTAAAAAATAATACGTCCCTGAAAAGGTTTTATTTTTATTATTTTTTATTTCAAAGATTTTTTTTATCTGAGATGAAATATTCTGGTGAAGAAAAGTCTATGTATACATAAATCTGGCAAAGGTAGGAATTTTAATGTATGATTTCACACCTTTTTATGTTTATTTTTATATAAAAATTATTTTTTGGGCTTTATAAAGGTTTCTTTTCCTAGCATTTCTGAATAGCATTATTTAGGATATATATTTTTGATGATGAAAAAAAATTCGATTGACCATAAAATTATTTTCTTTAAAATAATTTCTTTAATGCTTTTAAAATTGTCTGAAAATATTGTATGTAAATAATGCAGAAATTAATTGTTTCAGACTATCTGAGTTATAGGCCTTTAGCAAAAAATTATGGAAGTGGAAAAATTGCAATAGAAGGCTAGTTGTGGAAACAAAAACTTGATAAACGCAATATGATTATTGAGGATACTCGTTATTATCTCTGTTTCTGTATTTCTTGCTCAAACAATCTACAAAGTGCAATACGTACTGTAAAATTATTTTTAATACTCTCAAAATTTTCGAAAAATATTTGATGTAATGAATCCAGCAATAGATTAGTGCTTTCAATAAAAATATAGAAAAATGAAAATATGATTAAGTCAACAGTGTCGCGAAAAAGAAAAAGAATCTCACGCTTGTGATACTTTTTTTCTTATAACATTTAATTTATAAATTTAATGTAAATTTATTTAGAGGGTTGAAATTTGGCATGGATGTTAACCAGCCTTCATATACTCAAGTAAAAAATATTTTCATTCGCTCATCTATTATGTTTTTTTTTATCAGTGGCTAAACACTGAGAAAAATGAAGAAATTTTGAAATGAGGCTTTTCAGACCCCTATGCAAGAAGCTTTTCCTTTAGTCCGATTTTCTTTGGAGACGGTGAAGCTCTTGGCATGTATAATTGCGGCAGAAAATAAAATTTGCTATCCTACATTCTTCTTTTTTTTCAGTGGTTAAAAAATAAGGAAAATGAAGAAATTTGGCCTTTGAGACCCCTATGCTGGAAGCTTTCCTTTTATTCCGATTTTCCTCGAGGATGACTGAAGTTCAAGTTCTTAATACGTAAAATTGCAGTAAAAAATAAAATTGGGTATGCCATACTCTCCAGTTTCTTATATCAGTGGTTAAAAATATGAAAATCAGGAGATTTTTTTTTCATGGTTTGGAGTTAGTCTCGAATCTCGTATCCTACGAAACCCTACCTTGAGGGCGCTTGATCACCTCTTTGGCAATCTGTTTTGTTCATTACGCTAGTTTTTTAACAGAAAAAAATAACTCTTTAAAAAAACATCCCCTTTTTTCGAAGACAAATTTTCCCTACAATTGAACTGCTAATCCACTGTGATCCCTGCATTATGCATTCGCAAAGCCAGCCTAGGCTAATAATTATTCGGTAAGAAGATAACATCATTAGGATGCTCACAAATGAGCATGAAAATGAACAGAATACATGACAAGTGTGAAATTATTAGCCTAGTCTGGTTTACCTTTTCACCTACACTGCACAGTTTACGCCTGAAAAGCACACGGCCTCAGAACGGTGATAATTAGACGCTGACACGCAACCTCTTCTCTAGTTAGCTTCTACTTCCCATCAAGAATTACCGAGAAACAACACAAAAGTCAGAATGTGAATCTCATAATGATTTATTTTATCTGATTCCTTATACTATTTTGCAATTTATTTTAATTCCATTTTGCTGAATTTTAAATCGCAGGACTTGGATTCAAAGAGACTTTTACAGGAAGAGTAAAATATCATTGAAGAAGAAGAATCGTTTAAAATAAAATTAATCAAGTTTCAATTTGAAGCATTTGCAATGACTAATAAAATCTTTGGAATAGGTACTTTGGAATACGTTTTAGGTTTTACTTTTTTTTCTTTTGTGAATTTAACTACTTTCAAAGTCGAAAAATGTCAATTTTATGTTTCGGTGTTTAATTTCAACTTCATTCTTCTCCAAACTTGAACCTTTTCTATTTCAATTACAGACTTCACAGCCCAAAATGCTCGCAAAATATTATAACTTTCCACCAAAAATAGATAAAATTTCTACAAAAAGAGATGAATTTTCAACGAAAGAGTTGACTTTTCAAGCTGAAAAGACGAATAAAAGAAAATAGAAAATTTCAACAAAAAATTTAATTTGCAATAAAAAATTTTTTTTCAACAAAATAGTTAAATTTTTAAATAAATAGTTGAATTTTCAATTCACAAATATGGATTTTCAACCAAATGGTTAACATTTAAAACAAAAAATAATAAACTTAAACCAAAAACAGTTGCCTTTTCAACCAAACAGTTACTTGTCAAGCCAAAAAAATGAATTATTTAAAAGACAGTTACATTTTTTATCCAAAAGGACGAATTTTCTATCCCAAAAGACGAACGCAAAAGACAGGTAAATATCCCACTTTCACAAAATAGTTGAATTTCCAACCTACAAAAAGCGGCATTTTCAATAAAATAATTCCATTTTCAACTAAAACGATGAATCTTTAACAAAAAAGAAATGCATTTTTAACAAAGGAGTTCAACTTTCAACCAAATAGTTAAATTTATCATCAAAGACGATCAAATGTTATCAAAAAATGTAACAGTCGATACTTCAACCAGAAAATATTCTAATTATAAATAAAAAACAGCTCTATTTTCAACAAAAAAAAGGACTTTCAAACTAGAAAGACAAATTTTCAGACAAAAGTTGATTTCCAACCAAATAGTTGAATTTTTTACCAAAATAATAAAATTTTCAACCCATAAACGAAAAATTTCAAACAAAAGTGGAATTTTTTTGCGAGTTCTTCAATCAATGAAATGAACTTGTAACAAAGTAGTTCAACTTTTAACCCAATAGTTAAATTATCGACCAAAAAAGATGCCTTTAAAAAAAAAAATTTGAAGTTTCAACCAAAAGAGGGGAATATGGGAAATTATTATATGGGACTTCTGGAATTATTATTAATGGAGAAGGATTTCAAGTTTGAACTATAAAAAGACAGAAAACTTAAAAATTGTTGTTATTAATAAAAGATGCATGCTTTTATTTAGCATTGTATGATTGTATATTATTGAAGCCATTTCCATTAAAATATTGTTCAATTTGGAAACCTTCTTTTTAAATTGTTCAATTCTCAGCGAAGCAATTGCTGATTTTGAAACTCTCTTAATGAAAAATATATTGAGCATTAAGCTTTTCACTTGTATATCATACAAAATTTGAAACAGTACGATTGACATCTAAATTCGTTAATTTTTCCAATAATTGGATTTGAAATTATTCGATTTCGAACGTTTTCAACTAATGTTTAATTAATAAGTTTAAAAAATTAAAATTGTGCAATTTTGAATACGATTTGGAATGTTCTAAGATGGAAATTAGGAATAGAAGAATTTAAAGTATTATTTAAATTATATATTTTAATTATCAAATTTTAATGATTTTTTAAATTATAATTTAAATTATTATATTCTGAGTAAATTATTATATCAGCCTTTGGGACTTTTTTCCGATTTTCGTACTTGAGATGAGAGACATATTATTTTATGGAATCAGCGAAGAAGTTCGAAAATATTTTTGAAGGTCGAGTAAAGAAATAACCGCATTATCGACTAATTACGAAAAAATAGGGGCATTTATTGTATTTTTCTTTCTTTAACATAATGGCATTGCTTCAAAAAAGTGTCAAATAATGTCAATAGTGACTTGAGTACGATCCCCGTAATCGAGAATATATCCATAACATCAATTTTTCAGTCCCTTATTTTCGATCATATGTTTTCCAAAAAAAGAATAAAAGAGCTAAAAAGGAAACACCTGTCGCATTCCATATATATATATACCATTTCCAGAATCAGAGTCCGGAAATATCCGGAAGAGCTTACATTCTCAAACGAATTCGACATTTCCGGTCGATAGGTCGATGAAGGAATCAGACGTGCTCATCTTCCTGAGGACCTTTTAGCTCAGAATATATCAGAATCACGATCTATCCCGATCAGAGGACCTGCGTATGTGCAACGTGTGGCTGACTTCGATACAGAAGATGCTTACTCTGTGCTTCAATCTCAATGCACACATTCAACCATGCAACGTCTGCAAAGAACTTTGGCACACGTTAGATGTTACCTTGCACATCAGGGCTGAGATAGTCAAGGTAAGATCAAACGGTAAATCCCCCCAAGGAATTCCGTTGGTTAGAACAAAACTACAGAAACAGCGCATTTTAGCTCCATCTACTCCAACAAATACGGATGCAAGTTGGTGTGTCTGTATTAAGGAAAGGTGTATCTTGCTCACTGCAAAAGTTGCACACACCTGAGTTAAAACCACCACTCCTATGATAAAAGTGCATGTTCTCCACTTCTTTTTCACGTCAGTGAACTTGTCTTTCTTTTACGAGAACTGAGCATTTTTGCTGAATAGAGCACATTTATTGTGTTTCTGATGTGCATAGGAAATCATCCGTGAGAGAATTTTCCACAAAGGGTAACATTTTCCCTTTGGAATGACTGATCCAAAATATGCCAAAGGCTTCAAGCTTACGATCAGCTGAAACTGATTCTAGAGTTTTACTTATTTTTAAGATAAAACATTTGAAAAATGATTTTGAATGTGTAAAGGGTTGACGAAAAACCTCATTTTCAAAATTCCTTGAATTGTCCCTAATTTTTCCCTGACCAATTTTTCATTTTCCCTGGCCATTATATTTAAAGACCGAAATTCTAGTCTTGTAACATTTTGAATCTCTTGAAAATGCCTTGGAATCTTTTTAAATAGTCCAAAATATTTCAAATTCTTCGAAATTCCATTAAATTACTGAAATCAATTAAAAATGTCTTGAAATCTTTGAAAATATCCTAGAATATTTCAATTACTTTACAATCTTTTGAAATCCCATGTAATTTCTTCAAGCTCGCAAAAATTCCTTGGACTTTTTTAAAAATACCCGAAGATATTTCAAATCCTTTGAAATTTTTTAAAATCTTTAAAATCCTACGAGATCCCTCAAATCCTTAAAATTATTGAAATACTGGGAAATCTCATAAAATTTCTTGGACCCTTTTAAAATATCCTAAAACCAAATAGGTCCTATAAAATCGTTCCATACTATCCAAAATTCTACAAAAATTTTTAAAATCTGAAGAAATTTTTTTTAAATCCCTTAAAATAATTCAAATTATTGGAAATTCTTTGAAAATTTCTAAACCTCTTGAAAATCCCTTGGTATAATTTGAAATACCCTCAAATATTTAAAATACTTTCAAAACTTTTGAAATACTTTGAATCTTCTTAATGCTGTTGAAAATTCCTTGAAGTTTTTAAAAATACCCTAAAATCTTTTGAATCCTTTGGAATACCTTCAAATTATTGAAATCTATTGAAAATTCCTTTGAACCATTTAACGTACCCTAAAATATTTTAAACCCTTTGAAATCTTTTGAAATCCCTTGCAACTTTTTAAACTTTTTATAAATTTAAAAAAAATAACTAGTGGTTAACCCATGGGTTAATTTATTGAAAGAAGAGTGACTGAAGTGATCTTTTCATTTAAAAGAGAGCCTATAGTGACTTTATTTTTAAAAAGTGATTAACGGTGACTGTGTAGCAGTCCTGCTTATTCTTGACAGATACTTGAAGTGCCTCTTACAGGAATTCCCTGGTTTTAATTTTTTCAGCCCTAACTTTTCACTGAAATTACATGACAAACAAAATTCCCTGACTTTTCTCTGATTTTCAGGTTTTCCCTGACCTGCGGTCACCCTGAGTATTCAAATTTGCCAAAACCTAACCAAAAGAAAGCAAAAGATTCGATGCATTTTGGAAGATGATTTTGATCTAAAATTGAATCAGACCACTCAGTATTCTGGCCCGATTTCAGATAGAAATCTTACTCCCTGCTTCATATGAATGATCTTACTGTGATTTCCTTTGCTATAAAATAATCATATACCAAAATAAAATGATATTCACTCAGTAAATCTCAGTATCTTAAATTCGAAGAATTTTACTATCGTTCAAGGTATATGGAGCGCGTGAAATTGAATTTTAGTCTTTTTATATATTTTACTGCTATTCCATAACAGAGCAAAAGATCATATAAATATGTTTTACGACAGGCAGGAGCTATTCGAAGGTAATTTCTTTTCGCAATTCGTTCCTTTCGACAAAATTTTATTGGATGATTCGAGTGATCGATCTGCTGATATTCGCCGCATTTAATTTTCATCTGAGAGAATGCATTTCCTACTAGAAGCCAGGAGAACTCTTGGACTTGGACAGTGGACACTGACTTACGACCTCGTAATCTCGTGAGTAGCGTCGCAGTTTAGACAAGAGCTGTAACTTTCCTCGTCTTCGTAGAACCGCACCCGGCAATGCATTATTCCTGACTTTCGTGGATTATATTTGAATTTCGAATCAGAATTACTTTTTTCACACCAAGGACATTTTCCTACTTTCTGTACTATTCTTTTCTTGGCGTTAGAAAACATTCGAAGAACCTCTGAGCAACAGGGAATTGTCTAATGGCAATGTCACTAGAATTTTTAATATGAGGGACAATCCATAAACCACATAACCATTTTGAGGGGGACGGGCCGGTAGGAGTGGTCAGTGAAAGTAACCTTGCAAACTTGGATAAAGTTTAGTGTGTTTCCTCATGATAAATTTTAACAAAGTTTGCGGATTGTGCGAAAGATGGCCAAGCAACGGTGCAGTTTGTCTTTTTCGGAGAATCCTTCTTTCTTTCCCTGCTTTCAAGAAACTTACCCTTTTTCCCTATTTCTCATTTTTATGCTTAAGTGTGAACTGAATTAATGGAAAAACTTGAAAAGCTCATTGCGATGTTTTTGGTTCGAAATTCAGTTCGTTTGGTTAAAAATTCTACTATTTAGTTGAAAATTTAATTATTGCTGAAAGTTTGGTTAAAAATCAATTTTTTAACTGAAAATTTAACTATTCCGTTTCTTGTTAAAAATTTACATTTTTTTCATAAAAATTCAACTATTTACTTGGTTAAAATCTGATCTTTTTTAGTTGGAAACTTCTGTATTTAGCTTAAAAATCGTATTTCTTCGTAGAAAATGCAACTATTTGGATGAACGTTGAACTCTTTTGTTAATAATTCATTTTTTGAAGATTTTACATTTTAAATAATTTGAAGTTAATTTTTCGGGTCTACTGGTCTATATCAATATTTTTTTAATATTCATTTTATTCTTAAGTAGGGAAAAAATGATCTAGCACCGCTGGGATCCGAACCCATGTCTTCAGATTGCCGGTCTGGTGTTCGTATCGACTAAGCTACGGAGAGTATGAGATTCATTTCTTCACAACCCCTACAAGAGATTTATTTTTTCACAACTTAAGAATAAAATCAATATTGAAAAAATATTGAGATTACACCAGTAGGGGATGGCAGGAAGGGGTGGTTTTATAGAAAATGTACAAGGGCAGAAGCTAATGAGGATAAAAGAGGTAGCTTAAGGAGCTAGAAGAGATTATGAAAAGGTATGGGAGGCGGTGGAAGAAGGGTGTAAGAGTAAGGGGAAAAGAGGAAGAAGGGGCAGTTATGGAAGTAAGGCAAGATCTGAGGGTTCATGAGAAGAGAAAGAAAAGGAGTGTCGGTTAAATGGTTGGAGTGGGAGGAGAGCGAGACAATAAGGGGTGATGGGGAGTTGGAGAAGGGGCAGGAAGGTGTGGTTTTATAGGAAAGGTGTAAGGGGAGAGGCTAATAAGGGTGTAGGAGGTAGCTTAAAGAGTTAGAAGAGACGAAAAAGAGTAGGGGATGCAGTTTAAAAGAAGAGGAAGATTAAGAGGAAAATAGGAGGAAGGGATAGTTATGGATGTAAGGGAAGATCAGAGGGTTGATGAGAAGAGCAAGAAACGGAGTGATGGTCAGATGGTTGAAAGAGGAAGTTGAAGGAGGAGAGCGAAAAAATAGGGAGATGTGTGTTGATAATTGGGATGAGGGGTGAGGGGGAGTCGGAGAAGGGGCAGGAAGGGTTGGTTTTATAGGAAAGGTGTAAGGGGAGAGGCATTATAAGGGTATAGGAGGTAGCTTAAAGAATTGGAAGAGAGATTAAAAAGGTATGGAAGCGGTGTTAAAGAAGTGGAAGATTAAGAGGAAAAGAGGAGGGTGTACAGATTATGAGGGGGACATATTCCGTCACATGTTTCGCAAAATTCCGATATAAATTACCAGTGCAGAAAAAATACAGAAATGTTGATTCAGATCGTTAAAATGAATGCAACATTGTTTAATCCTTTTTCCCGACTCCATCAATTTAATTTTGTCCCGCCGGTAGGTTTTTATACCATATTCCCCATTTCGTCGAGGCCACTGAAACGGAACGACTCGTGTCGGGGGAAATTGGTACGGTTCACCCAAGCGCAAATCCATACCAGCGCCTACGAGGCACATTAAGAAAAAAAAGAAGGAGTCATCAGCTTTTTCTTGAATCTCGAGAAGGTGTTTGTCGAAATCAAGAAAAGCGCGACAAAAGCTTGGAAATTGATATTGACACGGCTCGAGGATGTGGGTACGGATGTGGATAGAAACCTTGGTCAGTTCGAGGGTTTGTAGAGCTCGAGTTCCTCTGAAGGTACACTTTGTGTTACGGTTCAACGACTCACAATCAGCCCGGGTTTAGGTTTATTGTTTACTATTTCCACAGACTGGCTTGCCAAATTTAGAGGACTTTTATATTTTATTTTTATTACGTTTACGTGGTAGTAATTCGATTCCAGATATTCGTCTTGAGAATGTGAATATCCTCGTAATGTAGAATTGAAAAAAAGGTGAGTTTCATGAAAATAGGGGAATAATTTTTTTGAAGAAAATTAAGGTAGGTACCATGTTGAATTCAACTTGACATTCTTCACATTACGAAGATTTCGAATCAAATTATATTGCACTTTCAACAAAATAGATGAATTTTTAACAAAATAGTTTCAACAACAACAAGATTAATTTTCTACAAAAAAAGAAAAGAATTTTCAACAACACACATGTATTTTCAACAAAAAATGGAATAGTTCGATTTTCAGTTGAAAAAAACGAAGTTTTAACAAATAGTTAAATTTACAGCCAAAGAGATGAATTTTCATCCCAAATGATGAACCTTTAAAAATGAATTCAACAAAAAAATACGTTTTTTTAATAACAAAGTTGAATGTTCAACCTAAAAAAAGAACATTTTCTACAACAGCTGAATTTTCAACAAGGAAGTTAATTTTCAAACCAATAGTTAAATTTTTTACAAAATAGTTCCATTCTTAACCAAATAGGTCAATTTTCAACCAAATAGTACAATTTTAATCAAATAGTTGAACATTTTACGAAAATAGTTGAACTTCAAACCCAAAAAGACGAATTTTCAACAAAATATGGAGTTAAATTTTTATCCAAAAACGATGATCTTTTAACAAAATTATTAAATTTTCAAACAAATAATAGTATTTTCTAACCATAAAAGATTCATTTTAAACCTAAAATATAATTCTAGACTTTTAATTCCAAAAAGATAAACTTTCAACAAAAAAGTTAACTGTCAATCAAAAAAGACCAATTTTATACCAAAACATGAATTTGCAATCCAAAAGGACGAACTTTCTGTCTAAAAAGACGAGTATTTAACAAAGCACGATAATTATAGAAAAAAAAGATGACTTTTTAATAAATTAGTTGAATTTTTGACGAAATATTTGAATTTTCAAAGAAAAATATTAAATTTTAAGCCACAACAGTAACATTTTCAAGCAATGAGTCGAATTTTCAAGCAAAAAAGACAAATTTCTTAGATGAAAGTTGAATTTTTAACAAAAAAGTTTATTTTTAACCAAGAGATGCTGTTAAAATTTAATCAAAACAGTTTATTTTCAAACAAAAAAGATTATTTTTCAAACAACAATAAAATAATAATAATATTAGAATTTGTAACCAAAATAGACAAATTCTGTATATCCAAAAATATCATAGTTGACTTGTCAAAAAAAAAGAATACATTTTTAAACAAAAATAGTTGGATTTTATTATTGTGTTCTACTCATTCAATTTACATTTAAGCGAAAAAAAAAAAAACAAGAAAAATATAACATTTTTACCAAAAAAGATGACTATCAAAATAGTTCATTTGCCAATAAATTATAAAATGTTTAACCAAACAGTAACATTTTTAACCAAAAGAGATGAGCTCTGTACCTAAAGTACAAGAGTAGACTTTTCAATCAAAAAGAATACAATTTTATCCAAAAATAGTTGGTTTTTCTTATTGGGTTCTTTTAAATCAGTTCACATTTGAGCGAAAAACGAGAAAACGGGAAGGTTTTTTAAAAGCAGGGGAAACAGAGGAAATAAAAAAGGGGAAAATAGGGGAATAGGGGAAAGAGGGTGAAGTCTGAAATTGTGATGGTTTTGAAATGCATTTAGGAAATTGTTTGACTTTCAGGTCATGGTATTGACGTGTTCAAACGGAGCAATTATAATATTTTATTATTTGATAATAAATTGAATATGAAATCATTCTTCGAAGCTATAATGGAAATGCGGAACTGCGTCATCGCATTATATGGGTAACACCCAGAGGCTGATTAAAATTGACACCTGACGTAAGCACATATACGCTTTGCGTATGCCACAGAATATTCTACTGTATGTCGTGCAGGAATTTGACGAGAGAATCCCTATAAATTTGCCCGAAGAAATTAACTTGAATTCAGATTTCCGTTTTAAATAGAATAATTGGAATATCGATGCTACAAGCATGTGAACAAACACGATTTTCAGAATTAAAACCATATTTTTTCATTAGGAATTGTCTATCAAGTAATGTCCGAAAATTAATCATCAATACTATAAACAAAGATATTTTGGTGTTTTAACCAGCGGGACTTCTGACGCATATTTTTGAAAATTTATTCATTAAAAGCTCGTGAACTTTGTTCCAACCTCTCGGATATAAGAAAAATTCGGGAAGCATTAGTAGACGGATTCCGGATTTTTTCCTGGACAGTTCCTGCATTTTCCTGAACAGTGACTTTAAATTTTTACTTGGAGCTCAGGAATTCTTTCTGAATGTTCGGATATTTTCACTGAAAATCTATGTACATTTAATGAACTTTTCTCATATCACTTCATTTACAAAATTATTCTATTATTTTTAACGTAGAATATTTTATAAAGGGATTGCAATTTCAGATTAAAATTAATTCATTTTAACATTTTAAACAAAAAAGATAACTTTTAGACCATAAATGATGAATTTTCAATCTAAAACGACTAATTTTCAACAAAAACGTTGAATTTTCGATAAAAAAATATGACCTTTTCACAGAATAGTTACATTTTTAACAAAATAATAAAATTTTCAACAAAATAGTCGAATTTTCAACCAAATTGTTGCATTTTAAACCTGCAAAGATGAATTTTCAACCAAATAGTAGAACTTTCAACCAAAGAGATAAATTTTCAACTAAAATGATGAAATTTCCTACCAAAAAGACGAATTTTCAACAAATAATGATTTTTCAGACAAGCAAGAAAAAAGTACACCCAAATCATGGAACTTTCAAGCCAATAGACGATTTTTCTGTATAACAGTTGAACTTTCGATCCGAAAGTATCAATTTTCAAAAATAAAGTTTTACTGAAACCAGACAGTTGCATTTTGAACTAAAAAAGAGCGAATTTCAAACCAAGATCAGTTCTCTACAAAAAGGGCGAATTTTCAACTAAAACAGATTCATTTTCTGTCACAAATAGAAAAGTTGCATTTTCAGTTGAAAAAAATTAATTTTAAACCGAAAAAGAGTAATTTTCAACAAAATAGTTAGTTTTCCAAGCAAAGAGATGAATCTTCAACCAAAAAAATTAATTTTTACCATATCAAGTTCAACTTAAACCCAAGTAGTTGAGTTTTCATTTAAAAAGATCAATTTTCGACCAAATATTTCAACTTTCAACCAAAAAGTTGCATTTTTATCAAAAAAAAAAAAGACATTTCTACTAAAATATATGAATATTTAAACTAGAAAAATAAGAATATTCACAAAAAAATAGTTGAATTTTCAACCAAGAAAGATTTCTGTCTAATTTTTAACACCAAAATATAAGTTTTCAACAAGAATACATGAGGGTGGCCGCAAAACTTCTTTTTCAAAATTCCCTCATCTTTCCCTGACCAATTTTTCATTTTCCCTGACCATAAATATTCAAAGAACAGAATCTCAATCTTGTAACATTTTTAATTAAAATTTTTTTTCACACCGTCATCATAAGTGCGATTTTAGGTAATGCGAACGATACCTAAAATAGCACTTTTTAGCATGGGCCGTAAAATTTTCACTTAGGGTGTTTAGGGTATTCAGGGTATTTATTTAGGGCACTTAGGGTACTTAGGGTATTTTATTATCGACTTCTTACCCCACGTACATTACCAGATTCTGTCTCTGGACCCTTTCGGGTTTTTCGATTAGGATTCTATGTCACGAATTTGCACTTATGATTGACTGGCGTGATATAAAATAGTATGTGACACTCGGCCCCAAAGTGGCACTTTGCCTCGTGTAAATTGCAGTACTCGTCTCCTGTCGGCTACGCCTCGACTCCGACTCGTACTGCAACTTTTACACTCGGCCGAAAAAGTGCCACTTAGGGTCCTTGTATCACAAATAACTATTATGAACGGAATAAAACAATTTCAGAATAAAATTAAAAATTTTTTAATTAATTTTCCTTAGGGGCCATAAACCATGTGGTTTATTGAGGGGGTAGGGGGAGTAAGCTAGTATCCCGCAATGGCGAAAAATTAGAGGAAAAGTTGGCAAACGGGCCATATGGTGAAGGGGCGGCAAAAACCCCGGAAAATGAGCCACGTGGTTTATGGAAGCCCCCTTGAAAGTTATTTAAAGTAACCAATTAAAAACACGGACATTTCCTTGATTTCCAGGTATTCCCTAAAAAAAAAATTGGAAAAGCTAAAAAAAATAATTTTTCGAAATCGGGGATGAAATTGTAAGAGGTTAGTGATCGGGTGATCGTTTTTATTGGTATTTTTCATTCGTTTTGTCATGAGGCAGGCGCCTTAAAGGATAATAAATCTCGCACTTTTTGCTCGATCTTTGAACACGCTCTTTGTCACTGTCATTGTCAGGTCGCTTTTGCATTTTGCGTGGTAATAACGGAAGTGCAGTAATTGAAATTCCGTATAATAATGAGAGTAATAATGAAATAGTTTGTTATTATATGTATAGTATATATAGTATAACTGATGGGATTGGAAAAGAGATAAAGCAAAAGTCAGGAGACTGACTCGACAGGGTAGAAATAGAAACGTGGTTCGTTTCCATGGTATAGGGACATCAGGTGCACGTGCGATTACACGTATAGCAAAGCAAAGTAACGGTTGCCAGAAATGGCATGCGAGAAAAGCATCGCTTATATGGAAAGGACGTGGCGACGAAGATTCGTATAACACCTACTTACGTGAGCCGGATCTAAAGCAATTTCCACCCGTCGTTCTACATTTAGACGCTTTCTGACTGCGAAAAAAAAATTGACGGAATTTTAATCAAATCTCCCCGCTTTTGAAGAAGCTTGACACGTCTAACACACTCAATAAAATAAAAAAATATGAACAATGGGGAGAAAATAGTTTTTATACAGACCGACTTTACAGATCAAAATGCTTTCAGAAGAGGGAAAATAACGTGATTTTTCATGAAAATAGAAAAAAAATTATTTAATGAAATTAATGAATTATCTATCAAAATAGATGAGTTTTCAAGCCAAAAAGTAGAATTTTGTAGAAAACCTTTTATTTTCAAACCCGAAAAGATAAATTTTTAACAAAAACGTCCATTTTCAATCTAGAAAGATGAATTTTAACCGACTAGTTGAACTTTCAAACAAAAAGATTTTGCAGTCGAGAAAGAAAAAAAAATCAACCAAATTGGTGAATTTTTCAAGTGAAGAAGATGACTTTTCTACAAAACAGTTGAATTTTCTACCAAATTGTTGAAATTTTAAGCCAAAAAAAAATGTTCTACAAAACAGTTGAATTTTCAACCCGAAGATATGGATTTGCAACAGAAAATTTAATTTCCAACAAAAACTTTGACTTTCAACAAAAAATTCAATTTTCAACAAAAAAATTAATTTTCAATAAAAAGTTTAATTTTCAACTAAATAGCTGAATTTTCTACCAAACTAATTAAAAGTCAAGCCAAAAAGAAGAATTTTCTACAAAACAGTTAAATTTTCAAACCGAAGATATGGATTTTCAACAAAAAATTTAATTTTCTACAAAAAATTAAATTTTTAACCAAATAGCTGAATTTTCTACCAAACTAATTAAATGTCAAGCCAAAAAGAACAATCTTTATCCAACAAGATTCATTTTTTTTTAAAAGGCGAATTTTCAACAGAATACATGAATTTGTAATACAATCATTCTATTTTCAACTAAAGAGGTTCAATTTTCAACTAAAAATCGAATAGTTGCATTTTCAGTTTAAAAAAAAATTAATTTTAAATCGAAAAAGAGTGTAAAAAAAAATAAGTTTCAACCGAAGAGATGAATCTTCAACCAAAAATCAATTTTTAACAAAGTAGTCCAACTTTCAATCAAGCAGTTCAGTTTTCAAACAGGTAGTTGCATTTTTATAACCAATAAAATTGACTTCTCAACGAAAAATGTAATATTTGATACTTCCAACTGAAAGATTTCAACTTTTAATCAAAAATAGTTGATTTCAACCACAAAAGACGAATTTTCAATGAAGAAGTTGAATCCGCAACCAAAACGTTAATTTTCAACAAAACAGTTGCATTTTTAGCCAAATGATATGAATTTTTAAATCAGAAAGACAAACTTGCAACTAACAAAGATTTTTGAGTCAAGAAAAAAAATATATATAGAAAAATAGAATATTTTTCAAACGAAGTTAAATTTTCAAGTAAAAAATTTACTTTTTAACCAAATAATTGAATTTTCAGCCTACAAAGAAGAATTCTGAATAAAAAATGTAATGGTTGATATTTCAACCAAAAAAAATTAAATTTCTACCAAAAGTGATGAATTATAAAACAAACAAAAATACTAATTTTTAACCTGTAAGATTAATTTTCTACCAAAAAGACAAATTTTCAATAACATATATGTATTCTCAAATAAAATGATGAATTTTCCAACCAGAAAGAGGAGTTTTGAACAAATGAAGATTTTTCAGTCAAGAATGAAAGAAAATTTCATCTAATTTGCTGAACTTTTAAGGCAAAAGATGAATTTTCCGTAAAGCAGTTTAAGTTTCAACCAGAAAATATGAGTTATTAACAAAAAAGGTTATTTTTAACCAAAAAAGAAGAAATTTCAAGGGAAATTTTAAACCAAGAAGATCAGTTTTCTATCAATAATGACGAATTTTCAACTAAAAAGACTAATTTTCAACCAAAAATGGAAAAGTTACATTGTCAGTTAAATAAATTATTTTAAACAAAAAAAAACGACATTTCAACAAAAATGTTCAATTTTCAACTAAAAAATTAATCTTCAAACAAAAGAATAAATTTTTAACAAAGTAGTTCAACTTTTACCTGAGTAGTTGAATTTTTGATTAAAAAACACAAATTTTCAAAAAAATAGTCAGTCAACAGAATAGTTACGTTTTCAGTAAAAAAATAACTTTCAACCAAGAAAACGAGTTTTGAAACCAAACAGTTGAATTTTCAACCAAAAACGATGAGTTTTTAACCAAAGTTTGGAATTTTCACTAAAATAATAATTATTAGTTCTATTAATTCAGAAAAAGGGGAAGTTTTTTGAAAACAGGGAAAAAAGGGAAAGACAGGTAAAAAAATGAATAAGAGAAAAATAAATACCTTAAAAATACTCTTTAAATTTAAATCAGTGTGATTTCGCTGATTTTCAATGAAAATCCTTACTGATTGAAATCAGTGACCCACTTCTAACTATCTTAATCAGTGATATTGAATCGTGAATCAGTGAAAATTCTTACTGATTAGATTTAGTGATCCATTGATCACTGATTGAAATTTAGAGAGTATTTTACGTAAGATTGTAGCATTGGTTTAGATGTTAAAGATACCAAATTGAAATAGAAGCCTTGGAAACGTAACATAGAAGCTTGGATAGACGATAATCGGAATGCCGATAATCTCCGCGGTGATGCGAGTGGGAATGTGCCAAAGGCAAACCGTTGAAAGAATCATACATTTCGTATCGCAAAACCCATCCAAATAACGACACATAATACACCTGTGGCTAGATGCCTGATGTATCTATATATAACTATATTCTGCTATCAACTTCGACAAATTGAATTCGTTATCGCTTCCCCCAGTCTCTGCGGAATCAGACCGACAGCTGACTAAACACGAATTTCACAATAAATACCTCTATTTTTTTATATTTTCACAGTATTGCGCAAATTTGTAAAATTCTTCACTCTGGGTGCCAAAAAAGAATGGCATAATTTGAATCGCAGAGCTCTTTACCAACAGCGACATTAAAAAATTCCTTTCAAAATATGCTTCCAATCAGTGGAGCTATTTTCAGCGTGGCTGCAAAACTTCGTTTTTCAAATTCCCTGATTTTTCCCTGACTAATTTCTTGTTTTCCCAGACCATTAAAATTTAGAGACCAAAATTACAATCTTGTAATATTTTTAACACCCATTCTTTTATACATGGAATAAAATCATTTTTATTTTTAATATATCCATTTTTTATTTATTATACTCAGAGCTGACCCGGCCTAATTTACTTTCAATTAAGTAAAAAAGTGACCAGCAGTGACTAATTTCTACCCAGAAAGTGACAAAAAGTGACTAATGTGCATTAATAATATTATGATCAATGTTCTTATGAATTTGAAAGAATTTAAAACAATTTGATGAAATTTATAAGAATTCCAGTCGAATTGTGAAAAATTGCCAAACGAATTGTAAAGAATTAAAAAAAAATCCAAAAAATACCATTGATTTCAGTAAAATTGGAGTGAATTTAGATGAATTTCAGAAAAATGAGAAAGATTCGATGAAATTCATAAAAATTAATAGGGGAGAAAATTCAAGTAAAATGAAAACAAATAAAACTATAAAAAAATTAATTGAATTCAATACGTTTAAAATGACTTTATGAAAATTTAAGAGAATTCAAACGAATTTGACGAAATATCTGAGAATTCAAGGAGAGTTTAAAAGTCTTCAAGATGAATTAAACAAATCTTTGAAAAAATTCAAAAAATCTATTGAATTTATTAAAATATCTTGAGAGCTTTGAAAATTCATTAAAAGCATTGAAATCTTTAGAAACTTTTAAAAATCCCTCAAACATTTTAAAAACTCTTTAAAATGCCTTGGAATCTTTTGAAATACCCTAAAATATTTTGAATCCTTTCAAATCCCTTCAAATTATAGAAAACAATTAAAAATTCCTTGCCATCTTTTGAAATTCCCTAAAATATTTGATATCCTTTGAAACCCCTTGAAACTTTTCAAAACTTTTTTAAATTCCTTCAAATCTTTCAAAATACCCTACAATATTTCAAATCCTTTGAAAGTTTTTTAAATCCCTTGAAAATTGAAAAAAATCTTGAAAATGCCTTGGAATCTTTTGAAATACCCTAAAATATTTTGAATCCTTTGAATTCCCTTCGAATTATAGAAAACAATTAAAAATTCTTCGCCATCTTTTAAAATAACCTGAAATCTTTAAAATATTTTGAAATCCTTCGAAACTTTTGAGAGCTGTTTAAAAATCCTTGGAATTTTCAAAAATACCCTAAAATCTATTCAATCACTTTTGGAATCATTTCAAATTATTGAAATGTATTTGAAATACCCAAAGATATTTCAAACTCTTTTAAATCTTTTGAAATTCTTGACATTTTTTTAATCTCTTAAAAATTCTTTGGAATTAAAAAAAAATACCTTCCAATCTTTAAATTCCTTTGAAATCCCTTCAAATTACGGAAACCAACTGCAAATTTCTTGGAATTTTTTTAAATATCCTCAATTCTTATGAAATGCTTTGAAATTCATTAAAAGACTATAAAATCTCGTGAAATGACATTGAAATCCTTGAAAATCTAATAAAATCCTTTAAAAATCCCTTGGAATCTTTTAAACCATCTTCAAACCTTAAAGGTCCTATAAAATTCTTCCAAATCTTCCGAATTCTCGGAAATTCTTTATAACTGTATAAGAGTTTGTTGAATCCTTAAAATTATTAAAATCCTTGGAAATTTGTTTAATCTCTTAAAAATTACTTGGAATCTTTGGAAGTGCCCTAAAATACTTCAAATCTTTTGAAATCCGTTCGAATTCTTGATTCGAAAGTGACTGTACTGACTTTATCTAAAAAAAAAGTGACAAAAAAGTGATTTGATAAAAAAAGTGACTGTGTGACAGCCCGGATTATTTTCGACATTTGCTTAAAGTGCCTGTTACAGAAATCCCCTGAATTTTCCAATTTTTTTCCAAAACCCCTGACTTTTCCATGATTTCCAAGTTTTCTCTCGCCTACAGCCACCCTGACAAAATGGAATCGCAGGGCTGTTTACCAACATCGATATCAAACATCACTTTTAAAATATATCTCCAATCAGCGGAGTTATTCTGCTTTTACTGGATTTAATTTTAACTCTGACGTTTGATATGTTTTTGTATCAGCAATGGTACTTTTTTAATTGAAAATTTAATGTGTGGTTTACATTTATATTCGAGAGAGATTTAACGAGGAATAAAATAAAATGTAATATTGATAAAATATTGTAATAGACGTTTGGTAATGTTCAATATAATCATTTTGTATCAACAGTCGAACAAGGTAGCGAAGATATCATGAGGAATTATTTTTAATAATACGATTAGCCTTTAATTATCAAAAAATCTAAATCTGAAATTCTACCAGTAAAAAACTAAATCAGAGAGGTGAAAATCAGAAGTTATGGCTTAAATACCACAGCGTTGAACTGATAAAACAATGCCTTCGGCTCTGGTAAATTTTCACGGGTCTGGCTTGCTTTTATTGAACGTAGAAACACAATTGGCAAAGCATAAAAGGAAGGTTCGAAAGTGAACAAAGCCAGAAAACATCTCTGCAAACACTTTCTATAAAGGCAGTGTACCTGTGCAATATGCATATATAGATTCTGTGAATGGGAATCATGTGACTGTAAATCGAGATGCATTCGCGATCTGTACCACGTATTCAAAAAAAAAAACAGACAATAGTAAATCCTGAGTGATAATACGTTTTGGTGTAAAAATCATCGTTTCTCTGTATTCACAGCTTATAGGTTCATTCCGAAGACAGAGTTTACAAAAAACATGCAGTTCTATTTAAAAAATTCGTTTGAGTTTTACAAATTTTAGAGGGTTTTATTTTAAATTTTGATTGGTTTAGTTCTCAATGTTCTTTGTAATTATAGTGCTGCCGGGGAAATCAGTACGAGGTGGATACCAATGCGAACTAAAAAAGTTCTATAGTATTTTTTATCAGTAACAATATTAAAAACACGTTTTATAATCAGCCTTTTCACCACTTACTTTTTATTATTGAATTCAAAAATTGAAAAAAGTGATACCAACCAAACAACCAATAAAGCGAATTTAAATTATTTGCAGTTTTTTGTCTAGGATAGTTGGTATCAATGACTGCCGTGGTTTCATTTTGAATAAAACACAGTTGGCAGCTCGTAAAATTTATATAATATGTTGAAAAATAATCACTGGGTAGGTGGAAAAATGTTTTTGGATAGTTTTGGATTATTGTTTCATGAATTCATACACAATGTTCTTCGACAACTGATCGGAAAGGCTTAAAATGTGAATATTCACTTCGTACCAGATGAGTGCCATATGAATAAAATTACAACACGTTTAAAAAGTATAAAATCATAGCTATCCTTGGAATTAATGGTCCAGATTTAATCTGGTATGTAATACTTTCCCCACTTGTTCATCATTGATCAATATTATGGCTTCAAAAATTTTTCTATCCTCGTACTGTTTTTCTCTACTTAAAAATGTATTCTACTTACAACAGATGCATTAGGATTAAACACTTTCGAAATGTTCTGAAGCTTACCTGTGAACAAAAAAAAACATATTAATTAATATCCATTAAAGGATTAAGTATCCTTACAATTACTTATTCTATTTGGAAACATTTCTTGATGGACAATCAAACCTCAAAAAAAAATCCCAGGCTATATACCGGTTTTCCCGGTCAAAAATTACCATTTTTCCGGTTGAATATCAAGCATTTATAATAAATATTATTCAATACTGATTGCTTTATTATTTAAATCTTGAAAAAATTTAACATTTTATAACTCCAAGGTAAAATATATAATGTCAATTATTACAAAAGTGATTTCAGACTTCACAGCATAAAATGCTAGATAACATATGCCTAAGATTTTAAGACGAAATATATTCCATTTCCAACAAAGTAGGGGAATTTTCAACCAAAAGAGGTAAATTTTCATCATATGTTGAGTTTTCTAGCCAAAAAGTCGAATGTTTTAGAATAAATTTGACTTTTAAACCTAAAAAGATGAGTTTTCAACCAAAAAATTCATTTCCTGCCAAAACAGATGGATTATCAGCGAAGAAAGATGAGTTTTTAATAAAATTGTTGAATTTCCGAACAAATAATTAAATTTTCCACCTACGAAGATTAATCTTCAACCAAATGGTCGAATTTTTCAAGAAAAAACAGATAAAAAAGAGCCAAACCCGTTGCATTTTCAACCGAATAGTTGAATTTGTAAGCAAAAGAGATTAATTCTTAACTATAAATATAATAATAGAGTTTTTAAATAAAAAGAATTGAGTTTCAACTAAAAAAGATGACTTTAAGAAAATGGTTAAATTTTCAACAAAATAATTACATTTTGTACCAAATAGTAGAATTTTTAACCAAAATAGATCTATTATGGACCAGAAATATAATAGTAGTATTTTTAATTAATAAGAATTCACGTTCAACCAAAAAAGATGAATTTTCTACCAAAAGATGAATTCTGAACCCAAAATATAATCACAGACTTTTCAAATAAAAAGTATTAAGTTTCATCCAAAAAAGATTACTTTTCAAGACAATAGTTGAGATTTCAAGAAAATAATTAGATTTTGAATCAAATAGTAGAATATTTAACCAAAATAAATAAATTCTGGACCAGAAATATGACAGTAGACTTTTCAATTAAAAAGAGTTCACTTTAAACCATAAAAGTCGAATTTTCGAATAAAAAAAGCATTTTTAATACAAAAGGACCAATTTTCTATCCAAAAAGACAAATTTTCAACATGGCAGTTGAATTTTCGACCAAAAGAGATGAATTTTGAACCATAAATGTCATAGTAGACTGTTCACTTGAAAAGAATTAACTTTTAATAAAAAATAGTTGGCATTTCTTATTAAACTTTAGAGCACTGAGCAGAATTCTAAACATATTTTTTCGAAGAGAGAGACGATAATTATTGCAAAAGTAAAAACAAATCTGAAAAATTCCCGGGTTTCAAAAAAATTCCCGGCTTTTTCCTGGTGCTCAAAATTCCGGGCAGTCCACGACTCATCCTCACACCTGCTTCAGGATGAGATCGTACCCACGGTTCGGCCCTTGTTAACCCTACGTGGCGACGAAATGCAGTCCCCCCACCACTAGCGCCCTGTTACACCTCTACACTTTTTCTGATTTGGCAAAACCTTCATCCATAAAATGGAAAAGGGAAATGTTGAAAATTGTGTACCTTATGAAACTATGAACAAATCGGTAACAATTTTGCTTTCACACTTATCAGGATGTGACTTCGGCTGAGAGTCAAAACTTGCTGTTGTTGAATCCAACAAACTGTATTCTGAATGATTTTAAATAAGATGGTCTCTATATAACAAGGTAATTATTAATTCATGGCATGAATTACTTCACGGATATAGGTTTTCCCGTGTAACGGAAAGACTACTATCGGCGAGAAAATTCGAGTCCTCTGGCTTTGACGTTAAAAAAGTAAGTAAAGAAAAAATGGTAGCTCAATGAATGAAGGATCATTTTAAAGGTCAAAATGTTTCACGTTAATGAGCCTAAAACAAATATGTCAAAAATAATGTATAGATTACAGCCCCGAAAATCTGTTAAAAAGTAGGGAAATTTGACAGCAGGAAAGACGAGGACGGTCGCATGAAAAAAAGGCACTCCGCTGGTATCTTAAACTTGCTTTCCAGTATAAGAAACTGTTTTCCAATATCGCGATTTGCATGAAAAGAAAAAGAAGCACATACTTCTTTCAAATTGTAAATAATTACAAATAGTTCAACTAACTACCTCTGATTTAAATCACTTCATTATCTTTATTAGAACTGAATATAGTACAGTTTTATATTTATGTACCAAAAATGAACAATTTGTTATATTCTGCAAATTTTTCAACGCCAATTTGTTTAGAAATGTTGAAGGTACCACCATGAATTTTTCCAGATTTTTCCTATTATTTTTTCAATAACAAACTATTTTCCAAAGTTCACTGTCTTTAAAAGCTGTCAAATTTCCCTTCTTTTGAACAGATTTTCAGGTCTGTAAGCTATAAAATTATTTTTGGCATATTCGTTTCAGGCTCATTAACGTAAAACATTTTGACCTTCAAAATGATCCTTCATTTATTGAGCTACACTTTTTTTCTTCATTTACTTTTTTAACGTTAGAGCCAGAGGACTCGAATGTTGGATTTGTTTCACAGTTTGCATCCGCTGAAGTTTTACACTGCAATTGATAGTCCAGAGGTCGGACTGTTCGAAAAAATCTCCACGTAGCTCGTCATCCAGTTCATCCAGATTTTTGAGCTCGAGAGAAACTTGGATGTTGATATTTCTCCGGAAACATACAATCTCACATGCGGCAAGTCTCTCTGCGGCAAGTCACAACTGCGGCATCTCTACCTAGCGGCATCTCTCCCTCATGGCATTTCTCTCATTGAAATCGATATTTTTGCGGCATCTCACATCGCACCCCTGTGACTGGGCAAAGAAATAATGTTGGTCAAACTCCTACCCCTTTTCCAACGTCTCTTGGGGGGGGGGGCGTAAAGGCACCCATGTGACGGGCCATCCCTTTGCACTAGTGAGAGATGCCGCTAGGTAGAGATGCCGCAATTGTGACATGCCGCAGAGAGACTTGCTGCATGTGACATGATATGGACCCATTTCTCCTCGTCCTAAATCGCTTTTCCTCTATATTGGATGCCTGCCTGCGGTGGGTCTCAGTGAGCCTCTTTACACCGTACGCTATTCCCAAGCTTAAACTGCTAAATGGGGGCAGAGTGGGGATAAGCGTGACTGAGACGTATCATTGGCGCATGAGAGGAAGAGAGACTGGACGCTTGCTCTCTACTCCCTCGCATGCTCCAGAGTTAGGCCCCAGCTCCGCTTATCCCCACGGAAGCAGTTTAGGCCTGCAAATAGCGTAGGGTATAAGTGGGCTCAGTGTCGTCTCTCTTTCTCTGTTGCCGGCTTGCTCTGGCTGCGGTTTAGTAGGGGCTTCGTTTATATACCCCCTTTTCCGGAGTTCTTCGTCACGGTTTCGCAGACGTTGATGCGAAAAATGCGAGAACTCCGGGTGTTTCCTGCACAACAGAGCATGCAGTTGCGTTATGTAACTTTCTCGTTTAGAGACCACACTGGTATCGTAGCACTCCAGCAGGTCGTCCCTGATTCAATCCGTCTACTCAAAAGTATTGAGATTCTGCCAGTCCATTGCATTGACTCTGTCTTGATTGGCTCCCCCAACTCTAGGGCAGTCAGCATTGTTGTAAAACCCATTATCGGGAGCCCTGCGCGTTCTATTCTTTTGAACTGCACTTACTACAACTATGTTTGGTGTCATCATTATTATTCCCGCGAGCAGCTAGGCAAAAGGGTTCGTCCATCCTTGTAAAACCCCGCATGCAAGGAGAAGGTTGCATACTCTGAGAGGTTTCCCGTTATCTCAGAGTTATATACATATATATGATATATGATATATATGATATAAGAATCATATAAGTTTTCCGTAGTATACATCCTCTTGTTATGATGATTTTCCATGAGGTTGAAAAAATGAAAAGTTTATTTTCCACTCTGAAGTAGATTTCGTGAAGAATTTGTTTATTTGCTTGTAATGCAGGCGGGGTAGCCCGTTAGGTCCGGCCCCTGGCGCTCAAGCTATGAAGCCTATTGTGCTACACTTGATTTTTATCTCAAGGCAGTACTCCGAATCCGTCCATCTTCGCCGAGTGTTCTTGGATCTCGGTGGGTTTCCTTGTTACCAAAGTTCTAAAATTATACCTCTCAGGTGCCAGGCATACTTATCGCACAGTAAATGACGTCCTACTTTGTTTATCAGGCAAAGTGGTCCCCACCAATTCTGCCTTTCGACAGCCTCCCTAGCAGGCTAGGGTGGACGGAGCGATCCCTCTGAGGTCATCAGTTAGATGCACAGATTCGAAGCACTGGCCTGGTGTGTTATGTAAGTCTATGTGTGTATGTATTCATTACTCGAAATTAGCCAGCGACCGCCGAGCAACACTCCCCTGTAGGAGCCTTGAGTGCAAAGAGATCGCTGCCTCATTTTCGAGTCTTCTCAAAATCGACATCGACACCCAAAAGGCTAGTCCCCTCGACATGGGGCCTACACCTTGGTACGTAACCAGCCTCTTCTGAGGGGAGCTACAGCTTAAGGTGGGTTCCGAACCACCGGAGCCCCGGTTGAAGTGCGTAGAAAAATTTCCATTGGACAGGCTCAGGGATCGAACTCCAGTCCTCCTGCACGGAAGGCTGACGTGCTATCGTCTGAGCTACTGAGGCTCCTGATAATTAGTATTAAAAAAAAAAGTTTCAGGTTATATTCACACATTTAACAGGAAATCTGTTATTTTAAACAAAAATTGAAAATATGAAAAAACTTAGATTTTAAAAGAAGATTCAGAATTTTTTAACAGTTTTAGGTAATTTTGATATCTTACACCGGAAATCGGTTATTTTAAACAAAAAACATTAGGTTTAGAGGAGGATTTACAATCTTAAATAATTTTTTGTTTTCTTATGTTAGTGTTTTTCGTGAGAAATCGACATTTTTGAACAAAGGTGCAGGTGTTTGATTGTCTATGTATTGTTCACAAATATGATATATTAATTTTGAAGTTAAGATCATCAATTATAAAAAATGTTGTCCTTGTTTTTTTCTTTGATTTGAAAACTCATCTCTTTTGGAAAAATCTGATCTTTTTTGGTTAAATATTCAACTTCTTAGTTGCAAATTAATCTGTTTGGGTTGAGGATTAAAAAATTTGGTTGAATATTCGTCTTTTTTCTTTAAGGGGGGAGTCTGGTCCAGCCGATTCAACAAATAGACTGGTTTTTTTTTTAATCTTCCTATACATGCGGAGAATACACTCTTAAAGTTATAGCATGGGATTCGACCTAGAAATATAGTAAGGAGCGGTGCGCGCCAAGCCCTCGTACTACATTATATTGTATTGTATGGGATGTACTGAATTGTATTCCGTTCTCGTTGCTCGTACTTTATGTTGTGTTCCAAAACTTTAAAAGCAGCAGTACTTCAAGAAGTCTCCCAGATAACACAAGAGTTTACGGCAAGCTTGACTAAAACTTGCGATGCAAGGTTCGGAAGATTGCATCGCAAGGTTCAGGCAAGCTTGCAGCGAATAAGAAAATGTCCGCCATGCGGCAATATTGCGAGGCAAACTTGAGGGAGACATGCATCGTAAGTTTGAGGGAAGCTTGCGAGGTAAGGTTGAGAGAAACTTGCATCGTAAGTTTGAGGAAAGCTTGCGGGGCAAACTTGAGGAAAACTTGCATCGTATGTTTGAGGGAAGCTTGCAAGACAAGTTTCAGCGAAACTTGCATCGCAATAATTAGGCAAAGTTCAGGGAGCGCGTTTTGATTCCTCAGGAATCGAGCCGAAGGGCCTATGACAAAGCCACCGAACGCGTCCTCGGGTTGCGGATAGAGGG
>JAABKJ010000744.1:0-45792 GCA_011634705.1 Andricus grossulariae
CCAATATTATTCAGAGCTTTTGGACAGATTCGATATTGATTTGAAGCAAAAACGACCGCATTTGTCGAAGAAAAAAGGGCTGTTCCATCAGGACAATGCTCGAGTGCAGATGTGTGTAATCACGATGGCAAAATTCTATGAATTGGGCTACGAACTGTTACCTCATCCAGCATATTCTCCAGATTTAGCCCCCTGCGACTATTTTCTGTTTCCAAACCTGAAGAAATGGCTGGGTGGTAAGAGATTTGGGTCGAATGAAGAGTTCATTACGGAAACAAACGCCTATTTTGAGGGCCTTGAGAAAACCTATTATTTGGAAGGAATAAAAAAACTGTAAAAATGCTGGACTAAATATATCGAGCTAAAAGGAGATTATGTTGAGAAATAAAACGCTTATTTGCCGAAAACAATTTTTTTTCTTCAAAAAGTCACTGACTTGTTAAACAGCCTTCGTATAATTATCAGTAGAAAGTAGTGTTTTATGTATCAGAAACAATTTGTATTTAAAAAATCACAAAAAAATCATAATTAGCGCCAAAAACTCAATTTTTCACTTATGGGGGTTTTTGGGACCCTATACAAGAGACTTATGGAGGTGATATTTGAAAAGTAATTATTAATTTGTATTCTCTAGCTTATTGTGAAGAAAAATATTGAGTTTCAGCTCGATTCACCTAATATTGATTCTGAATAAAATTTACAAAAACGTATTTTCTAAATTTTTCTTATGGGAAATACGTATTAAATTACATGGTGCTTGCGGTACCTCTGAATATACGTTTTACCATACGTAAAACCCTAATCTTATTTAATTAATTCAATAAAGATGATAAATCGCAAAAAGCCACGTGATAAACAATGTGATGTTGAGACGGGGGAAAGAACGAATCAGAGCGCGAGATTCTTATCACTGACGAATCACAATCGAGCAATGGTTCCTGCCAACAATATTTACCTGAATCAGCCCGAGAATTTCCTCCGGACACTTTGGATGTGTCAGAAATCCTGAGGGATTGTTCCAGGTAGATCCTCCGGTCTCGGAACCTTTTTCCACAGCTTCCTCAAGCCGAGAAATAACCTGTGATGCTTGAAATTCAAGCGCACCCACCTCGTTCTCTTTGGACCCTCCTCCCGTACTGACCTGTCAAAATCGCAGAGAAACCCGGGATAACTCTTTATCGTCCTGATCGCGAAATTCAATGATCTGTCAGATGACAGGTCCGTCAAGAACTTTCACTACTTTTAACACTTTTTTCTACAAACCTCCAAGATATCCTGTGCTAGACTTTCCATCGTCGCTTTTTCGTTTTCAGCCTCATCAGCCATCGTGGCAGTTGTGTATAGCCGTCGTGGCTTCAGCACCGTCACGATCGAAATGAAATCCTGGCACAACTTCTGGATTCTCCGAGATTTTTATTTTCTTAGTTGGATGCAAAATAAGGGTTAGAAGAGCTGGAAAAATGCTGAAAAGAATTACGAAGATGAATTTCATCTAAAAATGCCAAGGCAACCTTTTTAAAGATTTAAATTTTTATGGAGGGTATACGTGAGGGAATTATCATCTTTTATACGGCCCTAATTTTATCGATATTTTAGCGATAAAGCGCCATTTCTCCGAAAGTGTTTTTTATAAATTATACATATTTTCACGGAAACTTATCATCAAAAAATATATAATTTAAACGAATATTAGAGTGTTTATCGGGTGCCGTCAAACTTTAAACTAGTTTAAATAAAGGTATTTAAAACATAACCTAAAAAGTACATTTTAAATAAGAAAATCTTTTACAAAAAATGAAAAAGAGACCATACTAATATCTTAACTACTTTAGGATTCGTCCATAAACAACATTACCAATATTAGACTATTTTTGCCCCCCCCCCCCTCGTTGAAAGTTGTATGTTTGTATTACCCCCTCCCCCACCATCCTCCTGAAAAGTAACGTAGCCTAAAATTCTATCAAAACATACGATTTTGATTTTTCACGAAAATAGGGTAATAATGGAGGAATACAATCTTTCAAATAAAATTAATCTAAATACCATATTACATAAAATATGAAACAATTTAAATTCTTAAGATTTCAAGTGGAAATTTATATTGAATTTTTAACAAACAAGACGAATTTTCAAAATTAATATGAATTTTCTACGAAATAGTTGCATTTTTAACTTATAAAGGATAAATTTGTAACCACAAATGGAATAGTGATATTTTAAAATAAAAAGTTAATTTTTATTAAAAAAAAAAGAACGAATTTTCAACATAAAAGTTAGATTTTAAACCAAAGAGGCGAATCATAAAAAAATATTAATTTCGAACAAACTGGTTGCACTTTCAACCAAGTAGCTGAATTTCCTACTAAAAACATTAATTTTCAAGCAAGAAGATTAATTTTTTACCAAAAAACAAGACTTTTCAACAGAATACATCAATTTTCAACAAAAATGTTGAATTTTAAAGACAACTGGACGAATTATCTACAAAAAGGTTGAATCTTCAACCCGAAAATATTTTCAACAAAAAAGTTGATTTTCTACCAAAAATTTAAATTTTCATAAAAATATTTTAACCAAACTGTTAAATTTGATAACAAAAAATCTTAACCAAGAAGATTAATTTTTTACCAAAATAGACGAATTTTCAAATTGACAAGATCAATTTTTAACTAAAAGTGGAATAGTTACATTGCTTTAGTCAAACAAATTAATTCTTAAAAAAAAAAGAAAAAATTTCAACTAAATAGTTAGATTTTCAACGAAAGAGAAGAATTTCCAACTAAAATGATGAATCTAAAAAAAATGAATTTTCAACAAAAGACCTCAACCCAAAACATGATTTTCTAAACCTGGAGGTGAATCTTAAAAAATGTGAATTTTCAACAAACTCGTTCAACTTTCAAGCAAGTAATTGAATTTTCAACTAAAAAAGATGAATCTTGAATCAAATAGTTCAATTTGCCGCCAAAAAGATTAATTTTCCAGAAAGAAGATTAATCTTCTACAAAAAAAAAAAAAAACGCGTTAAAAAAAATACATTCATTTTCAACAAAATAGTTGAATTTTAGAGCCAAAAAGACGAATTATCTACAAAGCGGTTGAATTTTCTCAGGCAAAAAACGAATTTTCAACAAATGATTTCAACCCAAAAGATGACTTTTTTAACCCAGAAGCTTAATTTTCTAAAAATTGAATATGTAGTTACATTTTCAATCAAAGAGATGGATCTACAACAACAAACAATGAATTTTAAAGAAAATCGTTCAAGTTTCAACCAAGTAACTGAATTGATGACCAAAAGAGATTATTTTTCAACAAAATAGTTGCATTTTCAACAAAATAGTTGCATTTTCAACAAAATAATAACAATTTCAACCAAATACTATAATTTTTTAACAAACGAGTTGAATTCCGAACCAAGAATATAATAGTAGATTTTCCTTTTTGGGTTCTATCAATTTAGTTCGCATTTAAGCGAGAAAAAGGGGAGAAAGGTTATGTTTCTTTAAAACAGAGAAAAAATGAGAATTCTTTAAAATTTATCATCAGACAAAGTACTAAATGTTATCTAAGTAATTAAAATTTTTTAATTTTCATGAGTTTTAAAATCTTTTGGAAATATTTGTTTACTAGGGTGGTTCAAATTTTTACCTGTAGAAATTTGACTTTCAAATTTTCGTGATCGCCACCCCAACCCAAATGAGATTCCGTATCAACTATTCAAAGCCCCAATAGCCGCTATATTGAATGAGTAATCGTTGATTATGCGAATTTCGTTATTCGCAATTGTTAGCTAATCATCAGAAAAATCTGAACAAATTCACAGTACTTCTTGACATCAAGACACATCTCCGTGAATATTTTGCAAATTTTTTCGTGCGAAACTTGCAATGAAAACTTTGTTTAACAAATAATAATTGTTTAAACAAATACAAATTAGTTGGAAAGATTGATAAAATACTGCCTTTAGTCTGAATTGGAAATATAACTGCTATTTTGCATTTTTTTATGCATTTTCCGGGTACAATTAAAAATACCAAATTTGGCCCCCGTTCACTCAATAAAAATGATACAAAGAAAAAATTGGCCTCTCCCAATGCAGAAAAACAATTAATAGCCAAAATTTCATCTCTTCCAACTCAATAAAAATGTTTAAAATAAAAGAAATGCTCTTCCAGTTCAGGAAAACTTAAAAACAAAAATGTCCTCCCTTCCAACTTGATAAAAATCTTAGAAATAAAAAAATGTTGAAAATTCAAAATCCGAATTCAGAAAAAATTTAAGAACAAAATTTCCTCCCTTCCAAATAAATAAAAATGTTAAACATAAAAAATTTCTCTCTGCACTTTCAGAAAAAAAATGGAAAATAAAAAATTCTTCCCCTTAACTCAATAACAATGGTACCGAGAAAAATAAAGATGATCCTTCTTTCAATTCATACAATATTGAAAACCAAAATTTCCTCATTTCTCACCGGATAATAATTTAAAAAATACAAAATGTCCCGCAATAAAAATGTTAAAAATACTAAAATTTTCCGCCTTAAACTCAATAAAAATGTAAAAACATCAAAGTTCCTCTTCCAACTCAAAAAACAATTAAATACCAAAATTTCTTTCCTTTATTTTGAAATTAGAATTGTGACATTCCAACTTTTTTCATACATAAATCCGTTTAATTTGAATTACTTTAATTTTAAGTCCTTTCAAATTAGTAATTGTTCAATTTTTATTTATATATCAAAATTCAACACTTTCATTTACAAATTTAAAAAATGTTAAATGGAACATTTAAAATTGCAACGTTCAAAGTTAATATTTAGCACTATGAAATTTTAACTATTAAAAATTTTAAAAATGTAAGTTGAATTGGTTAAAAATGGAATATTTTAAACTGAAACAATATTTGAATAGGATTTTAAATTTAATAAAAGCGTTTAATTATAAACCTATTATTTGAAAATTATTTTTAAATTGAAAATAGTTTATAAAGTTTCAATCATACGTTTAAATTTATTTAACTACTAAGGCTTCCGAAATAAAATAGTTCATTTCTGATAATCATTAAATAATTTATATTTACAGTTAATCAACTTAACAAATTTTTTATCAATTTTCATATTCACACGCTTTTAATTTTAAATTGTTTAGTCTTTAAAACTGCATTTTAAAATGCTTTTAATTGAAATTGTACGCTCTAAAATGTAGGCGTAAAGTATGTTGGAACAACGTATTGTAAACTGAATGATTCCATAATTGAAAAAGTTAATAATTAAACTTATCGTTTAAAACAAAATTGAAATCGAACTTATTTTAAATCGCATTATATCATTTGATATGAAATTTGTGATATCTCAAGTGATTGGATAGATTTTTCGTCTGGAAATGTATAAAATTCCCTGTAAAAAAATAAGTCACTGTCATTTCCCGGGTTTTCCCGGTTTCGACAAATTCCCGCTCCAATGGCCGCCCTATTATTAATTAAGTTTAATTGTATTATTAACAGAGTAGCCACAATACTTGGAGGACCTAGAAAACTCATGGAATAATGAGAATTGTTTAGAATTCAACAGTCATTGAAAAGCCCTTTACTTTTTAATTAATTAATCATTGTAGAAGAAATGGTTGGTAACGCAGTCTGTGATCAGTAGAATGTTTTGAAACTGACTGTAATTGACTGGATTTTGCTTCAAATGTAGACCTGGAAAAGCTGGAAAAGTGATAGAATTTTGAAATCATGTAGCAACTCTGATTAAGAAGGAAGAATAAAAACTAACAGAGTTTCATGGTTTTTCATTATTAACGTATCATTATCTCTTACTAAACACCGATACAATAAAACGTGTGTAAACAAAACTTAAGTGTTACTTATGAAATTTCGATTACACCACCAGCTTGGATTAACGCTTCTTTCAATTTCTCAGCTTCGTCCTGCGGTAGGTCAGCCTTTACAACAACAGGAACACTCTCAACGAATTTCTTAGCCTGCAATCAAATCGTTATCTCCATGAAAAAATGACACTAATCAGCAAATTAATCTGTCCACAATGTCCATATAAGGGTGACCGCTTTAATCGAGGAAAAAAATGTTCGGGTTTTTCCCCGTTCACAAACATTTTTCACGGTTATTGAAATTGAAAAATTCAAACTCGAAAATTTTTAATTTGAAGTAATCAAAACTGAACTGCAAATTAAAGCACGTAATATGGATTTATTGAATTTTAAACTTTTATAATTGAAGCTTAAAATTTTTGTATTTCAAACGCTTTTAACACTTTTCAAGTGAACAATTTTTAATTAAATGCCGTTAAACTACAAAATTCCAAATTTTAAACTTCTATAAATTGAAAAGTTGAAAGGTTTCTAGTAAAAAACTATAAATGAACGCTATCATTTTCCATGCTCTAAATTGAAAAATTAATTGAAAATTGAACGAATAAAATTTTATTTTAATTAGAAAAATTATTCTTATGTCAAGTCTTTTCAAATTAATAATTGTTCAATTATTATTTATACATCATAATTCAACAATTTCACTTACAAATACAATATTTTTTTAAATGAACAATTAAGATTGTCGCGTTCAAAGTCTTCCGAATTATAAATTCCCTAATCTAAACAATTACAAAATTGTTTGAACGATAAATATATAATAAAATAACCAATATGTTCATCACATAAAATTACTTTATTTTATTTAATACTTTTTATTTGATTACTTAACAATTTTTTAATTGTTTAAATTCGCGAATTTGATAATGAGTGTCGGAAATTTTAATTAAGGAATTTTATATTTTTCAGATTTTCCAGTCGTCCATTAAAATTCAACTCTTTTGGTAGAAAGCTAATCTTTTTTGGGTAAAAACGCAACTTTTTGGTAGAATTCAACTGTTTGGTTGGAAATTCAACTACTTCGTTGAAAGTTGAACTACTTTGTTAAAATTAATTTTTCTGGTTGAAGCTTCATCACTTAAGCTGAAAATTGGTATATTTGATTAAAAATTTAACTATTTTGTTGAAAATTGCTTTTTTTGTTTCAATTTTTTTTTAACCGACAAATTAAGTATTAAATTGTTGCTTGAAAATTGATCTTTTTTAGTTGAAAATTCAACTATTTGGTTAGAAATTCATATCTTTGGTTGAAAACTCGTCCTTTTGGTTTCAAAATTCATCTTTTTTTGTACAAATATAATTTTTTTGTTAAAAATTCAACTGTATGGTTGAAAATTATATATATATTTTTTGTTAAGGATTCAACTAATTTGTCGAAAATTCGTCTTTTCTGGTAGAATTAAACTTTTTTGTTTATTTATTTTTTTGGTTAACGATTCATCACTTTAGTTGAAAATGGGTGTATTTGATTAAAAATTTAACTATTTTGTCGAAAATTGCTACTTTGATTAAAAATTAATTTTTTTAACCGAAAAATTAGGTATTCCTTTTTTGATCAAAAATTGATCTTTTTAGATGTAAAGCCAACTATTTGGTTTGGAAAATCATGTATTTAGTTGCAAATTCGTCTTTTTGTTTTGAAAATTAACCTGTATTGGTAGAAAATAATTTTTTTAACTCACAATTTAACGACACCATTTTTGGTTTAAAATTGATCCTTTTTAGTTGAAAATTCAACTATTTGGTCTGAAAATGAATCTGTTTTTTGTAGAAATTTAATTATTATGTTGTTAAAAATGCCACTGTTTGGTAAAAAATTATTCTTCTTTTTGGTTAAGGATTCAACCATTTTGCTGAAAATTCGTTTTTTTTGGCAGAATTGAACTTTTTTTGTTGAAATCTCAGCTAATTGGTAAAAAGTTGAACTCTTTTGTTAAAAATTAATTTTTTTGGTTAAAGATTCACCATTTTAGTTGAAAATGCATCTTATTTTTAATGTTACAATGTTTTAATTATTTAATTTTGAACAGATTGAGTCATCTTGTGAAATCAGTTATTGCTCAATTTTTAATACTGGAACTACTGTTTAATTCAAAAACTCAGTAATTAATTTACAGTTACAGTTGATCAACTAAAAAGTTTTTTATCCAAAATTTTCAATTTCAAACGCTTTTAATTTTTAATTGTTTAAGAATTCATCTAGGATAACAAATGAATTTAATAAAAAAAAGTTGAAATCAAACTTATTTTAAATTGCATTACATCATGTGATACGAAATTTGTGATATTTCAAGTGATTGGACACATTACTATTCCAAAAATTTGTGAAATTCCTGGTAAAAAAATTAATTTGCTCTTATTTTCCGGTTTCCCGGTTCAGCAGCCATCCTGCATTTATATAAAATCCTTTAAAAATTCCATTTTCTGCAAACATTTTACCTGAACGAGATTTGTTCCGGGAAGAAGGTTCTTAATCTCCTTAATAAGCGTAACTTTTTTGCTGTCCTCAAACTTGACGAGCTTAACAGTAAATGCAGTTTGCACAGCTTTTGGAGCTTCAGGTTCATCATCTTCTTGCTATAGAAAAGATACGATATTCCGATTTATCAAAAAATATATTTATTAATTTAATGAAGACAAAATCAGATTATTAATTTAATTATTACTTTTGGGGCAGCTGGAAAACCTCCCACTGGCATAATAGGTGCATCTGGGAGATTTAATCGCTTTTTGAGAACATCACTGAGCTCTGCAACCTCAATTAGCGTTAATCCTGTAATATCTTGTGCTATTTTGTCGATCTTAGCACTCACTGGCTTATCCACACCTTCAGGAACTGGAATTGTCATTTTGTCCGCTACTGAAGCAGATACTTCATTTTGACACAATGCCATGCTAAAAAGTGAAGCATATTTTGATTATTAAGAAAGGAACTCACAAAAAAATCTAGTCAGAATTGGTCCAAGTCCGTTTGGAAAATTTCTTCTAGTTTTATAAATTACAAAATAAATGAGTGTCAGTAAAATCCACAGAAAGGCCTTTTCCATACTTTTTGAGGGTTGTTGCAAAAGTCGAATTTCAAAATCCCAGGACATTTTCAGGTTTTTCAGATCAACTTTTACCAAATTTCCAGGACAACTTTTTTAAAAATTCTACTCAAAATTTGAACTAAAATCAAGTTTAAAGCATTGTACTGTTTGCAATATAATTTCCCCCAAAATGGCTGTACACCAAGGGCGGAAATTACATACACGTCTATTGTTTGAGATGTTGCTGAAGTGCCTTGATTAGTAAGCCTTAACTAATAAGCTTACACTGAAGACAAAATGTCAATTTTATAAAACGATATTGCAAGAAATATCAAATTGAGGTGTTTTCGAAAAATTGGAATAACTCTGGAAATAATGAACATTTTTTAAATTCTTGGACTCATTTTGAAAGTTAGTCTCGACAGTAATATACTAAATTGTTAAAATATTTGTAGAATTTTGTCATTAGAATCTGCTCTAAGGTTGTGATATTTTAATAAATTGTAATAACAATTATAAAAATACAGTCGAACTTGGATTTAACGTCGGTTTTGGGGCTGTCCTTGGACCTGACCTACCCTGAATGAACCGGATTTAGCTCAACTCCGAACGTAAACTGTCCCTGTTTTGTCACGCCTTCGTGAACCCCGCACACCCCACGCAGCTCCTGACAAGTCAACCCACGGCGCGGCGTCAATTCTCAGAAAGGATAAACCCGGGGACGTTAAATCCGAGTTCGACTGTATTATTGTTTAAATTTTTTTAAATTATTGGTGAGTAAAATCATTATTTTGAATTTCGCGACATTTTTGCACCAAGTTCGACCCGAGGGTAGAATCTATAGGGAAAAATCTAAAATCTACTAGACAATTCAGCTAAATACACTATAGACTGAACTTTAAAATTAGCCAAAGAATTATGGAAAATGTTTATCACTCCCAGAGTTATAGGTTATACCAATTTTTCAAAAACATTGAAACTTGACGTCTTTTTGCAACATATTTTTATTAAATTCACATTTCGCCTTCAACTTGGGCTTACTAGATGCCGAATTTTATTAACTTTCGTGATATTGTAAGAAAAAAATTGTCATGTTAATATTATCAAAAATGAGGTACTTTAACAACAGCAAAAAAATAGGAGTGTACATCATTTCTGTCAGTACTATATGTACTGTCCACATTTTTTTCTCTAATTTTCATGCATATCAACCCCAAATTTGTTCAAATCCCCAAAAAAATGCGTTAAAAAAAGATATTTAGAGTTTCCGCAAGCCCCATGAAGTTTAACACGCATTTCCCAGAAGAAAAAAAGACGTTTTTGCTTCCTCATAGACGGAGGTTTGTGATTACCTAAATTTTCATATATACTTTTTTGACATATTTTGATATAATTCGACCCCAGGAGCTCGAGAATACATTTTTTTGTTTAAATGTCCGTGTGTGTGCAACTTTTTTCTGTTCACCATATCTCGAAAAAATTAAAAAGCTACGATCATGAAATTTGGATGAAGCGCAGCTCCGATTGATATCCAGGTTAGGTAGGATTATGAGCTGAATCAACCATTTAGAAGTAGCTTTTTCTTTCGTTTAGAGATTTAAGAAAAAAAATGGTACCTTGTTTATATGAGAAAAACTTTTTTGATATTCAGAATACAACAACACGATATATAGCGTATTTGTTCGCGTCTCTGAGACGCATCGATCGACATATTGTTGAAACTGTTATAACCTACCAGTACCGATTTATGAAGTTACAAAAAATGGTTTATTATGTTTATATAAGAAAAACTTGCTTGATATTCAAAATACAACAATACAAGATATAGCCTATTTGTTCGCGTCTCTGAGACGAATCGATTGACCTATTGATAAAATTTGTATGACCCACCAGTACCTATTTATGAATTTAAGAAAAATCGTTTATTCTGTTTATATGAGAAAATTTTTTTAGATATTCAAAATACGACATATTACATGTCGAGAATTTGTTTGGCATCGATTGACCTATTCGTGAACCTTTTATGACCGACCAGTACCGATTTATGAAGTTCAAAACAAAATTGTGTATTCTGTTTATATGAGAAAAACTTGGTTTATATTAGGAGTACTACAGTACTGTATCTGACATGCTTGTTCGCGTCTTCGAGACACATCGAATGACCTATTGACAAACCTTCTATAACCTCTATGATCTAGCAATACCGATTTATAAATTGAAAAAATATGTTGTTTATCTTGTTGAAATAAGGAAAACTTGTTTAATATTGGGAACACAACTATAATGTATATAATATATTTATTTCCGTCTTGGAGAAGCATCGATTGCCAAATTAAGGAACTTTTCATGATCTACCATCATCTACCAACATCGTTTTTAAATTTTTTAACAAAATTAGTTTTCTTGTTTATAAGAGGATTTTTGCATATTGGGAATATAACAGTACTACTCAGAAATTTTTAAGAAAAGTTACATTGTTTCTATGAGATTTTAATTTGAAATATAAAACTACCGTAGGTTAAAAAGTTGTTCATTGTAAGAAAACACATCAATTGATATTTTGGTGGGCCCTCTGATTTTCTGAAAATAAAATTTTCGGAAAGACAGAAATATAATCTTGAAAAATTTTGAAAGTATCAATTTTTTTCTTTTGTTAGGGAAAACCCCCCTATATGAGGAAGCAAATTTATTTGATACTTATGAGTAAGCAAAATGCTCATAAAATGAGCTCATAAGGTGAATCGAGTTGAAGCTTCACATTTATCTTGACAATTAGCCATAGAATGCGAGTCAAGAATTATTTTTTAAACATCACTCCCATAAGTTTGTTTTATAGAGTCCCAAAAAAACCCCATAAGTGAATAATTGTGTTTTACGAGTTTTTGGCGCTAATTATGATTCTGTGAGACTTTTTAAGTACAAATTGTTTCTAATACATAAAGAATTACTTTAGATTAATAATTAAATGTGAAAATAATTGTATTAAAACACATTATTACTGCTTATGACTATCTTCTCCTATAGTAATGCTAGATATTTGCGGGTTTTTTTCTGAAATTTTCAACTTTTTATCAACTTTTTACTTTTACTGAGGTGATAATTAATACAATTTAATAAAAATAGTTCTTTAAACAAATTTTTATTGTTTAGAACTATCTTCTTCTAGAGCAATGTTACAAAGTTGTGGATTTTTCTGAAATTTTTTAATTTTTGTCGACTTTTACTCAATGAGATAATAATTAACGTAAGTTAACAAATATAACCGTTTGAACAATTTAATATTGTTTATAAATATCTTCCCCGATGCTAGAAATTTGCGGGGGTTTCTGAAATTTTCAGCTTTTCTTTGACTTTCCAGTTAGAAACTAATGATAAATATTAATTTAAACAAAAAGGCTCTCAGTAATTACTTAAATGAAAATTTACATTTAATATGATCCTTATTGAAAATATGAAGAATATTTCAAATATCTTTTTTATTTCAGAAAAATATATTCACAAAAAAGAAAGAGATTGTTTAAAAACTGATTCTCTCTAATGTTTATTTATTATTTTTTAATAACTAAAAAGCCAAAGCAAAGTTAAAAATTTCAGAAAATTCGCAACTATCTAGCATGCATATAGAAGACTTTCGAAAAATATTCAAAGAGAATATTATTAAAAATAATAATAAATTGTTTCAAAAATTATGTTTGTTAACTTGAATTTTTACCTAACTTTAATTGAAAAGTGGACAAAAAGTGGAAATTTTAGAAAGAACTGCAAGTTTCTCGCATTAACCTGAGAGAATATTATTGTAAATAATAATATTATTTTATATTTTATTTTCTAATTGACTATTACTAAGCTTTAACTAAAAAGTGGAAAATAAGTTGAAAAATTCGGAAAAATCGCCACTTTATTCCAAGAGAAAGTTGCTATAAACAATAATAAATTGTGGATTTTTCAATTATGGGGTTTTTTTAGGACCATGACAAACATAATTAGGGGTGTGTGTGTGGGGGGGGGGGGTATTTAAAAATGGTTATTTATTTGTATTCTACAGTTCATTGTGAAGAGAAATTATAAGTTTCAACTTGATTCACCTAATATTAACGATTCTGAATAAAATTTACAAAAACGTATTTTTTTTTCTTATAGCAAATACGTGTTAAACTTTAATACATTCAAATCGTCAGAACGTAACTTAATCAATTCCTATCAATCTTAATTTGTAAACTAAGCAGAAAAATAAGAACAAAAAATTAAGTCTTCAAAAAAGAATTTCCAAGCTCTTTTCAAAATTCCAGGATTTTTCAAGTTCTGTTGCAACCTTGATTTTGTGCTGGGTTCTTTCTATCTTTACTAAAAGAAAATAATTAAATAACTGTTATAAATTGAAGGACAGTTGATTTTAACGAGTTTCAATTTGACCAATGATAACACAATCTTCTCCTTAATTAATAAAATTGAAATATGTACACTAATTAAATTCCCATGAATTTATATGGCTATAATTATTTCATTTTCAAGAATTAAAGGGAAATAAAATTTACTAAATTCATCTTGAACAATGTGATGAGACTAATTGAGGTTAGGGAGGTTATACAACTATAACTTATTCATCTAAATTATAAAATTTTTACAATGACATGGAATTACATACCATTTGTGGAATTTTCGTAACTGATGCACATTTTTCTGTAATGCTATGCGAATGGAATTCATTGTCTTTAACTTATATTTTACGTTTAGTTGCAAATACAAAAGTTCAACACCGCACGACCCGATTTCTCGCGCAAGAGGTCGCTACGGTCTCAAAAAAATACACATGCGCAATGCGCTTGAAATAGCCGCGGAACTTGAATTACAAAAGTTCACACCATTATAATAATATTATTTTCTATTTCTAAAGGAATAATTAGGTATAGGTGAGTCGGGTAGCCTCGTACACTTATGATTTTCAAGAAAGTGTACTTTTTCCGGAGATAAATCATCTTTTTTATCTTTCAGAATTGTCTTAAAGTGTAATTTTGAAAATATGGACTCATATCTCTCATTAGCTTCAAAAATAATCAGGTCTAAATATTTCGTCTATAGAAAATAAGTGCATTTTGTGAAATATAAACCAACTTTATGATTGAAAATGTGCATAAATAACAAAAATATTAGGTTGATTTTTATTGGGATACATAAATTCACTTTTGAACTATGTGGCCCGCATATTTTGTTTAATTATTTCTCGTATTTTCTTATTTATAGCAGTTTTACTGAAAAATGTCACAGTTGGGTAACTCCGGACAGATTTGTTCATTTTTTCATTAAGACTGTAATAACCTACATCTGTACTGATTTTCTTACTTGCGGTGAGTATTTTTGTTCTGTTTAAAGGTTCTTGTAGTTTTAAAGTAATGTTTTTAATAAAATTATACTTGCTCCTTTCAGAAATGTCTAAATTTAAAAATAAATCTACGAAAATCTCGGTGTCCCCGACAGTATTTTTTCTTAAAACCTATTATAGGCCTCATTTCAATTGCCTTTTTCTTCTTTTACAGCAAGTTTGTTTCCTACACATCTAATTGCAAATTGTTGCTAGAAGCCCTGACATTATAACTAACCTTCTATATCAATATTTTGATCACTGTCAGCTAAATTATTACAAAAAAAGCTTAAGTGGCCGGTACTACCCGACTCTCTCCTACCGTCCTATTAACCAGAAAGTGACTATATTTACTTTTTATTTAGTTTTTCACTCAAATTTGACCACAAAGTGTTGAATTTTTAAGCCAATATTTTCAGCTCGATTTTCAGCCAAGAGAGATGAATTTTCAACCAAGAAAGATAACTTTTCTTATCATAAAATATGAATTTTCAGTCTAAGAGGACGAATTAAAATCAACAAAATAATTGAATCTTTTACCAAATTGGTGAATTTTCAACAAACAAGATTAATCTTCTGACCATCAAATACACAAACTTTAAAACAAACATTTAAGTTTTCAGGATAGAAAGTCGAATGTTTTAGAAAACAGTTTACTTTTAAACCGGAAAAGAAGAATTTTCAATGAAATAGATGAATTTTAAACCAAAAAAAGATACATTCACAGCCAAGGACGGAATCGTTAAATTTTCAGTTTAAAAAACTAATTTTCAACCAAAAAAGAAATGTTCAGCCAAATAGTTGAATTTTCAACTTATAAAAGAAAATTTTTCAACCAGTGATGGAATAGCTAGATTTTCAGATAAAAATTAATTTTTAACAAAAAAAAAAAAGACTTCCAACAAAACAGTTAAATTTTCAAATAAGTAGTTTAATTTTCTACCGAGATAGTTGAATTTGTGTACAAAAATAGTTGAATTTTCTACCAAAAATATTAATTTTTCAACAAAAAGTTAATTTACGACAAAATATTTGAATTCAACGAAAACAGAATTTTTAACAAAATAGTTGAATGCTCTAGCAAATAGAGGAATTTTCAACTAGAAAGTAAATTTTCAATCAAGAAAGATGAATTTTCAACGAAATAGTTGAATTTTCAACTAAAAAATATAAATTTACAATCAAAAATAAAATCGATAAATTTTCAGTTTAAAAACTAATTTTCAAAAAATAAAAAAAGTATTTTCAACCAGTTGAAGACAACAAAAAAAGACGAATTTTTTAACAAAATAGTTGAATTCTCAACCAAAAGAATGAATTTTCCATAAAAACATTATTGATTTTCTACCCAAATAAACGAATTTTCAACAAAATACATAAATTTTCTACAAAATAATTGAATTTTCAAATGATAAATGAAAAATTTTCTACAAAAAATGAAATGGAAAGATTATCAGATAAAAAAATTAATTTGTACCAAAAAAATACAACGAATTTTTAACAAAACAACTAACAACTAAAATGATGAATCTTCAACACCAAAAAATGCATTTTTTACAACGTAGATCAACTTTAAACCAAGTAGTTCTTTTTTCATAGTTGAATCCTAAACCAAAGAGATGAAACTTCAACAACAACAAAAAAGAATTTTTAACAAATTAGTTCCACTTTTAAACAAGTATTTGATATTTTGACCAAAAAGATGACTTTTTAACAAAATAGTTGAATTTTCAACAAAGTAATTCAATTTTCAACCAAATATTTAAATTTGTAACCAAACAAGAGTCGAAAATTACCGAAAATAACATCACGTAATACGTGGACGCTCCCTTTAATGGAATTAACAATAAGAATGAAACACCCACTTAACGAAATGAAAATAGTATTTATTAATAGATTTAAATAATTACACGTAAGATTTCGATTCGATATTTAATTCATAATGCATCCATAACAATCATCAAATAAACATAACAATATACAGGAAAATGTACAAATTCATTGCGATACAATACGATATTCATCTCTATACAAAAACTTCAAGTTGAAACGAGTTCCTCTTCTTCATTCGAGCGATTCATCTCTGTTTCCGATACATATTTTTTTACTTTATTTTACTTTTTATTTCATTATATTGCACGGTGGACCAAACGGCTAAATGTCTAACCGTTCCGAGACAAGAAAAGAACAAGACGATCACACGACTTCATTAAATTAACAAGCAAACAGGAATATGTAGGACATCAAGGACCTTTTCTTTTATACCTGTGAAACTACTCTTCATACGAATACTGTTCTGGTCACACATCAGACGTAAAAACTCAGAGACGAATGCTGCACACAAATTCTACAATAGCACATAAACGGATGCTGAAATCGACAGTTAATTTTGTTACGATATAACTAGAAAAATTTCTACCAGTCTTCGCCAGATTCTTTAGTCTAGGCTTTCGAATTTTTAACTTCCAAGGTATTAGCAGAAGCTAAATTCCAAATATTGTCCTTTTCGATTTAGCTCATGAATGGAAACATCTTGAGCGCGAATAATGTACAAATAAATAGAACAACGAAGGCTCTTGGACGGGTAATTTTTCAACTAAGTTCCCCTATCCACTCTCTTCTTTGAGAAACTCTCGCTTCCACAAATTTTCACCACTATCTGCCATGTTTCGAAAACGAGAAACCTAACTTTAAAGGCGCAAACAGACTATAAACTATCTAAATCTCCATTAAGCAAGTTATCGATTAATAAGGCGTTTTCGATGTTTGACTGATTCTTGAAAGATTCCCTTTTTGCATGACAGATCAGCTACGACTAGTTTCAAAAAGAACATGAAATTTATATTCAGTAAGTGCGGTATTTACAAGGTTGTTGGGACAAAAGTGAACTCTTTTTTTATGGAACTCAACACGAGCTCAAGTCCTTTGATGCGAAATCGGAATCTTGAAACAGATTCGTGCACGTCGTTAGCCATCGAAAAAATAGAGTCGCTGCATAACTTGCTATGCAAACTTTACAAAAAGAACTTATTGATACAAGATACGTACAAGTCTAAACACTAAGCTACAACTTTTAAAAGTAATTAATCAGTAAGTAGTTTCTATATGCAAATACGACAAAGGAAGACAAACGTAAAGAGACAGAAATGAAAAAGTCTTTCTTCTCAAAAATTGACCAGAAACGACGGCAGAGCGACTCTAGTTTTTCAAGAGTCAAAGGAAAAACATACCAGATTCCTCGGTGAAATAGAATTTATCGATTATAGAGGCATTTTCGGAGGAACCTGATGTGTCCTGCTGTAAGTAAACTACTAACGAATACTTACAAGAAAAAAAATCTAAACTAGTGTCATGTTTGGCCAATCGAACCATACTTACAAACTGTAAAGAAGTACAGTCACCGATTTTTAGGTAGAAATGAACGAATTTAACTAGTCTTATCTACAGTTTGTTCAAATAAATACAGAGCTATAATAAATCTACACGCGTTCGCCATTCTTAGTCTTTCACTTCGACTCTACTTAATAGTTTTTGGCTCAGTTCTCTCGCGAAGACATAAGGGAATACAAAAGTGACGATTGGGAATCGTAGAAAATAAATACGATAAGTGTCTCCATCAGTCCAATCATGCATTCTACTTTTGATAGTGACTCCCAAGTTTCGCTGGAAACAATCCTCGATTTGTAGAACTTGCTTCTATCCTATCGTCGATTAGTCTTTCATGTTTTCATTACGATGGCAGGAGGAACGAGCGTAAATACTTCTCTCTTTGAAACTGGTTTTGGATTCTTGGTTTCGTATATCAGCTTTTTCTCCGACAATCAACGTAAAGATTCAGTTTTGGTCAACATTTCTGAACCTCGGGGAGATCCGAGTTGAACTCCAAGCTTGCCTTCCACGGGGCAGAACAGTCTTTCGATTCGCCAAACCGAAGCTCAGTTCGGTCTCTATTTATGGCAATTTTTAACTCTTCGAATGCACATTTGTTTTTTGGGCTTTCTTCTTTCGGGCGGCGAGCATGTCGTAGAATGGATTGTGGGATATACTTTGCCTGCAATTTAAAAAAAATGTGATTAGAAAGGAACAGAGTGAACTTTATTTTATCTCAAGTCTAAAAACAAAAATGATCTTACCGCACGCATTTGATCCATTCCTCTTTTTCCTCGTCGGTCGCTGCTGACATTCTGTAAACTGTGTGTTTACCTAAAACATAAAATATTCAGGTTTTTAGTAACTTGATTGGATGATTTAATAAATTTATTAAGTTAGAAATAATATTGCCTCTTTTTAAACTTTTAAATGCTTATGAATCAAAATATTTCAATTTAATAAAAACTCCTACACTTCTACACTAAAAATAATCCAAATCTATGAAATCTTCAAGCCAAAGCATTTTATACTACTTATTATATTCAGGGTGGCCATTCAAAGTTACAAAAAAAATCCAGGATATTTCGCGGTTTTTCCGGTCGAGTTTTAAGCGTTTTTTTTTAACAATTATTTAACAACAATTGCCTTATAACATCAGTTTTGAAAATAATTAAACCTATTAGAACTCCAAGGTAAAATATATAATGTAAATTATCGCAAGAGTGATTTCAGACTTTACATCCCAAAATTCTCTCAAAACAGTTCATTCCTAAGATTCATAGTCGAAATATTTTGCATTTTCAACAAAATAATGGAATATTCAACCAAACAAGATGCATTTTCAACAAAAGAGTTGCATTTTTAACACAAGAAGATGAATCTTCTACTAAATGATCGAATTTTCAAACAAAAAAGATTAAACTTCAAACAAAAACAGTTGCATTTTCAACCAAAAAAGATTACTTTTCTACCAAAAGGTGAATTATCAACCTAAAGCCAAAGAAACGAATTTTCCACAAAATAGTCGAATTTTTAACCAAGGAGTTAAATTTTTAACATAAGATTCTACGAAATGCTCGAATTAAAAAAAAAAAAAAATTAAACTTCCACCAAAAACAATTGCATTTTCATCCAAATACAAGTTGAATTTTCAAGCCAAAAAGACCAATAATCTTTTAGAAGACAATTGAAATTTCAAACAAGAAAGATGAATTTTCAATCCAAAGGGATGAATTTTCTATTAAAAAAAAACGAATGTTCAACAAAACAGTTTAATTTTCGACAAAAAAGCTGACTTTTTAAGAAAATAGTTGAACTTTCAACAAGCCAAATTAAATTTTCAACCAAGAAGTAGAATTTTTAACCGTAAGATACGTTTTTTACCAAAAGATGAATTTTCAATCCAGAAGGACGGATTTTTGATCCAAAATGAAAAAATAATAAAATTTTCAACTAAATAGTAGAATTCTAACCAAAAGAGAGAATAATTTTAAACCAAAAATATGACAGACTTTTCAATGTTAAAGAATAAACTTTCAACCATAAAAAATTACTTTTCAACCAAAAAAGTCGACTTTTCTACCAAAAGGTGAATTTTTGATCCAAAAGGACGAATTTTCTATCCAAAAAGATGAGTGTTCAACAAAAAAGTTAATTTTTCAGGCCAAGTATTCGAATTTTCAACAAAATAGTTGATTTTTTAACCAAATAGTTGATGTTTTAACATAAGAAGATGAATATTTAATCAAATAATCGAATTTTGAAACAAAAAAGATTGAAAGTTAACCCAAAACCGTTGCATTTTCAACCAAATAGTTGATTTTTCAAACAAGAAAGAAAAATTTTCAATTCAAAAAAGGATGAATTTAATATCCAAAAAGACGAATGTTCGGCAAAACAGTTGAATTTTCGACCAAAAAAGGTGACTTTTTAAGAACATGGTTGAATTGTAAGAAAAAAAAAATTATTTTCAATCAAATAGTAGAATTTTTAACCAAAAGAGATGAATTTTCAATAAAAAACACGAATTTTCAATAAAAAACACAAATTTTCTATAAACAAAACAAATGTTAAACAAGAGTTAAAATTTCGACTAAAAAAGATTTAGCCAAATATAGTAGTAGACTTTTCAAATAAAAAGAATTAACTTTCAGCCAAAAATGATAAATAATTTCAACCAAAAAAGATGACTCTAAGAAAATAGTTAGTTGAATTTTCAACATAATAATTACATTTTCAACCAAATAGTACAATTTTTTACCAAAAGAGCTCAATTTTGAATCAAAAATATAATAGTAGACTTTTCAATGAAAAATAATTTATTTTTAACAAAAAAATACAACTTTTCTACGAAAAGATGAATTTTTAATCAGAAAGGTATCCCTGAATTATAACTTTATTATGGCAATTATTAGTAATTAATTAAATAAATTTAGGTTACTTAATTAATTTAGGTTAATTACTATGTTAAATATCTAAAAAGTAAGTTTTCGTTCTCAAATATAAGTTAAGCCATTTCAAGCGCAGAAAGCACTCGGATGGGTGGCCATCTGCGACGTATAACCGGGTTGCGCATTCGCTGCGTTTTAACTAAAGTCGAACAGGAGGTTTGACGCCGATGATGATAGTGTGCATTCGATGGGTAGGGTAAAATGTCTGTATTCAAACTCGACTGTCGAAAAACCGGCTGAATTCGGGAGATGGTTTGCCAACAGTTTTCCTCTCCCCTGGCCAAACGTACAGGCAAAGAGGAGTACTTCTCATGAAGTCGGATACAGCCGCGGGTTATCACTGGTTGTGATTAAATTCATACAGTGATTCTAAAGAAACATTTTCACAGGCCCATACCCATTGAAGTGGAGTCTTCTGGTGGTATATGCACTCATGCTAAAGGACTTAAATTATAATTTAGCAGCGATAATAAATATAAAATGATCTTCGACATTTTAACGGAGATGGTTGGTGACGCTAGGCACAATTCCAAACACATTTTTTTTTAAAGAGCGAAACGATATTTATTGCAAAAGTAAAAACAAATCTGAAAAATTCCCGGTTTTCAAACAAATTCCCGGTCAGTGGCCACCCTGTATATCATACTAAGATGTGTATATTGTATATATAAAAGCCCACAAGGGCATACATAAGAGAATAATAAATTGAAATTGAATAATAAAAATCTATGATTATTTTATTTGACTTCTAAAACTATTTTCATATTTCAATCGAGAGTGATGAACCACTCAAACAGAAACTTCTGAAAGCTCTAAACGTCTATAATTATCTATTACAGAATCTTCCCGAAGGTCTAATTGATTACCTAAACATCTATTCTAGCATGACTAGCACTTGGCTTTCGCTTATTCTACCTTTGAAGTCAACATATGGAAGAATGTATATGACAAAATAATTAGATACTCATGAGTTTTAAGAGATTTTTAAAATATCTAATATTGGCAGAAAATATTTGTAGTTTCTTCGGCAAAGGTGACTTTTTCTCTCGAACTTCAAATGGCTTCTGTTAACTGACTATGTTTTGAAAATCTGCTAAAAATTATAGGTACTCAACACTCATTTTGATACATAGAAAAACATTTTTCCTGTACGATTCAATAACATAAAAAATTCCTCATACTTATATGACTGTCCTCAAACTTAGTTATATCAATTGGGAGGATTTTAAAAATATTTCGTTTTCAAATTTGTAAAATTGCAATCTTTTTAAATGAGACGAATTCATAGTTTACTTGTTTAAAGTTTAAATTAGAGTTCAGTTCCCTAAATTTTTCAATTTGGTTAATTTCAATGTTTTCAATTTGGAATACTATTTAACTTCTAGATTTCTTTAAACTGAGTTTCCCCATCCTTTTCATATTTTATAATTTATAAAGTTTTACTCTGGCTATAATGCTCAATGTTTTTATTTTTTTTATTTTTCGATTTGGAACTTATTTATTTCAAATTATTCTATTTTAAGCCTTTTAAACTTTATATTATCCAATTTTGAAGGTTCAATAAGAAACTATTTAATTTTTACCGATTCTTTTAAAAATTCCATGGATTATTTTGAAATACCATGAAATATTTCAAATCCTTTTGAATCCCTTGAAGCTTTTTAAAATTCTTGAAAATTCCTTGGAATTGTTATAAATAACTTAAAATCTTTAAACCTCTTTTAAAAACCCCTGAAAATTATTGAAATCTATTGAAAATTCTTGGGAATCTTTTAAAATATCCTAAAATATTTCAAAACCTTTTAAATTCCTTGAAGCTTTTTAAAACTCTTGAAAATTCTTGACAATTTTTAAAAATACCCTAAAATCTTTTAAATCCTTTAAAAGCCCCTAAAAATTATTAAAATATTTAATTTTCAACGAAATAATAGAATTTTCAACCAAGAAGATTAATTTTAATTTAAAATAAATAATTTATGATATATAATATAATATAATTTCTCTACAAAACAGTTGAATTTCGTACTAAATAGTTAAACTTTCAGTTAAAGAAATTAATTAAAAAAAAAAAAAAAATTTTCATCAAAGCATTTCAATTTTTAACCGAAGAGATGAAGTTTTCAACCTAAAAAGATGACTTTCCAACGAAAAAATATAATAGTTGATATTTCTACCCAAAAAGATTTTGAATTAAAAAAAAAAAGATGAATTCAATCAAAAAAGCCGAATTTTCAACAAAATACTTGAATTCTCAACTAAAACAGATATATTTTCAATTAAACCGTTGCATTTTTAAACAAGAAATTGATATTCTACCAAAAAAGACGAATTTTTAATAAAATAAATGAAATTTCAACTAAAAAGATAAATTTTCAACAAAAAATGGAATAGTTAAATTTTCAGTTGGAAAATTATGTTTTAACCAAAAAAAAAACGAGTTTTCACCGTAATAGTTTAATTTTCTACTGCTTTGTTTAATTTTCGAGAAGTAAGAATTTTCTTCAAAGAAGATGAATTTTTTAACCCCAAAATGTAAATTTTCAACAAAAAAGTTCATTTGCAACCGAAAAAGGTTAATTTTTTATTAGGAAGTTGCATTTTTAAATAAACAAGATAAACTCTCTTTAAAAAGGGATGAATTTTCAAACTAAAAGTATGTTCAACAAAATGGTTGAATTAAGCAAAAAAATGTGTCGAGGACAAAAAATTTCAATAAAAAACCACGTACCACCCCATGCGAGGCAGTATAGAAAAACTTGTTAACCTCCAATGTAATCCATGAGCGCACTTATTGAATTTACAAGAATTTAAAAATGCCTACATTTTTGAAACTGAAATTTCATTATATTTTGAATTCATTTTGTGCGTCATTTACAAATACATTTTTTTCATAAGGCTCTTTATATAACCGTTAGTTCATAGTTCGCCGCCGCATCGCTATCGTGCCAGTGGGATGAAATAAAGAGATTCAAAATAACTTGTAGAAGACAATTCTTTGATAGATTTTGGATTTCTTTTTTTTGAAAAAATTAAGCATTTAGTTTTGAAGAGATTTATGTGGCCCGATTTGTTCATTTTTACTTATTTAAACATTAATGTTAATGCAAATAGCGAAAAAATAGTCGACTTTTTCGTTTTATTTTTTTTTTATTTTGATGGAAAATTTTTTCCTATGTTCGGCATCACTGGACTGGATGCGCAGGGGTTTTTGAAAGCTAATAAATTATTATCTAGTTAAGTTAGTTGGAATAGATAAATTAAATAAACAAACAGTCTACATTACGGATCATAAATCATAAAAATTGTCATCCGATATTTTTTAGTAATTTTATAAACAAATTACATAAACCAATAGCTAGTGTGGAAATTTAAAGGCAGAGAGAAATAGTCTTTGTTCTTAATTTTGCTAAAATAATGTTGTCAGTAATGTTTAATGAGACAAATTTGTGATCCGATATTTTTTATTAATTTTATAAAGAGATTATATAAACAAATTCCCAGTATGGACATTTGAAGGCAGAGAGAAATAGTATTTCCTCTTAATTTTGTTAAAATAATGTTGTCACTGATGTTTAGTTATGAAAATTTGTAATCCGATATTTTTTATTAGTTTTATAAACAAAATATATAAATAAATGCCCAGTGTGGAAATTTAAAGGCAGAGAGAAATTGAATTTTTTCTTAATTTTGTTAAAATTATGTTGTCAGTGATGTTTAGTGATGAAAATTTGTAATCCGATATTTTTTATTAATTTTATAAACAAATTATATAAATAATTGCCTAGCGTGGAATTTAAAGGTAGAAAGAAATTGGTTTTCTCTCAATTTTCCTTCAATGATGTGATCAGCGATGTCAAGGAATGAAAATATGTCATCTCATATTTTAAAATAATTTTCTAACAAATTATATAAACAAATGCCTAGTGTTGACGTTTAAAGGCAGAAAAATTAGTTTTTTCTCTTATTTTTTGAATTTATGTCGCCAATGATGCTTATTCATGAAATAATTAAAAAAAAAACTAAAAAATTGAATACGCTTTCGCTATTTGCATTAACATAAATGTTTAAACAAGCCAAAATTAAAAGATCGGGCCACATACAAGTTATTTTGAAGATAGTTTTTTTTATTTCATCCCACTGTGCCGTGTAAGTGCACATACTCATACATAGATGGTTGAAGTGCGATGTGAACGCATCGCAATGATTCCATTGTTATTATTATCGTTAGTATCGTTACCCAGTTGTAGAGTGCAGAATGTAACGTACCTTCAACGACCTTTCCTTCGCTGTCTGTCTTACACGCCTTGATGAACTCTGAGCCAGCGGCGTAGAGCTCGAAGCAATGAGGCTTGTGCCTGTCCTGCACTTCTCTGACCTGGATGTTCTCCAGTGGAATAATGCCTCGTGGTTCTTTGTCGGTAGTGTACTCGAAATAGTAAAGGCAATTGTCGTTGAGAATGAACCATCGCCTCTTCCAACTTTTGTAACGTCCGCCTGAAACAATGAAATGCACTCCTTAGAAATTATCAAACTAGGAAACGAGAATGGACGGAGTCGGTAGTTACCTGCTGTCTCCGTCAGGGCAGCAGAAGGGACAAAAGCGATAATGTTTCAGTTTAAAATTTAAGTTTATTTTACAACATTGCCTTCAAACAACAACACATGAATTCTAGAATGAAACATTCACACCAAACATTCGCTAGTAACGTAACCCTAATATTACACACTTATCATATCAACATTTTAGAGGGTGTCCAGCGAAAATCATATATTCAAGAATCACAGTGCAAAAATACCTCAAAAAAGGGGATAGGTTAGACATTTATTTTTACGTTTAGAAATTTCTGCCCTTACATTTTTTTTTAAAGTGGATATACTTAAGTCGATGAAAATATATCCCGGCCATATAAAGAAGTCTGGATAAACATAAAATTGTTTAAAATGCCAATTTTATATGTTTTAAATTGTTCTCATAATTAACAATATTTCCTCTTCTAAAAATTCCTTCATTTATAATTAAATCGTGATACTTATAAGTATAATTAAATATTTCTGTCCAAGATTTTTTATTTCATCCTTACTATAATTAATACTGTGATTATAAATTAGAAACAACACTCTTCAATTCTCTTAAACTCAAATTTAAAAAAGTTCAAGTTCGGGCGCCTAAAATATTTTACACTAGGAATAAACGCAAGCGCGTGAACCGCGCGTTAACGTCCCGTTGAAAACAAACTATTTAAAAATGCATAATAACCCATTTTTAAATATTAAGAGTTCTGCAACTTTGTGAAATGAAATCTCTTGAAATTAATTGCAATCGTTTTAAATCACTTAAAATCTTTTGAAATTTGTCGAAATCCTTCATAAAAATTGAAACGGTTTAAATAAGTAGAAATCCTTGGAAATAAAATTTTAAAATTAAAAAAATAATGCGAAATTCCTTAGATATAAATTAAGATAAAATAATTAATTAAATTTATCTTTAACAAAAGGTTTAAACAAAATGCACGCACGCGCCTTCACGTCCGCGAATTTTTATTTTCTAATATTAAAAACAAAGTATTTAAAAATTCATAAGAATCAATTTTTTAATATTAAGAGCTCTACCATTTTTTGAACATCTCTTGAAATTCTTTGGTATATTTTAAAACAAATAAAAATATTTTAAATCCTTTGCAATTTTGTTACGTCCTTCATTGCCCTTGAAATTATTGAAATTCGTAGAAATCCCTTGAAACCAAATTTATTTTATTCGCTAAAAAGTTCTCTAGTAATTCGTTATAACCTTTTAGAATACTTTGAAATTTCAGGAAATCGTTAAAATCCATTAAAATATGTAGGATTCATTTGAAATTCCATAAATATAAATTAAATTTCTCTAAACAGACCATTTAAATAAAATGCATGCGCGCAAGTCGTGCTTTCACGACCTTGGATTTTCATTTTCTAAGATTAAAAACATAAACTATTTAAAAATCTATAACATAACATTTTTAAATATTAAGAGTTCCAAAAATGTTAGAAACAAGTTAAATAATTTAACAAATTATTCATTCTAGTTAGCAAGAAATGTTTGAAAAAATTCTTACTTTTGTAATTTTATTATTTTCATGGATGCAAATATTGTTTACGTTTCCGAAGATCATAAATATTGTTATGCACGTATTGATCAATTTTAAATCGCAATATTTATTAATATAGTTGTAAACAGTAAGGATAATATCATATAAAATATGTAGATGGTAATATTTTGAGAAACGGAAGTCATGTAAATCCTTAGAGGACACATTATGAATAAAGAAGACAAAATAAAAATTGTTTAATATCAAACGTTGATCATTTGAAATTTTCTAAATACTGAAAATAGTACCTATTTAAAAATTTATAAATAAAGGAAGTAAAACTAAAAGACTTAACTATCAACATATTCTGGCATTTTATATTTATATTTATATTATATTTATATTTATATATTATTTACAAAAAAAGTTTTTTTTTGTAAATAATTTTTTTTTGCTTTTTTTCATAAGTATAAAAATTTAGGACCAGAGCCGCGTTTCTTAGTGCTTCTTATTTATTATCCCAAATTTTCAACTCAATGTGGCTATTTGTGTGAAAATAATTTTACAAATAAAAAAAGTGTCGGTAAGGTAGGAAGCCGGCCACGTGACCCACTCGTCACATGGCCTTAAGGACACGTCTTAAAATTGATGAATTTGAAAAAATGCAATTCCTTTTTCCGGCAACCTCAAAATAGGGGGAGTATTCCCCTCAATCAGACAAAAGTCTTTTTGGATATCCTAGTGTTGTCTTGAAATCTGTTGTATGAGCTTTGGTGAAATTTTTGTGAAATGTTTGAATTCTTCTTCAATCTTTGTGGAATCTTTGAATTATTGAAATGTAGACTTGCACTTTGTTACAAGTTGCCCAATTTGAAACGTAAAAGACAGACAAATTCGAGCTTCGAATGTATTAAGACTTCAAGTTTGAAATTGTTTAATTTGAAACGCTTGAATTTGAAATATTGAGAGACCATTCTGGATTGCCAGTAGACACCCTATCAGTTCTAAAAAACCGACTAGAAATTAATTGTCTGCTGCTTCCAGGTTTGCAGTGACTTATTCACGCGTGGAATTGACGTGCAAGCTGTGAACGTTGTGATCAACTTTGACTTTCCTAAAATGGCAGAGACGTATCTGCATCGCATCGGTCGTTCTGGAAGGTTCGGCCACTTAGGTATTGCAATTAATCTAATCACGTACGAGGATCGTTTCAATCTCCATCGTATCGAACAGGAACTCGGTACCGAAATCAAACCGATTCCTAAAGTGATCGACCCCAGTTTGTATGTCTCGAGACCTGAAGACAATAGTTGTTTGGAAGAGGGTAACGTTTCTAAGTAGTTTCGAAATACAATTGCTTTATTATCGCTCAAAGAAAGTTTCAAGTGGGGGAAAGTGGTTGAAACTTGCACGCGTATCAAGCACGCGTAAATGTGCTTTGAACTTGAACAATAATAGTGGGAAGTTTCAAGTTACTTAAGTCTGATAAAGTTAATGTACAAGTGAGTTTGAACGTGTATAAAAGGAACGAAGTGATGAGACGAACTTCATAGTACGAGAAGTGCTACAAACATTTAGATAAAAGAAAAGTCCCTACACGAGACTACAAATAACAATCGTCGAGACTATGAAAAAAAGGTTTACTTGTAAATAAGGCATACTGAGCATGATTTTAATCATGTGGTAAGCGCTCGGTAAACTCAGTGAATGAAGTGATTTGAGTGCCAGTGCGAGTCATTCTTTGTAAATAAAAATATGTTTAAGTGTACATAAGGACATTTCACAACAGAGTCAAGCCATCATCAAGCTGCACACAAAAAAGCATAAAACCAATCGACGTGATCATCGCATTCTACCGAAAATGTAAATACAAACATTTCACGTCATTTTCAAGAGCAGATTTTTATACCGATTCAAGTTTTCGTTTCTAACTTTTATTTGTCACTCACCAAAATCGCACATTCACAATCGATCTCGTGAAATTTACTCGCTAATCGATATATCGATGTTGTAGATTTGAACATACTCTTATCACAATCATAAATTATTTGTATATCGAGGATTGTTGTTAGTGTATAAATATTGTATTCGCTCTTAAATTGGATCTTCGATTTTGGCTTGACTTTGTGCATTCTATACTGTCATACAACTCTGAAATTCAAATCACTTTTCCAAAAAGAAGGACGTTTATTTTCCGTTTAACTTAAGTGGTATTAGATTTTTTTTAAATTTCAATGTGATTGGATTTTTTACAACACTGTGATTGAGCGTCAGAAGTTGTAAAATTGACTAGTTTTATACAATTATTTTTATAAATATCTGGCTGGTGGATCAAAAGAAATTGGGAAGCCTTGACGCACGATTGCCACTCGACGGATGTCTACTCTTTTCTAATTTATTCACGAAAGTATTAGAATAAAGCGACAAACAATTACGAGAATAGAGAGGAAAATATTGTCAAACTGAAAACAACGAAAGTTTTCAAGAAACGTTTTCGCTTATCCGAGATCGTAAGGTTTCCCTTTTCCCTGAACGCATTTTGCATCACACCAAGGCCAACTTGTCCGAAAGAAAAATGTATTTACAATGCAATTTTACAATTCATATTTAAAAGCCAAAAATCCCATGGATATTAGCCACCAGCCAATGTGACCTAGATTTATGAAAAGAATTTCGTAATACACAAACAGTAAGCATTGAAAGAGTATTTCGTAATTGAAGAAAGACTTTCTTTACGAAATCTTATACAGAATTAATAAGAAGCGGTTTAAAATGCCTTTGTATTTATCATTTAAATTAAATTAAAAACTGTATGAGCACTTGGATGTGAGCAACTTGCCAAGAGACATTTCTTGTTATTTGAAAGTGATGTGGCGATTATTTATAAAGTGGCGCGTGCTATCTAGAAAAATGTTGTTCGTCAATATTCTTGGCAAAATACGAAGAGCACGTCTAATTGGAAAAAATAATGGAGGCTTGGTGTCTTTTTAAGATATGAATCGGTGCGTCTGTGTGCGAATGTTTGGCTGGTCCATTTACGACCTGATTGTTCATGAATGTATTATTAAATTGTGATACTAAAGCGCATTGTAAACCGTTATCCCATCGATCAAAACCATTTTCTTGCGAGGGGTGTTTCGAATTCACAGCTATTTCTGTCAGATGTAGAATACACCCAGTGAATTCCGGGAAGAAACACCGTGCGATTTTCATTCAAAATTCAGTCTTTAAGATTGATACGTTTTAAATCCGGACGATAACAAGAGATTCAGGAAAAATGTTGTATTAACTCTTGTGAATCGTCGCATTTCCCAAAATTAAGCTTAAGTTTCAACGAACGGCTTAAAAAGTTTTGTAGACAAGTTTGTGATCTTTTATTGAGTTTTGCGTGCGACTCGACTTCGCGAAAAATATCATTCATTATCAAATCGAGTCGAGTTGCTCGCGAATTTATCAGAATTAGCTGTCTTCTCAGATTCGAACTCTTTTAAACTGAATTTTGATTCTTAGATTGAAAGCTTTTTCTTTTGTATAGTAATGATACCTTAAAGATGAAAAGTCACGAGCCTATCTAATTATGGTATCTTTGAGATCAATTTATTTACATTTTGCAGACTGCTCTCAAATTCCATTGGTCATGGACAAGCCTTGGTTGCCACGGGGTGCATTTTCAAAAGGGAGATTCCGAGCGATTCAATTTTAAGTATAAAAACGTGACTTGCGCAAGAGACAAAATTGTTTGCTTTTTGAGAATGCATCTCTACTAGATTATCAAATTACCTCGAATGGCAGTTGAAATTCAAGGCAGTCGCGAACTACATCGAATTCAGTGAAGTCCATTGTTCCTGTAGTGATTATGATATCGGATCGATATTTTGTACAGAGCTTTTGATATTTGAGATTTTTCGTTGACAATTTGGAACTTCACTTTTTGCTCGAAGCGGCTTGGTCCAACTTTTTGTTTAATTTGAGAAGATTGCAGTCTTGCGAAAAGCGAAAGTAAATAAATCGTAGAAGTTGGAGAAGAGGGTCGATTAGCGACGCGTTCAGATTGAAGACAGAGGATTTCTTTTTTAATTGATGAAAAGATCTCGCTCATCCAGGAAAGTTAAGAATTAAAACCCTTTCTTCAAACTGGCACTGAATGTCCTTGAAAAAGGAGGTTCTTTTTGTAAAGATCGTTGTATAATTGCCAAGCGATCTAGGCGAACTGTTAACATCGGGCGGAAGAGGCAAAGAAAATAAATCCCACCGTTCCATCAGCTGGCGGGACTATTTTCAACTTTTTTTGTGATCGTACGACTACTTCGTACCAGTGAAGAAATAAGATCTTTACTCTCTCGTTTGAGAAAAATAAAGTTCTCTTTTCTTTACATTTTTCTGAGTCGATTGATAGAATATAATAAACTATGTACTGTTTAGGATATTCATGAAAGTTACATCTTCGTTTTCGAAATGTGGAATCCGTACATAAGTTTTATATTCGTATCATCTCAAAAAAAAAAATATATATATATAAATATTGAAAAGAAAAAAAAAGAAACAAAAAACTGATCCGAGAATTAATAAGACCTGTTGTTCTGTGAACCACTAGGTCTAGGTGATTTCCTTTTACTTCGAAATCTGAAAAAACTTTGTCACATCACAAAAAAGTATAAGTTAGTATATAAAAAGTTAAAAAATACTCTAATTAAAATTGCCATCCGCGATAGGCAAGGAGAATTTGATTCAGGGAAAGGCTAATTTGTTTTGTGACAATAAAATTCAGTTTTCAATTTGAAAAATTCAATAAAAAATGTATCGGCATTACAGCATTGCGAAATTTTGAAATTTAAATCCCGTGGCCAAAACTCGAAATTCGTACTTTCATCGGCTTCAAAAACAGACATTGCCAATAGCACACTAATTTCGCAATGTTGTATTATAATTCTGACCTCAACTTGTTAGAAAAATTTGCGTACTCTTCATTGTCTAAATTAAGTCAACAAAAATTGTAAAAATGGGTGAGTGCACATTTTCCAGAAGAAAACTTTTTTTTTTTATTTGTCACTGATTTCCTTTGACACTTGCCCATTTTCAACGTAAGGCATGTCCAAATTTTAATTTTCACAATGGAACTAATTAAAACATTGTTCCATAATAAAAGTCCGATATCAAAATTTGATGTGTTGGTTTTATTCACACTGATATTCAGTGTGACTTTTTATAAGGCGTTTATTTTTAATTTAAATATTTTATTTTGAAGTGAATTAATTTGGTTTTCGATAGGAAAATAGGAAAAAGTAAACTTTTTTTAAGAAGACGTTGGAAAAAATTATTCAGCATATGCCCACCGTTTAAATTAGGAAATGTATTTTTCATGTTTGCTATTTATTTATTTTTTTTTTTGAGTGGTTAATGATAAATTTTCACTGTTTTTTTTCTGCTTTCAGTGGTTGAAAGTCATATTAGATTAAATAGCGAGCGTTAGGAGCTTAAATGAAAATAATTAATTGAGGAAATTAAAGGGACCCCAGAGTTCCATTTCGTAATGCTCATTCGCTTCGTGCTGTATGCAAAGTCGAGCTTGGAAAACTATGAAATTAAACATTGCACTCTGCGGACAAAATGACGTATCGGCTTTTTCCCCCAACAAAGAATTTACGTGAATAATGGCTTGATGATAAAATCGACGGATGAGTCAAATCGTTGGATAAATCTCGTATTGGAAATTTATTCATTTTTGATAGTGGTGAAACTGCATCAAAGTCTGAGATTTACTTAAAAATTAATTTAAGGACTTTTAAGAAGTTTTTTATTCTTTTAAATAAGACGCTTTCAAATGTGTTAACAAAATATACATTCCAATTTCGAGAAACTCAATATCTTATATTTCAACGTAAAACAAATTTTAAGCTTTGAGACTAAAATCTGGCAATTAAAAATTGATCGAATTATGAAACCGATTTTTTTTAGTCTTGAATAGGAATCCCATTTAAGTCTGGTTTCGGGCATGCTCCTAAATAAAGTTGACCTAAAGTGAACACCACATTCGCACGCTCCGAACGCAAACAGTCAACCCTCTCTCGACCCCGCGGGCAACGAAACCACTGCAGCAACAATTCTCGGAACGACTTAAATGGAATTCCCAGTTATTTTATTATGAGATATCACTTATTTACAATAAATAAATATAATCATATATAATATTCTCGTTTTAAACTTTAAAGGAATTTTTATCCCTGGCGTAGTCGACTGTTTTCTTCAATAATTTTCTGATTTTCATACCTTTCAGTAACTTTTAGTTGAATATAATTCAGTTCAATGAACTTGTGATTTTCATTACTCCGTACGCCTGTATGGATCGTCAAAAACAAAAAAGGACATAAGGGGCTTGCATAAACCACGAGGCCCAATTTTGGCCACTTTTTTACCCCCCGGTGCTACTCGTGTATTTTTGTTGAAAATTCGTTTTTTTTTTTTTGGGGGGTGAAGAATTAATTTTTCTGGTTTAAAAAGCAAATATTTGGGTTGGAATTTATTCATTTTGCATTGTAATATTTTTGGACTTATTATTGTTTTCAGGGAACATTTTTCTGTTTCTGGCCATGCGTTTTAGTTTTTTTAACACCTAAGTGTAAAAACAGCGTAAAATGCTAAAGTAATATGGCATTATAATTAATAAAAGAAACAAAGTAAATATGTAAACTGTTGCAATTATAATAATACGTTAAAATTTACGTTAAATGGGCATGCCGTAATTACAACAAGTTTCTTTTTCAGCGTTAAAAAATGAAAAAATAATGTGACTGTCATTGCAGTCTGCTAACGGAGGCATCAAGCGGGTTGCCAATATGCAAGGGTCCGATTTCAATGACAACCACTGTGTTTTTTAATTTTTTAACGCTGAAAAAGCAACTTGTTGCAGTTAAGGCATGAACATTTAACGTAAATTTTAACATATTATTATAATTGCAACAGTTTACATATTTATTTTTCTCCTTTTAATAATTATAATGCCATATTGCTTTAGCATCACTTTAGCATTGCGCTGTAGCGTAATGCTTGCGTTCGGCCGGTCCGCCAGGGCGCCCATGTAGACCAACGTCGCCTTTTGTATTCTCAAATTCACATAAAGACAGACAGTATTCAATACAATAGGGTGCAATGGAAAGGGAAGGGGCGGGCTACCGGAAAAGGGTAGGGGTGTTTCACATACACTCACATACATTCACATACACTGGGAATCTTATTTGAGTGCGGTTTCGGGTCTTGTCCCAAACTGCCCTCACTTAAATCGAACACAACGTTCGCTCGCCGCGAACGTAAACAGTCAGGGCCGCTGAACTCATTCCTGTTGTATTTTGGCGCATAATAACAGCTGACGCAGCCTTACGCAACTAACGCATGCTGAGCCCGCATGCTGTTTGTCACGCATGGCTGAGCAACGCCTCGCGGTCCCCGCATCACCAAAATGCCGAGGACTCAAATTCTACGAACGAGTTAAATGGGAGTTACTTAAACGGGATTCCGAGTGTATTCTTTTTGTCTAGAATTTAGAATTCAAATATAAAATTTTAAAGTTCTCCAGCCTTTCAAATTAGATGAATTCGAATATAAATTTAATCACCAACTTCAATAGATAATTTTTAAATTCAGACATCGAATTTAATCTTCAATTTCATGAATCACAAATTTAAGTTCTTTGAATTTGAAATCTGAAAATTTCAAATATTTCAAATTAAAGAAAGGACTAATTCTTTCAAGATTTTTTTTCACTCCAGCAAATAAGAAAACCACTTATAATAAAAGATGAAACTGAATAAATTTCGAAAATTTCAGATTTCATCCGTTCCAGGTTTCCCATATTAACTGATGTCTAAATATCATTTATTTCAGAATAAATGTTTTAAATTTGTAAATTGATTTATTCCAATGCTTTTTACACGCTTTTAAATTGTTATATTATAAAATGCAGACACCATTCAAATAAGACGACTTTGAATTTATTAAATAAAAAGATCTAAAAACTGTTTTCAATGAAAATGATGAAAATCTATAAGCTTCCACGTATTTCTGAACGGCATCCAATTTCACAGTCAAAACTCAAAAATAAAAAAATTCGAGATTTTAGTTAAAAATTTGAGTTTGACGTCACTGACCTTCCTTTGCTATTGTTTCATAAGACTTCAAAAAATTGCATAAAATCTTTGTTGGTATATAGATAAACTTGTTTACATTTTTTTGCGTCATTATGACACCATTATCTTTCGCGGTGCGAAATAACGAAATATGTTTTGAAAGTTATAAATTATAAATACAGAGTTGAAATGTGTGTATTTTAAACTTTGTGAATGGAAGATTTTAGACTATTAGTGACGTAGTTGGCATGGAAAAATGTCACATCTGCTGAATTGGTTAAAATGTATTTTTTTGCTTAAAACTGTTAGAATTATAATATGTCGTGCCTATACGAAAGAAAAGATTCCTATGTATTTAATTCGCTGCGACACGTTATAAATTACAATACCTAATCATTCATTGAAAAAGGAAGTCTTATACATTTTTTTAAAAGAAACATAAAGTATGTTTAAAAACGAACACTTTTCTCATAACTGCCAGAGTTATATAAGAGGAACAACATCGCACTTTTTTGCCATTAGTGATGCAATGAGATTTTTTTAAAAACTTTTAAACCACTGTATAAATTTAGGTAATTTTAACCAAATTTAAAAAGGCTCATTGACAGTTAAATATAAAGTTATTTCAAGAGTAATTTACATCTTTAAAATTAAATTTTATGTTTTTTTTTTAAATCAATTTATATTTAATGGTTGCTCAAAGGCCAGAAAGTTAATATGTATTTTATATGGGGAGAATTGATGTTTATTTAAATTTTTAATAGAATCATTAATATTAGGCGTATCGGACTGCACATGTATTTTCTTCAGAATCAATCACAAAATACGATTTATTAATTACTTTTTGAATTCAACCTTCATAAGCCCCATACAATTATAGGGTTCCAAAAAGTTTTCATAAGTGGAAAAACGTGATATCATGTAATTTTATAGTTTCTTCTAATTTTCTGGTACAAGTTGTCTTTAATAAGCAAGATATTATTCGCTAATGGTATTTTGATGCCTTACGAATTGTTTAAATAATTCATTATTATGGTTATAACAAAACTAGAAAATTTCAGTTTTATCAACATTCTTGAACTTTTTTTTGATTCTTTAGTTCTACAGAAATATTAATCAACTAGTATTAACAACTATAATTGTTTAAACAACTCCTTATTATATATTATTATTGTCTTTCTCTTCTTCAGAATTTACCAGGAAGTTCCGCTTTTTGTAAATATTTCAACTCTTCTTCGGCTCTTCAGTTATGAACAAGACTATAATTAACAAATATGAACAATAATCATTGTTTCAACCATTTTTGATTGTTTATTGCAATTATTTCCTGAAATGAAACTAGAGAGTGAAAATATTTTTCAAATGTTATATATGGATTATATTGTATATCATTTTTCATTTAAGGAATTATTGAGCAATTTTGGTACAAAATAAGAAATTGTTCAAATAATGATTCTTGTTTATTGATTTTAATTTATTCATGATTAAACAGGCGAAGAAATGTTGAAAAATTGAGAAAAACCCGTTTATTATTATTATTATTTATTATAATAATAAATTGCGAAGTTTTCTCAATTTTTTAACTTTCCTTTGCCTATCCTAAGTTAATTCTGAAAAATATAATGTATAAAAATGAATTGTTCATTAAAAATTAGGGTTGTTAATTTTCATTAATTATTATCTCATTATAACTGAATGGTGGCAGTGCAGAACTAGATAACCAAGAGAATATGAATTGTTGAAAAGAGCCAGTTTGGTTCAAAAAAGTAAGGATAGAGATTAAAAATCGATTTTTTTATTTTTTTGTATGCATAAAAACTTACACCCGAGATATGGAGATGCTGAGTGCGAATAAAAAAAGCTGATTAAAAAAAATTCTGTTTCGAGAAAATGAAAATTAAAGATCGCGATATCACTAAAAATAAAAAAATAAAAGAATTTTTTTTTTTCATCAAATGATAATAATTTCAAGAAATTAATATCAATGCGGATAGGTCGAAAACAATTATTTCTTCGTTAAGATTCAAACTAAATATTGTGAAAATTTTTAAAATTATTGTATCAAAGAATGATATATCGAAAAAATCCTTTTGTCGTAATGTGTATTTGATTTTTAAAGAATTTTCTTTGTAATAACTCCAGTTTCGAAAAAAAATTTTGATTATCTAGTACTGACACCCTTCAACTGAAGGGTCGAAGAAAGTTGTAGAATGTCGAGAAAACCACAAATTTCGAGGTTTATTATAAAAGAAGATTGTTATGTAAAATAGAAAATTTGGAAAATATAAAAATATTATTATAAAACAGGATCTTGAGAGCGCATTTTTTAAAAATCCATACGTTGATTTTTTAGAATGTTTTTTTGTCTCCCTGAACAATTTCAATCACTTGGTTGGGGAGGAGGGGTCGGGGCGTAAATTCGGTGATTTATGGATGCTCTTATGGTCTGATAGAGTGTGACGTAGAAAGAGAGTAAAAATTAAGTTGAAAGTATGGTCTTGACATCTTTTATGAATGGTCTCTTGGTATTATTTAGGCAATATTTGTTTGTTCAACTAAAAACCTAATGGGATGGACAAATTTACACATTCCGTTATAGGAACGCGTCATATAAGATTTGGCCACCTGCTCTTCGTAATACGGTAAACATTGAATCACTCAATTAATAAGAAATGACGATTCCCCATTCTATCAATCAACCAACCCACACGTTCATATACTTATATCTGTATATATAGTGAATCAAAAAATTGTCTATTAGTCGAAACATTAAGAGTTATCAACAATTCGTGAAGAGTTCTCATCCAAAAATTTACTTTTCGTGTATAATAAAGCTACGTGTTCGTTCAATTAAGGGTAATGCAGATAACTTTTTCTTTAATTTTGGTAAGATTATTTTACATTCTTCTGCAAAATGATATTTACAGGTTCCGCAAGCCCCATGAAGTTTAACACGTATTTCCCACCAGAAAAAAATAAGTTTTTGCACATTTAATTCAGAATCTTTAACATTAGATGTATCGAGTTGATGTAGAATATTTCTCTTCACAATTATCCATAGAAGACGAATTAAAAATTACTTTTTGATTTTCACTCCCATGAGTCTATCTTATAGGGTCCCAGAAAAACCCCATAAGTTAAAAATTGAATTTTACGAGATTTCAGCGCTAATTATTATTTTTTTGCGGTTTCTTTTAGTACAAATTATTTCTCATACACAAAATAATACTTTATAATAATAATAAAGTGTTTAAATAGAGTTTTTAAACAATTTATAATTATTTATGGCAATTTTCTCTCAGAATAGAGTTAGGAAGTCGCGGTTTTTCCCCAAATTTTCAACTTTTCAGTTAGAGCGAGGCAATACTCAATTAAAGTTAACAACATTAATTGTTTAAATTTTTAAAATAATTTATAACAATATTCCCTCAGAATAATGTTAGAATGTTGCGGTTTTTTCTGATATTTTCCATTGTTGTCCACTTTTCAATTATATTAAGGCGAGAATTAAGATCCACTTTTCATTTATAGTGAGATAATAATTAATTCCAGTTGACAAACAATTGTTCTAACAATTTATTATTATTTGTGATAATATTCTCTTTAAATAAAGCTAGAAAGTAACGGTTCTTTTTTGAAATGTTCAACTATAAGTCCACTTTTTACTAAAGTAAAATAATAATTAAGAAAAGTTAACGAAGTACTTTTTTAAGCAATTTATTATAGTTTAAAACTATCTTTTCTTAGAGTAATGCTAAAAATTTGTGGTTTTTTCTGAAATTTTCCACCTTTCTTCAGCTTTTCAGTTGTGAACAACAAATAAATAAACATCAAAGAGAATCATTTTGTGAAGCAATCTCTTTTTTTTGTGGATATATTTTAATTCATATTTTTGATTGAAAATTAAACTATTTTGGTAGAAAATTCAACTATTTGGTCGAAAATTAAACTATTTATTTGAAATTTCAACCATTTGTTAAAAAATTAACTTTGCTGTTGAAAAATCATTTTTTCGTGTTGAAAATTCAACTGTTTTGTAGATAATTCGTCTTTTTGGCTTCAAAATTCAACAATATTTGGTTTGAAATTCATATATTTGGTTGAAAATGTATCTTTTTCGGTTGAAAATTCAACTACTTGGTTAAAACTTGAATCATCTATTCATTAAACATTAATTTTTTTAAAGACTCATCTCTGTGGTTGAAAATTGAACCATTTAGTTAAAAATTTGTTTAAAAATTAATTTTTTCATTTGAAAATTTAACTATTCCGTTTTTTGTTGAACTGTTACCTTTATATATTGAAAATTAATCTGCTTTGTTGAAAATTTATTTATGTAATAGAGTATTCAACTATTTTGTTGAAACTTCGTCTTTTATAGTTGAATTAAACTGGTTATAACTTCCTTTTTTTTGTTCTTGAAAAGTAATTTCTTAAACTGTAAATTGAAATATTACATTTTTCGTTTGATAACTTATTTTTTTACATTTTCATCAAAGAAGTTATTAGATTTGTGTAAAATTTGCCCCCCCCCCCCCTTTTGTCAAGTGTTCACGTTTTGAGACCTTCTGAACGCAAAAACAGGTTTTCGCGAATGTGTCTGTCTTTCTGTGTGTGTACTGCATATGTATGTATGTATGCCTGCAGATTTTTAGTGTGTAGATTTTTTGTCTGTTAGCACGATAATTTTCTAAAGAATTGAAAGATTGCATTGGCCTTGGGTATACTCTTCAAGTGTCCTAAACTAAAGGTCAAGTTCGTTAGCCAGCCATTTTGCATGAAAATTCAAAAAGTTGAAGCATTTTCAAAATTTTTGTGACCACTTTTTTCAAGATTTAAAAATTATATGTACGGCTATTCATAGTGCACAAAAAGATGAACAATTTTTTCATATTACTTTTTTTGATAAAAAACAAACGAAGATGAACATTTTAAGCCAAACAACGCACGATATGAAAAAAAGTCTAGAAAAGAAAAACGTCGCTTTTTTAAAGTAATACAAGATTATCATAACAACTTTTTGAATTTTGTCGAAAAATCGGTAATTCAAATTTTGATCGCACAAAAAATAATGAAAAATCAAAAATTCCATTTTGCGGTCAAACTAAACAAGATTCGAAAAAAGATGAGAAGACAAAAATTGTGCACCCAAAAAAGACGTACAAATTTGTCGTTAATCACTTTTTCATTGGACGAGTATAGTTTTTGTTTTATTCGTAAAAAAATAACATTGAAAATAAAAAAATTAAATTTTTGGACAAACGACCCAAGCTATGAAAAAAACAAGTCGACAAAAGTTGTTGAGCCAAAAAGGAGCTACAAATTCGTTATATATCATTTTTTGATAGGATGCGTAGTTTTTGTTTTAATCGTGAAAAATAACCTTAAAAATAAAAAAATTAAATTTTTTCAAAAAAGACACAAGGTACGAAAAAAAAATTAAAGATAAAAGTCGTTTACACAAAAAGGATCTAATTATTCGTTATTTATAATTTTTAGGTAAGACGAGTAGATTTTCTTTCAATCGTAAAAAATAAGAATAAAAATGAAAAAATTAAATTTTTGGAACAACGACCCAAGAGACGAAAAAAAATGAAAAAACAAAAGTTGTTCAACCAAAAAATATCTACAAATTTGTTATAGGCTCTTGTTATAAAAATACATTGAACATTAAAAAATTAACTATTTGGAAAAACGACAAAAGCTACAATAACATTTTATTTAACAACATTTTTCGCCTAAATTATATCTAAAAATTTGCTTAACACACCCCCCGCGTGTTACAAATAGCCCAAAATTGGTAACGTACTTTATAGATCGCCCCTTAGTGGATGTCGAATTTGCCAAATCTTGGAACAGTTTTTTGGAAAAGAAGTCCGAATTAATTACTAGCTTCTCGAAATTTTTCTTATACAAAATCCATTCCCAATATGTTTCAGGTTATCTTTTGAACCTTTTCTGATAAGTTCTTCCAACCTAATTAAAGTTATAAGGTGAAAATAAAAATTATTGCTTAAAATTATTTACAGTCAGTTTTTGCTGTCGCTGCTGCAGTGGATGTCTTTCCAAATTCAAAATTATATGGAATGTCGGGCTTTGCAAAAAAAGGAGGCACTACTGGAGGTTCGAAGGGTAAAGTAGTTTGTGTCAAAAATCTGCAGGAATTGCAGAAATATGTCAGTGACGCAGTGCCTCGTACTTTAGTCATAACTGCGAATATTCGCTCACCTAAAAAAGTCACTCTCATGCTGGGGTCTAACAAGTCTATAATTGGTTCTTGGAAATCAAATGTTATCAACAACGTTTATCTGCACACAGCACGCAAAGCAGGCAACATCATCTTCCAAAATCTGGTTTTCATACACGATGTGAAAAATATCGCTAACAGTGATACTCAATTAATTTTAGAATTTGGTAAACGCTATTGGATAGACCATTGTACCTTTGACGGACAACATGTAAACAGGAAAGATTTAGGGAAACTACTTAAAGTTTCAACTGTTGATTACGTGACAATTAGCTATTGTAAGTTTATTAACCATTTCTTTGGTTTGATACTTGGTTATCCATCAGATGTGAAAGCTGATATTGCTAAGAACAATAATTATCCTCGACTGACTATTATGTTCAATTATTTTGAAAATATTAAAGAACGTGCGCCGGGTTTGATGCGTTTTGGAATGTTCCACGTTTACAACAATTATATTAACAATTGCCCCTCAGGATTTACTGTTAGTTTTGAATGTAAAATTTATTCAGAATTTAACTACTTTTCTGATCCAAAAAATCATTTGGTATTACTTGATGATAAGGGTGATGGTTTTTTTAGAGATGCCGGAAGTATAAATATGCCGAAAAAACAACTGTCGAAGGTAGATCGGTGGCGTCCATCTGTGGAATATAAGTACAAAGCAAAAACACCAAATTACAGTCGAAATTTTTGTAGACAATTTTCAGGCGCTCAAAATCGAAAATTATACTTTGCTCCTGATAACTAACATTTATTTAATGAAGAACAATTTTTGTATATACTGTATATATGTATATTTATTTATATTCATAATATGTAATGATAGGAAGAATATTTGTGCTTATTGAAATTTATTGTATAAATAAAAAATGTATTTAAAGGTACCTATATATTATTAGTTATCGTTTCTATTTGATGTTCTTTCAGAATATTTTTCCAAACACTTCATTTGAAAGACCCAATTGAAAGTTTCGAAGAAAATGTCATCACGCGTTGAGCGCGCCTAGAGGGCGCGTCCAACGGTTCTCGCGCTTCGCGCTCGGACATATTAAAACCTCGCGCTTCGTGCTCGCACATATTAAAGCCTCGCGCTTCGTGCTCGGATATTTATTCTTTGCACTTGGAATGCTTGAATGAAACTTTATCAAAAACATCTCATTTAGATCACAGTATGTGTATGTATCTTCATAATCAGGAATTTTCTACGTAATTAAGTGTTTATAGTTAAAGATTAAATTGCTCAAAGCTCTGTAGGCTTTGAGGTACACATTCTTATCATGACACTCGCGCTACGCGCTCGTTTTATAATACTTTTTCAATCATAAATTATGAGAATGTAATAAATCATCACAAATTTGTATTTCTTTTTTGGGTGATCAACTTTCGTTTATCAATTTTTTTTGTACCTTTTGTCGTTTTTCCACAAATTTTTCATTTTTATTTTTATTGTAATTTTTTACGATTAAAATAAATCTACGCGTCCTATCAAAAAGTGATTTATGAAAAATTAGTAGATGTGTTTTAGGTGCACAATTTTTGTTGACTAATAATTTTTTTTATTTTCAATGATATTTTTCACGATTAAAACAAAAACTACGCGTCCTATCAACAATTGATTAATAACAAAGGAAGGGTTTCAATAAGGCCCTTTAGCAGCCCCCCTGAATCATATTTTTTTAAGTTTCTTATCGAGATCGTTCTTACTTTTTTATAACGTGAAAAATATAAGGCTTCCAAAAATACATATATTTTTTGTGTTACTTGATAGGACCCTTATGAAAAAAAACGCTAAACTTAGTTTGTTTTGCAAAAATACGCCATTTTTGTAGTTTTTGCAATCTTTACGTAGTTATTTCGTATAGAGTGCAACGGAGTAACAAAACAATTTTCACATATATGATGCACAAATACTTGAGCTACTATATGTATACATAAAAATCTTCGTGTTACTACATTGCGCTCAATGGTAAAAAATAAATAAATTGAATTTTGGATAATAATTAATTAATTTATTTTTTAGCATGATCGCAATGTAGTAACCCGACGAATTTTATGCATATAGTAGCTCATGAGCAAATCATGGAATAGTTAAATTTTCAACCAAACAAAAATTTTTTAAATTAAAATGATGAATATTTAACTAAAAAAATGCATTTTTAACAAAGTATTTGAACTTCAAACAAAATTGTTCAATTTTCTACCAAATTTAAAAAAAAAAGATCAATCAAATTTTTGAATTTTCAATAAAATAATTAAATTTTGTACCAAATAATAAAATTTTTAACGAAAAAGGTGAATTCTTAACCAGAAATATAATATTAAACTTTTTAACCGAAAAGATTTGACATTCAACCAAAAATAGATGGATTTTATTATTGGGTTCTATTATTTCAGTTCGCATTTAAGTGGAAAAAACGATAAACGGGGGAAAGGCTGTGAAGTCTGGGATTAATAAATAGGAATTTTAAGAATTTATAGGCTGAGAATATAGAGTAGTTTAAATGAACATTGAAGTTCATTTTAATACTTTAAAACATTAGATTTGAAAACTGGAATGTTTTCTGAGAAAATAAAGTATATTTTCCATTGCACATTTTTTGATTTCGGACTACATAAAATGTTAAGGAGCATGTAACATTTGACGCACTCTATAGAAATTATAAAATTGTACGTTTGTAACATACAAAAAAAAAATGCAAAAAATTCTTGTTTTCAAAATATTAATTTAAAAATATTAAGTGTATATTTTTGCGATATCTTTTTTTCAAGAGTTTACAAAATTACTTTAATTTTCATTTTTAAAATTGTAAGAAGTAAATCATAAAACTTAATTTAGCGGGATTCATAGAAATAATAAAATTTTTCAAACTTTCAAATGTTTAAATGAATAATTTAATTTATAATATTGAAAACTACAATTGTCATGATTTTTTAAGATAAGTAATTTATTTTTTTCTTGAAGTAACTTTTTCTATACGAGATATTTCGCAGACGAATATAAAATATAAACTGAATATAAAGTATGTAAAAATCGAGGTAAAAATAAAAACAGAATTTTCGTATTTCTATCATTTTCTCTGGAATAATTTCTTCCTTCATTAACTAAAAATTCTAAAGCTTACAACAGGAAAATCGCTAGCAAACATTGTTCGAGCATTTCCCGTTCCTAATTATTATGAATAAAAAATCATACTCGGTGAAAAACGAAATAATCCTCTAAATGAGTCTGATTTTAGACAATATTGGTAAACTCTCATTGAGAGAAAATACCAGTTGGCAAAGAAAACTGTAAGGAAGCCGAGAGAGTTATTGTGTGAAAATCTAAAGAAAAAGTTTTGTTATCTCGATCGTACAAAACTTGGACTGTAACTTCATTAATCCCCTTCCAACCTTGGTACAATAGCCACGAAGAAATAATGTTCAATGAGGGTATACACTTTTAAAAGAGTCTATAGCGCCACCAGTGACTCGTAAAATTGCATTATTAATAATGTCATTGTAAACGAAGGAAGAAAGAAAAACAATATTGCAAAATTAAGGAATTTGACATGTGCTATTTAGAAATCAAACTTTGTTTATACAATTTTAAACAACTTTATTTAAGTCATGCACTCTAAATTTTTATATGTCATTTATGCCCAAGATATTATAAGACCAGATAATTATTATTTAAATTTTACTGACCTACTAAATGTCTAACGCTAATAATAAGGCATCTTCATTTAAATTCCCGATTCCCAATTTCCGTTGTGGATGTTATATTTGGGATTGAACTGGTCTTTGCCCTTTATCTAGCACATGTTCAATAATGATGACGGAACTTGTTGTTTCCATTTCCTATTTCCGTAATAATGTTAATTAATGTCTTTTTCATCTCACTTTATTGAAAATTACTTTTGTTCTCGAGTAACTCTTATTTAAATTACTGATTCCTGAAAGCAATCCTTTCAGGGCTTTACGCAAATGAATATATGTTTTTATGGATGAACCACTGCCCAGGTGTAATTTTAGTTAGTTCAACATTCTAAAAACATTTCCTAGTAAATACGATGCACATAAATTCATTCCAAAATTGAATCGTGTTTGAATTGAAAGCTGAAAATTTAAATGTGAAATATATACCTCTAAATAAAAAATAAGGTTAAACAACCACCGCAGGGTTCCACTGGGAGCAACTGCTATCTAAAAATGACACCGGCTCCCAGTAGGACCGCGGTAAATCACACTCATGGCCACGTCTCACAACCGTGTGATGGGTGGTCACAGGAAACGACGAAATCACAACGACAGGCCGGCGAAACCCTCGTGTGTTTTGAGGACACGAAGCGACCCAAGGGTGCCAGCTTTATGCATCCATCTTACAAGTGCCTTGGCATATTTTTGGCACGCGGGTATTAGGGTGACCAGAAAAAAAACCCTTTTGGTTTTCTTAGGAGCGAAAGGCAAATAACGATAGTTTATGCGAGTTTATGCGAGGCACGCCCAGGTATGTATAGGTCTCTCTAGTGTTAAGATGTCTAATAACACATATATCCACAAGCTCAGGGTCCTTGGGTACGCCAAAAATCTTTCCTTTCTTCAGATGAATTTTGGCACATTTATCCAATCCAAAGTCCATTCCAATCTCTCCTGTGTACGTCTTGACGATATTTATGGCACTTTGAAGTTTGCTTTTATTATGGGCATAGATCTTCAGGTCATCCATATAAAATACATGAGTGACCTTATGCTCGCGCTGGTTAGTGTCGCCACAGAGGT
>JAABKJ010000745.1:0-45775 GCA_011634705.1 Andricus grossulariae
CTTTAATTGCTGCTTTTTCTTGTTTTGTTAAGTTTGAGGAGGGAAGTTGGGCTTGGCGTAAGATGTTGGCCGTCCTATGCCGTATGTCATTCGCTTTTTCGGGTGGAAGGCTATATATTGTGGATTTCAAATTACTGATGATTTATTCTTTTGGGATTTTGGAGAAAGCTACTGCAAAATTATGTTCTTTAGATAAGGCTGAAAACATTTCATTGCTGAAGATTGAAGATTGAACTATTTTGTTCAAAAGTCGTGTTTTTTAGATAAAAATTAATTTTTTAACTGCAAATTTATTTATTTAATTTTTGATAAAAAATTTATCATTTTCAGTTAAAAGTTCAACTAGCAAGTTGAAAATTCATGAATTTTTCGAAAGTTAAACTTCTTGATTGAAAATTCAACTACTTGGTTGAAAGTTAAACTACTTTGTTAAACATTCATTATAATCGTGGAAGAAGAATTATTTTGTTCAAAATTCGTTTCTTCAAATGAAAACTAATTTTTAACTGCAAATTAATCTATTCCATTTTTGATAAAAAATTCATCATTTTATGTTAAAAATTCAACTAGCAGGTTGAAAATTCATGAATTTTTCGAAAGTTAAAATTCTTGATTAAAAATCCAACTACTTGGTTGAAAGTTAAACTACTTTGTTAAACATTCACTTTATTCGTTGAAGAAGAATTATTTGGTTCAAAATTAGTTTTTTTAGTTCAAAATTAATTGTTTTGACTAAGAATTAATCTATTTTATGTTTGGCCAAAAATTGATTGTTTTTAGATGAAAATTGAATAATTTGGTTGAAAATTCATGTATTTTGTAGAAATTTCGTCTCATTGGCTCTAAAATTCAATGGCTTTTTTGAGAATTTTAAGTTTTGGGTTAAAAACTCTATTATTTTTGTGGAAAATTAAATATTAGGTAGAAAATTCAATTGTTTTGTAGAAAATAAATTTTTTTTATTAAACATTTTTTCTGAAATGAAACTTTAACTATTCCATTTTTGTTACAAAAGTAATCTTTTCTAGTTTGGAAATTCAACTACTTGGTTATAAATTCGTATTTTTTGGTAGAATATTCAACTGTTTTGTTAAATTTTTACCTATTTTGTTGAGAATTTGTTTCTTTTTTGTTAAAAATTGATCTATTTGGTTGATAATTTAACATTTCTGTTTTTTAAGAAGCTCGACTTTTCGGTTTGAAAACTTAATTTTTTGGATGAAATTTTTTTCTTTATTGACTGAAAAATCTTTCTTCGTTGAATATTCAACTCTTGTTAAAAATTCTTCTTTCTGATTTGAAAATTCATTTCTTTTGGTGGAAATTTCAACTATTACATTGTTTGTTGCGAATCCATTTTTTGTTGTTGAAAATTCAACCACTTGCTTAAAAGTTGAACTACTTGGTTAAAAGTTAAACTACAGTCGAAGCTATCAATAAGGTCTTATTGATTGCTTCGACTGTACTTGGTTAAAAGTTGAACAACTTGCTTAAAAGTTGAACTGCTTTGTTAATTCATACGAAAAAGTACGATTTTTCCACCCCCCCCCCCTCAAATCGTATCACGTAATTTTTGGAGGACCCGTAAATAAATGCATAAAACAAATTTCAGAAAAAACTTTACGTAATTTATGCACGGCCTTAAAGGTAAAGAAATGAAGCACTAAAATAATTAATCAAAGACCCGAAGCTACAGATCCGGGTATCCTTGATATCAGTGAACAGACTAGACTAGATTCTAGAATATATATAGGATTCTGTCTCTGTAATCCATTTTAAAATCCGTCCCTATCAATAGACAAGCGCATCCAGATCTTCCCTCTTACACACTATCCCATCCTCTCCGAAGTGTCCCTTTCCTCGCGAATCGGGCTTTGCTGAAACCCACAAACCGAATCCAAGGGACTTTCGTCGACGACAATATAATGAGATCAGGATCGTGCGGAATCTGTGTCCCGCTCGAGTCGGCCGCAGTCGATCGAATTATCTACCCTGACCAGTCGGGTGAGTGCGGTTCCAAGATACAGGGTAGAAACAAAAATCGAAGAAAAGGGCGAGGGCTTTCAGAAAATGCGAAAGGGAAGGCAGACAGTGGCCAGGCCACGCAGAAGACACCCTTCTAGCGAAATAAATGGAAGAGGGAAGAGAAGAAATAACTTGGACACTGTAATCGCAAAGCGATTCCACCTTCAATGTCCTGCACGAATGCATTTTCCGTAGAAAATAATAAAAATATAGACATGCAACCCTAGGAGAGTCTTGGATAGTTGTTAAAATGGAAGAAAAGAGGGTAAAAAATAATGCTATAGGTTAAAAATATTAATAGAAAATGTAAAAAGAAGGATGCTATTGTAAAAATAAGTGGAGGGATTTTATAAAAAAGAGAGGATCAAAGAAGTTTGAATAAAGAAGGGTGTTATAGAATGAAAGTACGAGAAATAATATTCTCTTCGCGACACTTGGGCTGTTTAATGAATATTGATTACAGTTCAATTGAAGTCAAATTAGGCTGACATTTGTAAAGTTATTATTTTTAAACATTTTTCAGAAAATTGCGAATTCGAAGCCAGATATCGAAAATAAGCAGCACATTTATATTCTATATTAGTTTTTCTAATTTCACATTGTTTTCGAAAATATTATTTATTCGGTGGGAAAAAGTTGTTACTGAAAATAAAAAAAGAACTTTTAAGACATTTTAAATAGAATTTTATGGATTATACTTAAAAGATATCGAACTCAAAAGTAAGAAAATTTAAAGGGTGAATGTGTTGAAAAATATGTGAATAGCTGAAAAAATGCAAAGTGTTTGAAAATTAAAGGGCATTGATAAAGTTAGGAAGGGATTGTAATGTACCCGAAGTTGGCATAGTCATCTTGAATTAAAAAAATAGAGGTGTGCTGAACTATTGTATCTTGCCGCAAAAATTAGTTGAAACTATCAAAATTGGAGTCAAAATTCCCAAAAATGAAAATAATTATGCTAGGACGTACTCAACGTCTACATATTGAACTCTAAATACAAATTGAAAAACTCGAACCGCTTTCGTAAAGAATTGACCCAGAAAAAATTATCAATTTATAATTTCGAAAAACTGAAGCTTGTGCTGAGTTGCGCTCGGTAAGCAAAACAAATATTTTTCCAAAGACTTGTCACTCAGATGTGTATTTTACAAACAGAGAGAAGGTTTTTTAAATATAGAAGGTGAAGCAGGGAAAGGGGGAGGAAAGAGTAATGTAAAAAGGACTTCGAAAAAAAGGGGAATTAAAAAAATTAGGAAGAAGCCTAACGAAGAAAGTAAGTGGTTGCAAAGGAATAAACAGAAGGGTGAACAAAATGAAAGGAGGTTGAAAAGCGTGTGAAGGGGTTATGAGGAAAGGAAAGGAATAAAAGAACTAAGGTTGCCACGAATCAAAGAGAAAGGTTTAAAAATGAATGAAGTATTTTTGAAAGACAGTTAAAGTGATCATTAAAGTTGTTAAATAGGAAAGTGTTTTTGTATGAGAAATAAAAAGGTTAAACGGGTAAGTCGTAAAAGGAGAGATAGGGGTTTTAAAATGGAAAAGAAATGTGGGAAGAAGTTAAAAAAAGTGTTAGGTTCAGGAAAATGGAAGAATTTGAAAAAGAATGAAGAGTGTGTAAGAAGATGAAGAAGTGAAGGTGGGAAGGGATGGACAAGTTTGAAAATGAAATCGAGGATTGCAAAAGGAAAGCAAGAAGGTTGGACAAATATGAAAAAGAATCTCCACAAGCAAAGAGGAAGAGTGAAACATCAACAAAGGGTTGAAAGAGGAAGGAGGAAAGTTGGGGGAAAAAGTAAGACGATCGAGCAGGAATGAAGGGAGATGAAAATGGAATAGGGAGGAAAGTGCGTGACGATAGCAAAACGCACGGCACAACACGATACGGGGTTGGATTGGGGTTACAAACTAAAGCATAAGGTCGCTGTGTTGCGTGCTCCTCCATTTTGTCTTAACGCGGTGTATGCGGTTGCTAGGCAACAGCCCTTACGCTCCATTCATTTATAATTCAGCAGCCAATGCGGGCCACGCGGCCCGCACCCTCACTTGCTCATTCAGCTCACTCCGCTCTCAAGCGCTGGATAACCGTTCCACCTTGTTCGCGCACCCCCATACGCACTCGCCCACGCACGCATCTCATCTACCTTCCACTTTCCACTTTCCACTTTCCATCTTTCACCTTCTACCACTTTTTACTACCGATTCTTCCCATTCTTCTCATTCTTCCCGCCGCCACGCAGCCGTCTGTCTGATAGCGTTGATACCCCTTTGTCCTTTCTAGCCACCACCCTTCCATTTCGCTTTGTACTTTGTAGTTTGTCGTTATCACTTAGTTTCTCTTCCTGCTGCTGCCGCTACTGCAGCAAGTCTCAATTGCACCAGGCTCAATGCCTTCCTTCCTTCCCACTCACCTTCGGTCTTTTCATAGGGTTGAATGGAAAGAGGGTTCAATTCAAATGGTGAATAAAGAATCATATTTAATGTTTGTTTCCCGAACAAAGTTCAAGGTTTCCGAAATTGAAAGTGTTTTTACTCGAGGGCTTTAGATAAAAAGCTCAAAGTTAAAGACTTTCAAATTACAAGCTTTTATTTTCAAGGTTTTAAAATTGAAAGCGTTCAAACTTAGTGCTTTTTAAATGAAAAACTTCCTATTTGATAAATCCACATAAATTTGAAAGGTCTTTATCAGGGGTGTGCAAAAAACTCGAACCTGAAGCGCGATCGAGCCTTCTTTGAATAAAAAAAGTGATTGTAATTTCGATTTTTTCTACTATATATGCTATTCGAACTCGTAGTAACTAAAATTGTTTTGGAACTGAAAAGCACTTCTTAAAACATGCGATCTGTGCGGAAGTTTCGAGAACCAGACCAGCAGTTTCGGGATTTTAGCAGACCGCTAGTCTCTATTTTGAAAATTACAGACACATTGAAATTCGTTTTCTAAAAGCTTTACGAAACACTCTAAAATATTTTAAAACGTGTTTACAATTGGAACAAGATCGTTTCTTCTTCCTTTACTTCCACTAAAGTAGATCTATCTTGAAATTAATTCTTCTGACAGCCCGAAGCAGAAAGGGACGTTAAAGCGCATTTGAGCCCCTTTTTACCAGATTTAGGGATGACTTTCTCAAATCACGTTACTTATTGTAAATAAACCTTATATAAATTTTTAATTTTCGATTAAGATGCCTAAAATACAGTACAATAAATATAGAATATTTTACAATTGTAACAATCAATTACCTACAAGATATATGTATATTGTATATAGTTATATAGATATATGCAATAACAATGAATTTATTGAAAAATTATTTTCAAAAATGAAAAATTAACCAAAAAGTTCCAAAAATCTTTCTGATTTCCAGAACTGTATATTATATATATGTGTAAATCTTTATTTCTGCTTGAATGAAATTCGTGAAGGTAGTCTAAAATGCTTGCGTGCTGCTTACCTTTGACCGAAGTGATGATTTATTAATGCCCAGCTGTAGCTAGTCAATTAGAGGACATCAACACATGTAAGCGAGCTAAATTGCCATAACTTCATCTCAGCTAGTGGAAATGCTGAGAAACTTTAGTATGAAAGGGCAGACACCTATGCCAACTAATGATAGGTATAATGAAAATAGGGATCAAATTGGACTTTAGTGCTTCATTTGTATACATTTTAAGTATAAAAAAATGAAAAGACAAATTGCAGTTGGTGTATATGCAAGATATCTTCAATTCACATTTACTGTATTTGTTCTAAGAGGTTTCAGAAGTTGTGCTTTTGTATGTTAAAGTGACTTTCCAAAAGTTTTATTAAACATAAAAAATATCTCTGCCCCGCATCTAGTATTTAGCCGCAAATTACCAAAATCGTTGTACACATTGAGGATCTTAAGCCTGCACTTTTCTCTCAACGTGCAATAAAAGTGGACAAACTAGGAATAATACCTCTGATTCCGAGTAGACGAGCACTTTATCTTTCGCAATCTCCATTACTTTATTAATTTCTTTTCATTATCCTCCAACGACCATTTTAATCAGTCCTTTATTTTTTTTTATCTTCCGAACTTCTGGAGATGACTGTTTTTAGAATACCTTTTACGCCAGAGAAAGAAAAAACCCTAAAAGAATTCAATCAATTCTTACTTATGATGTCAGGTAAAAGTAGAATATGGTCAATTTTGTTGTAGAGAATTTCATATTAAATATTATTTTTTTCATTTCAGAATAGATTCTTTCTGTTTTAAAACAAAATATATAATTGGGTAGCAATTGAGCTGCCGTATCGAATAAGGGCACATATATTTTTTGGACGCGAGCGCAAATGAACCCTGACAGGACAAAAAGGAGAATTCTGAAAATATTTTGTTACTGCATTCAAGAAAATTTCTTACACTAATTGAATTTCCAAAAATTAATATTCTGAACAAATTTTGAAAACTACGAGAACTCATACCGCTCGAGCTAAAAAAAATGTATGTGCCCTTATTCGAACCGGCAGCTCAATCAAGCATTTTCACTTCATCGTCAGCTAACTTGACTTCGTTGAGTGCTGAGAGGAAAACAGTGGATCAAATATATGGGATTTGGTCCAATTTTGCCTAATTTTACTAATATTTTTGTAAAACTTAATTTTTTCTATATAAGTGTGTTTGAAAAATAGTTTTCATTTTTTAAGAACTATTTAACGAAATAATAAAATGATAATTATTAATATTAATTACGAAGATAATACAGGAATAAACTTTTGTCCCATGCATTTGGTCCATTGTTTTTCCCTCAGCACTCAACGAAGTGAAGTTAGCTGGTGGTTGAAGTGAAAATACCTGATACTAATAAAATAAAAGTATAAAAAAAGAAAAAAGAAGAAAACTAAAAAGTAATTACAAAGAAAAACATACCAAAATAAAACGAATTGATTAGCAGCGTTTAATTAAAAAATGAAGTATTAAACCAAAATATGCATTTTATTTAAAAATAAAACGGCTTGCGGAGCCCCTAAATATATATATATTTTTTTACTTCTGACAAAATCAGGGGCCATTTTAACAAAAAAAGAACAATTTGGAGAGGTGCCATTTCAGAATACAAAATAAAGCCGTTTTTTGGACCACCCTAGTAAGGATGTTTTAGGGGGATACTAAAAATTGTAATTTCAGATAATGCATGCTTGAGTCCTGGTGGTTTTATCGTGTACTCCAGAATGTTATTAATCTTACTTTTTGTTTTATTTAGGGAACTGTTTTCTAACTTATAAGGATTGTTCTTTCAGCTATGGGTGATTTTGGTGGATTTAATACAATTTTTTCTACGAGCAAGGAAAATTCTTTTCTATTTAGGTAGGCTATTTTGTGGTGCATTCAGTGGTTACATTTTTTACCTAAGGGTAGTTCAAAATAGCTGCAAGGGTGGTTATATCTTACAGAGTGTATTTTCATGTCATAATAAAATTTACTTCACTTAATAGTGATATAAAAGGTCAGAATTTTGAATTGCAAAGTCAGGGGTAAAATTATTTTACCTAGGGGTGGTTTCAGAGAGGATTCTTAGATAACTTTAAGATTTCTATTTATTATGTTCTGTAATTTCAGGGGTTGTTATAAAAAGCAGCAATGGTCTGTAATTTTTTTCAACGTACCTGAATCTGCTGCTTCTCTTTCTCTTCAGAAATAATTATCTTTCCCTTTAGAAAAGAATTAGCTTCTTAGGGAGTCATCGTGGCTCAGATGGTACAGTGATTGTCCAATGTTCCAATACTGCAGCCTTGGTAGCCATGCTGGCGCGGGTTCGATTCCCAAAGCAGGGAAGCGAAGGAGGCTGTGGATGTGCTTTCTGAAAGCTTCGCTTCTGTCCCTTGGTATAATACCCTACAGATACCCTACAGTTCATAATTAACCCTACAGTACAGTCGCTAATGACCCTAGCAGTTGGTGCGACTATAAACATTCAACTGATAAAAAAAAATTAGCTTCTTTCCCGTCAGAAAATAATAGAAATGTAAATATAATTTATTTTTATTCGAAGAGAGGGTTCTGCGGTAGGGGTAGATTAGGAGATTGGATTTGAAATTGTTTTTTTGCAACACCCACCTCGAAAGTAAGGACTTCTATGCCTCTAAATGATGTAAAAATTGTTTCAATCCAGCAGACTGTGCAAGAATAATATTGCCGCATGCGCATTTTGAAACACATCGCTTTTACGCAGCGACGTACATGTGTATATCGGAAAAATAAAAATATCCCTAAAAATTCTTAAAAAAAAATATACACAAATTTGGGTGAAAACCATCATACGAGATCCTAAATCTGGCGAAAAGCCACTGCAGCATCTGCCTTCAGCTTTTCGCAATCGACTACGTTTTCGCACTCGCTTCACTCGTGCACTAATCTTCAGCTCATGCTGTAAGTTTACGCACGCGTCAGCATCCGCCTATTTTGCGCACTTGTAATAAAAAATAGCTGTTTCCTTCCCCCTTGTCAGTTGACAGAGTATGCTCATTTTTTCTTGGACAAGTCCCTCTTTATTCGATACGATAGTAAATAAACACGTGAGCGTGTAATGAATGAAATGAGTAATAGTGTGATTTTAAAAATTGCGTGGGGTAGAATGACAGGTGGCGACGATTCGATTCGACACATGCGTTTCGCAGGTTATGCGTGGACCAAGCAAAAGGAGTTGAATCCAAGCGTCAACATCAGAGCAGGCATTGCCATGCTGGGGCATATCGGTGTGGGGGAGGTGGGGTATGTGCAGGGGAGCTTTTGCGAATCCATCCCTTCGATCCCAGGTTGAAGCCCCTTTAACCCCGTGCGTCCCCGCAGCCACTGTACTGGCACCATCAGCCCGGTGAGTGAAGCGAGGAGTTGGCGTCCCCAGCTCACTAGCCTCATGTCATATTCATGGTTCATTATCATAGCGAATCATGGCCCATCAGCTTTTGATTGTCCGCCAGCGTTGTTATAGTCCTAACTAATACGACTGCAGCAACCGCGCAATTCTCCAGGATCACTCCGAAAACGTTGCTTTCGGATGGATTATGGCACCTTTTTTCGTCAACAAAAATACACAAAATTTCGACCATACAATTGGGGCATTATTTCTGAGGTTATCCTAACTAGAAAACCAAAGTTCTCCAATCGGATACAAAATTCTAAAAAGCGTGAAAAAGTGATTTTCGATAGACTTTTACACGCCCTTTTTATTGATAATGAATATTTAAAAAAACATATATTTGACCTTGAAAAATGAAAGTCGAAAATTAATTTCACTTTCTTCGAAATTCAAGCATTTATTTCGAGGGATTAACAACTCGTAAAGTCAGGTGTACATCTTCGCTGCAGTCACTGGCGTGAAGTCACTTGAATTCACATGAAGTCACTGAAATCATTTGTAGTCAGTGTACACTTTATCGATCTACTTGTGAACCCCTCAATTTTTAAAATTATTTTTCGGCTTATAAGAAAGCTGAGCTTTTTTTAAGGTCCCTAAGGTTAAAAAGTAAGACAATATTTTGTTATTTTAAAAAAAAAGTGTTGAATAGTTTGTTGAGGGTTGCATCTGTTTCATTGATTTGAAACTTTTCTAATAATATTAAAAAAAAATGCATTCTTCTATAATTTCAATAGGAGTTTTCACGCCGTTTTTGTTGAAAATAAATCTTTTTTGAAGAAAGAAATATTGAGCTTGAAAAATGAAGGTTTATAAATAAATTTAACTTTTCTTCAAATCTCGACCATTTTTTGGGTTACATTTTATGCTTAAACGAAAGTTAAGTTTGTTCATTTAAATAACGTTGAGGAGAAAAAGTAGATTGACAATGATTTGTTTATGAAAATAAACCTTAAATACTCACGAAAACGAACACTTACCTTCAATGAAAAGGTCATAAAAATCATATCGAAACTGTAGAAGAACTTTTTTTTAAATAATATTCAAAGAGTTTTCAAACATAGAAAAATATGGTATCCTGAAAAAACTACTAACCGCTTCTTTTCATAAATAAAAAATTTCGCCCTAATGTGCAAGGTCTAAAAAAACAAAACAAAAATTGGTCAAAATTTGAAAAAAAGTAAAATTCATTTTTGAAGGTTAAATATAATTTTAAAAAAAGTTCGTATGATCAGTTAAAAAGGCGTGAGAAATTCTATCGAAACTGTTGAACACAAAATGATTTTTTATCGATATTAAAAGAGCTACAAGTCGCTGGCCCAGATCTGGCGTCTTCTAAACCGTCTAGACTTGATGGTCTGGTCTGGTGGAGATCTGGCAATGATCAGCCACCCATAGCATGCAAATTTCTAAGTATCAATCAGCAAACATTTTTTCACCATTTTCGAAAAATTGTCAGTGCGTCTAAAATTACCCAACATAAAAAATTAAAATTAAAAAAAAATATATTTTTTATTGTCTTGACATTCTAGACTGACCCTTGCGAATTTTCTGCGAATGCATTTTTCTTGCATATTTAATATATAAGTTAAGATATTTCAAGGAAATTTAATGCGTCCAATAATTATATTTTTTCATTTAAATATTGTTTGTTAATCAAATTTTTCCGTGTAGTTTGGCCTACAATTTTTAACACCAGGGTTCTGGAAGAAAAGAAAATATTGTTCAGTCATTTATTTATTATTGTATATTTATATATTATTTACTATTAATTTATTATATACTATGTAATATTTGTTTCGTTATGATTTATTTATTTACCTCTGATTAGAGTAATGAAAAAATCTTTTCCCTGCAAATTGCCATCCAGTAGGACTACAATTTGCTGAAGTTTGAGTCCGATCAAAGAATTTAGATTTTTTAGGTGGGGTTTTGCACTTCCCGATATCTTCATGTTCTAATTTCTGTTATAACTCACAATTATTTTGAGACCAAAACGAAAAAAATGGTTCCGTCTTTTGAAAAAAGTCCATTTTTTATTTTTTTTGTGGGTTTTTTTATGAACAGTTTTGTGGAAGAGACACTGAAGTGAAATATGTCTTGAACCCTTTGAATTGACCCGATAACCGAGTTCCTTTAAAATCTTTAAAAATAGGTGAAAAATGTAGACAGAATCAGAACAAGAGAATTGATAACGTATTATACTATATTATTAAAGTTAAGCTAATTAGTTAATAAATTTGGTATGATATTGCAAATGAATTATCTACCGTTGAACGGGATAATTGTGCCTTTTGAAGTCTTTTAAAATCTAATAAAGTAAGGAAGTTCTACGAAAAGTTCAAGCATCCAATATAATCAAAAGTAATTTACTTATGTTTCATAAAGTCTTTTAAAAAGCCTCTGAAACATTTTAAAAACTTTTGTTTCGACTTTCGGATTTATAGATTAGAAAAGAACCTAATTAAGATTTCAATTTTATGGAACTTTAAAGGACTGTTTGCAAAGTTTTTTAGAGACTTTAAATTTATTTATTAGATAATAACATAACTTTTCTCACTGCCTGATTATACTTGATCGGATCTGGTATAAAATATTGAGTTTATAATAACTTCTGATACAGAATCTCAACTAACCAGAGAAAGGAGATGCCTCATCAATTTAATTCAATTATTCTCTTCTATCTGAGATGTACAATCTGGTTACTAGAATGGTGAACTGATTCTTTATCTGGTAGCATATTTTGCGATTCTTGAAAGATTCAGAGTCGAGTTTTCAATCTCGAAAAATCTAATACTGAAAAAGGAATCGATAGTGAGCACAAAATCTCTTTAAATCCGCAAGACTTGCGAAGGAAACTTTAGCGTTTGCTCATAGCTCGCTTTCATATTAAATATTTCACCCCCTTAACGTTATATTCCTTCGCTATTCCGTTTTACGCGACACTGTATGTGCTTATAGACATCCCCTTATGGGCAATATTTTATCAATATATACCCATTATGTTCCTTTATATACGTATAGCCGCTTAAATGTATCTTCGTCGATATAGAATAAAAAAGATTTTTTTTATACAAGTCTATCACGAAATATAGGGGAGACCAACCTACAGTAGATAAAGATTCTAGCGATTTCTTATGCAATTTTTTGTTAAAAACACCTTCTATTACTCTAGATTCAAAACATGAATACTGTAATAATAATAGAAACTATCTTTTATTCTTATTATACTATTTTTATTTACTTCATTTGCATTTGATATGGAAATAATAATAACCAAATTATAAATGTTCAATTAAATAAAGAAAAATGTTCTATAAAAAAAACTTTCATGGGCATAAAAGTAGTAACATGTTACTAGTAACTAAATTACTGAAAAGTTACGTTATTTGTAACTTTAAGGGTAACTTCGTTACTATTTTGAAAAGTGACTTGTAACGTAACTTAGTTACGATTTTTGCAGTAACTTGGAACTTTAATTTTAGTTATTTTAAAATTACCTTCTGTTTTTTGTATATCTCCAATTGAAAGATTTTTATGGATCAATTATAAGTAGAACATTAATATCTTTGGGTTCATAATTCAGCTACTTTATTGAAAATTCGTCATTTTTGGTTAAATCCAACTATGACTAATTTCAAATCAAAATCTTTTTTGGTTGAAATAATATCAACTATCATATTTTTGGTTGAGAATTCATCTATTTGGGTTGAAAATTTAATTAATAGGTTGAAAATTTATGTATATTGGTAGAAAGTTCAACTATTTGAATGAAAAGTAACCTTTTTGTTGAAAATTCATATTCTCGGTTTGAAGATGAAAATGTTTTTTTTTAGAAAATTCGTTTTTTTTTGGTTTGAAAATTCAACAATTTCGTAGACATTTGTTTTCTTTCTTGGTTCAAAATTCGTTATTTTAGTTTCAAAATTGATCTCTTTTGGTAAAAAAATCTCATATTTTTTGGATAAAAATTCAATTATTTTGACAGAAAATTAATTTGATTGAGGATTCAGCTATTTTATAGGTACGCTGTTAGTTTGTTGATCAGTGCAGTAAATATATACGAAGATGTTAGTTTTTGAAACTGTGCTTCATTTCAAATTAAAATCTTTTTTGGTTGAAATAATATGATCCATTTTTTTTTTCGTTGAGAAGTCATCGATTTTGGTTGAAAATTCATGTATTCTATTAAAAAATCCACTAATTTGCTAAAAAGTTCAACTAGTTGATTGAAAAATAACAAACAATTTGTTTTTGGTTTGAAAATTCATCTGTTTTGATAACAAAATTTCTGTAGAGGGGAGTTCAGTTGTTTGGTTGATAATTCAACTTTTTTGGTCGAAAATTGATCTCTTTTTGTTTCAAATTCCTTTTTTTGGGGTACTAATTTCAAATAATTTAGTAAAAAATTTAACTATTCGGTTAAAAATTAATTTTTTTGTCGCAAAATTTAACTCTTTTGTTAAAAATTCGTCTTTTTGGTTTGGAAATAGTAGAAAATTCAACAATTTGGTTGAAAGTTAATTTTTTTGTTGAAAATAATTATTTTCGGTATGAAAATTTAACTATTTGGTTGAAAATTCATGTATTTTGTTACAAATTTAACTATTTAGGTAGAAAGTACAACTATTTGGTAGAAAAATAACTTTGTTTTTAAATTCATCCTTTTGGCTTGAAAATTGAACTATTTTGTTCAGAAGTGTTCTTTTTGGTTTGAAAATTAATTTCTTCCGGTAAAAAACTCTAATCTTTTTGGTTAAAAATACAACTGTTTGGTTAAAAAATGTGACTGAGAAATCTTCCTTGGCTGTAAATTCAACTCTTCTGTTGAACATTCATATTTTTGGTTGAAAATACAACTGTTTTTAATGAAAGTCATCTATTTTGTTGAAAATACAATATTTGTACTAGATATGCTAGGAATTTAAAGTGGAAGTACCTCATGCTATTTGTCACGCTAGACTGAGCACCGCCTCTCTCTCGATTCCGCGGTCCCCGCGTATCACCAAAATGTCACGGACTTAAATTCTAGGAATAGCTTAAACTGAGGGTGCTTACTGCTTATATCAGGAGTTGAGTGTACAAGTTTGGTTATGACGAAAGTCATGACAAGTTTGTTTATATATTATTGGAAGGAGTATGGATCCAAACAAAATTCGGAAGGGGTAGGTTCCTTGTGTTAGAACTATATATGTATAACTGAAAGTAAAATTGTCGGTTAAAATGCTTAGACTGATGAAAATACAAAGATAAATTTTGTTTGTATTGAAGAAGATACTTTTTTGAAATGAAAGCGTAATTAGAATGATTATACTGCAAAGTGGAAGCATTAAGGAGACTAATTAGGCGTGAAACGTATCAATCTCCATATAGTTTTGGGTGTACGTATAACACCATAAAATGAACCCTTCGTGTGAAACCGGTTAGATGTTGTAATCAAGTTGGCGCCGTGGATGGAACGGACGGCAAACGACCTTTTCCTCTCTGTCTCCCATCGGTGTGCCTTGACTCCTGCTCGACCACAGTTTCGCATTAAGTATTCACGTTGATCCCAATTTGCGTGCAAGGAGCGTTCTAGGTGGAAACTGCCAATGTCGCGCCTCTAGGTAAAGCCCAAAGAAGCGGGGTACTTAAGGCCTCAGTTTCCGAGGACGACTGGATTATCGTCGGTTGGTCGGATTTAATTTTCCACTTTCTGAGTAATGCATGTTTTACCCACTCTACTTCGATTTTCCTACTGCATGTAGCTCGAAAATTCGCGATCCACATCTAAAGCTTATTCCTTTACCTTGCGGTTTCAATAAGTGTTGGGTAAGTAACTTTTTTTGAGTAATTAGTTACAGTTACGTTACTTAGCGCAAAAAGTTAATTAGTTACAGTTACTAGATAAAGTAACTTCAAGTTACATAAAATGTTACATTTTTCACTCAATTTTATCATTTAAAAACCAAAAAACTAAAATGATAATTCATAAAAACTTAATTTGAAAAGAATTAGGCATTTGCTAGAGTAAATAAGAAATACACTACGAATTTCGGCAAATCGACAAAAATATATATTTGGAATATCCTACCCATGATATCAGATTCTGAACGGGTTTTGTTTTTCTGCATTGTACGGCAGAATCTCTAGAATTACTTGTTTCGTGGACTTTATTTCCCTCAGCCATTACAAATGATTTTTCATATTGCATTTCAAGTTAAAATCGTGACTCACGTATTTAATTCTAGTAACTATGTTCTCCCGTTTCACGTTACTATGCAAATCATAACTTTTGCTTTAAATTAAAATACCAAATAGTTGGACTTTCTACCTAAATAGTTAAATTTTAAACAAAATACATGAATTTTCAATCAAAAAGACGAATTTTCAACAAAAAAGTTCATCTTTGACCAAATAGTTGAAATTTCTACAAAAATATTTGAATTTTCTGTCCAACAAATACGAATTTCAAACAAAAAGAGATAAATTTTCTACTAAAATTATGAATCGTCCACCAAACAACTGAATTTTTAACAAAGTAGTTCAACTTTCAACCAAGTAGTTAAATTTCCAACCAGAAAATACGAATTTTCAACCAAATAGCTGAACCCAATAAAGAAATTTGCTCACCAGAAAATATGAATTTTCAAATCAAAAACAACACTTTTCAACAAAAGAGTTGAATTTTTAAACCGAAAATATGGATTTTCAACAAAAATGTTGGTTATTTTTTGATCAGTTAGTTGAAATTTCTACCAAAATAGTTGAATTTTTAACAAAATACATGAATTTTCAACCAAAATAATTGACTTTTCAAAGGAAAACATAATAGTAGATAAAGTAAATGCACTAGTAATCGTCACCTTCCGCCAAATTGAAGATTAAAAATGCTTATAATTGTATTTAAAACACAATTATTGTTTTCATGAAGGGTTTAACCGATTAAAGCAGATATAAAAAAACTCAATTTTGATCACTTCACATGATATTTGATTGGAGTCAATTTTTATTCCCGATTAAAATTCAAATTATGCAAATGCATTAGTTATCGGCATGCATATAACCAGGTATTAACACGAAAGAAAGTATACTAATTTGATAAAAGGATATTTAAACTTACCTAAAATCACATTTTTCATCACACGCGGTAAGAGCGAGTATTGTTATACGAAAAATATTGGGCCATCTGACGATAACTAATGCAGTGAAAATCACCAGTGCATTTACCTTATTATTTTATCATAAACAGATTTAAATTTGGAATTAATCACTGTTGAATTTAACCAAAAAAGACGATTTTTCCACATAACAGCTGAGTCCTCAGTCAAATCAGATTAATTTTCTAACAAAATAGTTGCATTTTCAACAAAAAAAGATGAGCTTTTTTTACCAAAAGAGATCAATTTTGAAACGAAAAAGTCGAATTTTGAGCCAAGAAAGAAAAAAAATGCCATTAAATTGTTGAACTTTCAAACCAAGAAGATGAATTTTCTAAAAAAAACATAGTTTCGTTTTCAAACCGCAAGTATGTCTTTTCAACAAAAAAGTAACAATTTATTCCAAAAGTTGATCTTTCTGCCAAAATACATGAATTTTCAACCAATTAGTTAAATTTTCAATCAAAATAGATGAATTCTGAACGAAAAATATAATAGTTGATATTATTTCAATCAAAAAAGATTTTAATTTGGAATAAATCACAGTTTAACAAAAAAAGACGTATTTTCAACAAAATATCTTAATCCTCAACCGAACGAGATTAATTTTTTACCCATAACTGACCCATAAACATTTCTTAATAGGAGATATACCTTTTTAAAGTTCAAAGTTTGGTTTTCTGCAGAAGGGCCGCTCTATTCTCAGACATATTTACACGGTCATTTACAAGTTACTTTTTAAAATAATAACGAAGTTATCCTAAATGTGATAAATGACGTAACTTTTCAGTAACTTAGTTACTTTTAACAAGTTACTACCCAACACTGGTTTAAGTTTAAATTAAATTCATATTTATTTTATATAAATATTATCATATATTATTATTTCATATAAATTCATATTCAACCTATTTAACTTTAAAACCGAATAACTTTTTATATTTAAATCTAAAAATATGCAACGCTTTCAATTCGAAATTTGAATTTGTATTTCAAGAGCTTTACATTTCAAATGATTCAATATCGACTCAAAATAACTTCAATTTGCCCAACTGTTTAGGCTTTTAATTTTGAAGTAAATTTTTATAATTTTCAATTGTTCTATTTAAAAATATTGAACATTCCATTTTTAAAATATTAAATGCAGGAAACCTACAATTGCGCTTTCAATCTGAAAGGATTCAATTAACATTTTTTAAATTGCGAACGATTTAAAATATATAATTTATTAAGGTTGAAACTAAAATTGATGAAAGTGGTGACAAAAGTCAATATCAGCTTCCACACAATAGTTACTATTATATTATAATAGTTAACTATTGTCTGGAAGCTGTCGTTGAGTTTTGTCACCACTTTCACCTATATCATATTCCCAGACGTTAATTACGCAAAGGAATTAACATCATATCTATTCTTCAATGAAGATAAACTAAAATTATTCAATTTTGAACATCACGAATTTAAAATTCTTTGAATGGCCTTGATACCTAAATTATTGAACTTTGTGATATTTAAATTTGAAACCAAAATTTTTTGTGTATTTCAATACAAAAGTAATGAACGTTACATTTAAGCTATACTTTGAAAAGAAGACTAAAAGTGCATTTCAAAATAAGCAACAAAATTGGCAAAGTGGCTCGCTGGCAGACCTCAAAAAAGGATTCACAATTTCACGTTTTCAAAATTTTAAAGTTCCTAACTGAACAATTAAAAAGGAATAGGCTTAAAAATAAAAATTGTAAAATTCAAGCCTTGGAAATTAGAGGATTTTGCAATGATATAATTATTATTTAAAATTAAAAACTCCCAAATTAGGAATGCTTTAAACTAGAATATATCCAACGGCTAAAGTAGCCACTGCAAAGAATTTTAAGACGAATTCGTTTAAATTATTTCATATGCTATCAAGTGACATTAAAAATGATTGAATAAGTTTTCCTACTAAAAATTAAAATTAAAATTTTCAAAACAAAATATAAACAAAAATTTTGTGTAGATTGAGATTGGATGTTGAGTACAAATTCTCGTCTGCCTAAACTTGAAATTTTCTACTTACGAATCAAGATCTCTATTTCACCAGTCTGATTTTTATTTACTTAGATACTATCGGCTCACTAAACAAGCATTTCCCTACTTGTGAATTAATAAAGATTTTGTCCAATCAGCATGGTATCCACTCGGGATTGTTCTTCAAATAATTCAATGAATTAAAGAAATAATTTGAATGCTTGAAAATAATAACTTTTGTGTCATGTAATAATTATTATTATAAAATAATAATTGGTGAGCCAAAGTCTCGTCTGAAAAAAATTAATTTTTTTACTAATTCTTCGAAGAATGGCTCGTTTTATTAATTATGAATTTCGCGCTCAAATCTTTTGCGTATTGCTTTTAAATTTTTTTTGAATTTATTGAATTTTCAAATTTACTTTTTCGACATATTTCGATATAATTCTACCCCTGAAGCTCCAAAATACAATAGATATTCAGGTCTTGTTTATATAAGCAAATTTTTGTGATATTCGAAATACAATACAATATCTAGTGTATTTGTTCGGGTCCTCAAGACGAATCGATCGACCAATTGTTCAACCTTTTATGACCCACTAGTACCAATTTATTGAGTTTAAAAAAATTGTTCATTCTGTATATATGAAAAAAACTTGGTTGATATTAGGAGTACTGTATCTGATTTTTTTTCGATTCTTCAAGACGCATTGATTGACCTATTGAAGAACCTTTCATGACCTTCAATGACCTACCAATACCGTTTTTTAAATCTTGAAACCACATTATTTATCTTGTTTACATGAGATTTTTTTTATTGGGAATGTAATTGTTGGAGTTTTTGAGTAGCTTCAAAAAATATATGAATAACCTTTGATGGCCTTTCATTAACTATCAATAACGATTTATAAAAATTCAAAAAAATGATTCACTTTGTTTATATAAGGAAAACTTATTTATTTTTTATTTATTTATTCAAAATTACACCTAACAGCCGAAGCCAATTATAGGGTATATAGCTTTGCTGCAATACTTTACAATTTACAGAAATTCGATTAAGCAGCTTATATCTAGTTGACAACAATTATATTTTCGTTCATTATCGAGCACATCCTAGAAATCGGTGAAACAAGTAACGTATTGCTATTCGTAGGTGGTATGTATAGTACTTGTCGCACTCTGGAGTTAAACGTCATTTTATTTAACACATCTGTTTACTCTATGAAGTTTCTTATGAATTTTTATAAAAAACTGAGGAGTTGAGAATGTTTGAAATATAACACTACTGTAACTTAAAAAGTGGTTCGTTGCAGCAAAATACATTGATTGACCTTTTGATGGTCTCTTTGATTTTTCGGAAATAAGATTTTCGGTATGAGCTAGAAAGAGCAGCTTGATGAAACAACTGTCAGTTTTTTTTTGTTAATGAAAATAAATTTCCCTCTATGTCGAAGCAAAGTGTCCATAAAATGAACACAAATAGAACCATCCGTAGTGAATATGTACTTCTATGCCGAATTCATTTCAAATCGGACAGGCAGTCATTCAAATATGTTCATTCTCAGAAGGAATAAGATGACACGTATCATACCGTTTTTGCCGATTTTTTTTCGTTTGACAATGTTCTGAGTTTCAGCATTTAATAAAATTTAAAAAGCGAATTATCAAAAAATGATATGTGTTAAGAATGTGATATCTTTCAATCTAATATAGGTCAAAGAAACAAAATTGTTTCTCTAAAAAAGTTGTAGAAAAATGTCTCTTGCCACTTTCTTCTATCTCGCGTTATTTTCGAGATTTTTGTAAAAATATGTTTACAATTTTTTGAAATTAATTTTCTCTCTACAATACAATTTTATGGTGCTATAAAAAACAAAGAAGAACCTAATTTAATAATTTCCACAACTTTTGAATTAACCTTTTTTATTTAAAGTCGGTAATTTTTTATTATTTCACCAGCACGTTGTTAAAACTGGACAAATCTAGAAAACAAATCAAGAGAAAAAAACGCTGAGGATTTCGAGTAAATTGATAAGATATGTGACGTCTTATTCCCTTTGAAAAACAACATATTTGAGTGGCAAATCTTTCTGTGACTTGAGCATGGAGTGGTTGCCCGATTTGAAATGGATTGGGCCCATAGTACTTCGCAGTGGTATTTAAATCTGCAGAAACTCAAAAATTTGTAATTACAATTGTTATAACATATAAAACAGTACGATTTACGTTTTACATGCTCACCTTTTTAACCGCGTTTATTTGGCCTATTTCATTTACTTTGAATAGGACGTTTGCCAATTGAGAATGCCATGTATTTTTTCGCTGGGGGAAAATAAACGAAAGTGACATCTCAAGGCGACATTCATAGGAACAAAAAAAAAAAAAAAATGAAGTACCTACGTAGATTTTGCGAAGTGAGAGGGTTTGAGTGGTGGGCTTCTCGAGGCTCATCCTACTCGAACCGCCACTCGAAGGACGTCCCTAATGGGAACAGGCAGTGGGCTGGGATGGGTTGACAATCCTCTAATTACTTTAAAGTAGTTTCCGATTCCCCAGCCGCTACCGTGGCGATCGAAGGGGAGTCGAGCGCGACGTTGAAAAATGTTCATTGCGAACCGAATCAACTGCATCGAACTTGGCCGGCTGTATCGTGTTGTATGAGGTCGTATCGCCGAATCAATAGTGCCCTGGTAAATGACCACTTCCTGTGAAACTCGCCCGAAACCTTCTGTTAAAAAACAGAGTGATTCCAGCTTCTAATTGTCAGCCTTTTTCATTACACAATACTCAGTTATTTTTAAATTGAAGTGAAATTTAACTTTTTAAACATTTACCTTTTGTTGATTGTTAAATACTATTTTCTTCGTGATTTATTTGCCTTGATACCAAAATTTAAATATTACCTTTCCTTTAATAGAATTGTTAATAAACAAGATGAATAGATAATAAAATTTACATTTTACTTTTAAGTTTAATTTTATAATTTTGATTGAAGTGTGTCGAGTCGAAAAGGACATTCAAACACATTTAGAAGGGGATCAGAGAAGATGCTCCCCATTCTACTTCTGCCAAAAGGGTTCGAAACTTGAACCCTTGTTCGTTTCCTTGAAGAGTATCTTAACGATAAAATATTAATCAAGTTCAAAAATGTATTCTCCTCTATTCTATACTTCCTTTCAAGTCAGGTACAATTAAGATTCGAGTGTATTCCAAGTTCCGCATAGAATTTCTGTTTTTACTGTTTACATATGTATGTACTCGGTATATGTCGCACGTTATATGGTCCTAGTCTTCATCTTACGATTTTTGATCCGAATATTATTCAAATTCGAGCGAACTAAAATGGCTTAATTTAAAAAAAAATCTTTCAATACCGAGTAATTTCAAATTGAATCGTTCAAATGTTATGAATTTCAAATGAGAAATGTCCAAAAATAAGTATTTTTAACTATGAGGCATCAGAAAATAAATAATAATTTCAATATTTTTAATTTGAAAAGATGATTTTTTGTTAAATTTGAAAATTCTTCACAAGCCAATAAAAACTTTGAAATCTACAAGCTGTAATATAAAATTCGAAATAAAGTTTTGGTCCAACAATCGGAATGGCAATAAAAGAAGATATTCATTAGGTGTACAAATAAGTTCTATATTCTTATAAATTATCATAAAAATCTAACAAAATGCAAATATTAATTAATATAGTAGCCATTGGCTTCTACTACTCTTCGCCAACGCTCAGGTAATTAATGGACTCAATCGCGAAAGAAGGCTTGATCTTTTGACGATATAAAGTCATTCACCATTTTTCGCACTTCAGCTTCAATTTGAATTTGGTGTTCAGCTAAGCTGTTTAGTAACAAGCGAAAAAGGTGGTAATCGGACAGGGCAATGTCTGGAGAGTAAACCGGATGTGGCAGAATTTCCCATTGCAATGTTACTCTTTTCAACTGAACCGTTTGGCGAATCATATTCTGGGCATGGACGAAGATTAAAGCACGACAACGCTAGGCCACATAGAAGTTCCGTGGTCCGCCAAACCATAGAAGAATTAAAATCATACAATTAAACAATCAAATGCACTTTGTGATAAACAGATTTGTTTGAATTCTCATTTATATATATAGTAATAAGATAACAATATAATTTTAATTTGAGATACAATTTTAGCATAGTATATTGGTGTTGAAATAATTTTTGCCTTCCCTTCAGCATCGATATTTCTTCAAAGTATTATCATTTAATAAAAAAAATACGAAATTTCTTCTGTTTATAGTCCTTTTACAAACAAATCGTCTATCGCAGAGCAAGATCGTCACACCGAATTTTTATTTACAGGAAAACAATAATTTGTTTGTTTCAAATATTTTTTATTTTTATTTAGCTTCTCCATATCTCGGGAGCAAGTTTTAATTTTTGCGAAAAATTAAAATTTTGATTTTCAATCTGTACCGAAAAATGATTTTAAAAACCTGGGAACTTGTAAGCTCAAAATTCTGGGTCGATTTAATCAGAATTGGTTAAATTTTTCAGATCATATTTTTTAAATTCATATTGAGAAGTTCAATATCTCGGGAATGTCTTCGCAGATTACATACTTAATCACAATACACATTGGAGCCTGTTTCAATGCGTGGTCAGTGTCAGTTTGAGATTTTCAAATTCCACATCTGTTTCTGCAAAATGGGATAACTTTTCCTAATCAAACTTTTTTAGCTTCAATTTAGCAACACTTCCATTTGGTAATGGACTTCGATTTTATCTTAAATAGTGATTTTGATTTTATGGAATGTTTTTCTGCTATACCCGTAACAAAATCGTTTTTTTTCATTACCTTTAAGAGTCTTAAGGGTTTAATTTTCTCATTTAAGCTGCTTAAAAATGGAAGATTATTGAATATACTTCAAACCGTAAAAATTTAATTACACTTGAAGTATCTTTATTTGACCAATATAACCAATTTAGAAGCCCGAAAAAGATTGCACAGCCATTCGATGTCATCCGGTAAGACGCGTTTATTATTAGAAAAACCATGTTTTGAAGGTAGATTCATGAAGAAAATATTTATAAAAATATATGATTCTTACCTGAAAAACACTGAATTCTTAGGTTATTCCCACGTGAAATTATACTTTAAAATAATAAAATTTTTTTGGAGAACCTTGTAATATGGCAACACATATTTTATTTTCATTAAGTGAAGTTAGTTAAAGAAGAAAAATAATCGATATTCCCATTATTTTTTGATTTAAAAGTCATTTTAGGTATCCTTTAAGTTACTTGTTTTATTAATAATGTTGTGAATAAGACCAAAACAAAATCTTAATTTACTTATGTAAAGGCTCTAAGCTCAGATTCAGTTATTATTTCGCCATAAAAAATATTATTAATGACTTATAACACATATTTATCTTTAGATTGAGAAAAATTGAAATTGTAAATGAAGGCCTAGGTCTTCGTGTCGCCTATTATTATTTTTACACTTATTATGATTATTTTAAATAAAAAAAGGTTTCATGTTGTTGTAAAATACTTTTGATGAAAAAATGTGTATCGCATAATTTAAATTTTTTTTATTTTCACTCATAAATTAGGAGTTCGTTTTTAATTTTCAACCCTCAAAGGCAGAAATACTTTAAAGGCTACACATTTTAGTTGAGAATATTTTAAAAATTTTTACAAAATCTAAAATTCTTGGGAATATTATTATGATAATTTTGTACTACAAACTTCAAAAACCATCACAATTTAATAATGATATTGTTAAGCGTATCAATACGAAAATGCCTGATTTGTTCAACCTCTTTGATTTTAAGCTAGAAGCATTTAATTATGCATATACTTCAAATTTAAATTGTAACAATTTATGATTTTCATCAAAAAATAAAGTGAGTCATTTGAAATGTTCATTGATTGATAAGAGATTCCTATATGAACTTTGAATAATTAGTCCAGAAAGTTCACACTTGTTTTTTTATAATGAGCTTTTTAATTATATTATTTCCAGCATTCACTTTAATATTTTCTTTGGTATTTTAGCGGAACATAAATAAAATCAATAAACACTGTCTAAACTTAAAAGACTCAATAAAATGAAAACCTTTATGCAAGCTTTTAAAATTAACAATTTTTTAAATTCTTATTTCCTAAATACGTATAAATTTCTATAATTTATTAAACAAGTGTTAGAAAAATAAAAAAATAAAACTTAAATCTTACTAACACAGTATCTCTTCAATTATTAAAAAAATACCGCTTCCAGGATTCGAACCCTAGCTCCATTTTTTTAAATAAAAAATCATAATCCAGAAGGGACTTCAATGAGTTTGCGAATTTCGGCAAATATTTATTTTTCTTACGTCACCTAATACAATCTAGAGCTTCTTCCGTGGCAGATTTCATTTCTGAGAAAAAATAAATATTTGTCGCAAATTACGGTAAAATGAGACAAGAATGAATTATCGCAAATATGGTCTTCCTCGTAGCCAATTCGAGATTCGGTTTGTATGTAGAAGACTGCGGTGGCAGGTGACGGCGTGTTGTGAGGTGCATAATGAATAATGCCAAAGCCGAACCACATGCCGTTCCTGTCCTTCCACTTGGCTGACTGAATGACAGCCAGGCTAGGAAAAACTGCTGATTGGCTGAACAAGCTCGTGCCTGCCACGTCGCTCATGTTTGTGTGTCTACCTTCGTTCAAGTCTGATCGAAATCGAAATGCACGGTCAACCTCGACGAGGCCGACGTTTCGAAAAGGACACCAACGATCTCTCCTATAGGCAACCAGAATTACATCAATCCTCGAAATTGCAGAAAGAAATTCTGTCACTCTATATTGGCTCGTTAGGGATCGTTGCCAAAATTTTAAAATGTATGACCCACTTTTTTTCAACAATCGATAATAATCTCACCTTATCAGTCAGAATTTTCTCATGTATGCCCATTGTTTATCACCTGTTTCAATAACACTGGGTAACAAGATTTTGTTTATCATCAATTGATTGGACATTTTAGTATGTTTTTTTTCCGCAGAATACGAACTTATTTCCTTGGTTTTCAGAAAAGCAGGTTTAAAAAGTTAAAAGGCCCGTTTTTTGGCTATTTCTGAAACCTTGTATCAAACAAACCTGAAATGCTAAAGGTTTCTAATAGGGCTGAAACTGAAGTCTTCAATATCGGCTGTATACTGTGCTGGCTCTCACAGTGCTATTGCATCAAATTTTCAATATGTGTGATGAATTATTTTATTTTGTTGATAAGAAAATTGATGTATTTACAGCAATATGATTTTCTAATTTTTTACGTGATATTGAACATTAAATCTGAAAAATTTCGAAAATATTGATGCTACGAAAAAAGAAGCTCAGTGGCAGAATCAGCGCTTCAAAATACATGCAGAAATACCATAAAATAAAATAAAAACAATCTTTATGCAATTTTGTAACTTCGTTTAATTTAATGAATTAATTAATTTTGTATCATCTGTATAATTTAATGAATTTGGTAGCGCCATTTCAAACAAATCAAAAATTCCCATAAATGCAAAATTATCGTCTGACAAACCTTGGTTTGTTTTACTTGCGAATCAATATAGTTCTCGTCTTCCTAGCCCAGAAATTTTCACTGATGTCTATTGTTTCATCATCTACTTCAATAATTTAATTAATAAATTATTTGCATCGTCCGTATGAATTAACGAATTTTTGCAGTACAATTTAAATAACATAAGAAAGTTCCTATATATGAAAAATTATAGCCTGTCCAAACTAGTCTGGATTTTTGAACTTGCCTATATTCTTTAAATTATATCTCATTCAGCAATTAAATCAATAAATTATTTGCATAGTCTGTAGAAGTGAACAAATTTTCTAGTACAGTTCAAACAAGATAAATGAAGTTACTATAAAGGAAAAATGATTGCCTGATCAAACTTGAATTGTTCTATATTTGCGAATCAATGAAGATCTCATCTTCCTAGACTGGATTTTTTCACATGCTATTTTTATTATCTCCTTTATGAATTTCATTAGTAAATTATTTGCGTAATCTGTACAAATAAAAAAAAAAATCGGTCACTCAATTTAAACAATATGAATGAAGGTACTATAAAGGAACAATTATTGCCTGACCAAACTTGAATTGTTCTCCTTGCGAATCAATAAAGATCTCATTTTCCTACTCTTGATTTTTTAGATGTCTATTTTTTTATTATCCTCTTCATTAATTTCAGCAATAAATTATTATCTGCATAGTATGTAAAAATGAACGAATTTTGCTGTACAAATCAAACAACATAAACAAAGTTCTATAAATCAGAAGTAATGACCTGAGCAAACTTGAATTGTTCTACTGTCAAATCAATAAAGATCTTGTCTTCCTAGTCTAGATTTTTTCACTTACTATTTCTTTAATATTATATCTCTTTCGATAATTTATTTGATAAATTATCTGCATTGTCTGTGCAATTTAAAAAACATACACAAAGTTCTTATAAATGACAAATTATTGTCTGACCATACTTAAATTGTTCTACATGGCAGTCAGTAAAGATCTCGTCTTTCTAGCCTTGATTTTTTGACATGTCTATTTTTTATTATATTTTGTTCATTAATTCCATGAATAAATTATTATCTGCATAGTGTGTACCAATAAAAGAATTTTGTAATACAATTTAAACAATCAAAACAAAATAAACATACAAAAATTTTCACCTGGCCAAACTTGAATTGGTCTCCTTGCGAATCAATAAAGATCTCATTTTTCTTCTCTTGATTTTATAGATGTCTATTTTTATATTATCCTCTTCATTAATTTCATAAATAAATTATTATCTGCATAGTATGTAAAAATGAACGAATTTTCTAGTAAAAATCAAACAACATAAATAAAGTTTTATAAATAAAAAATATTTGCCTGACCAAACTTGAATTGTTCTACTGTCAAATCAATAAAGATCTCGTCTTCCTAGTCTGGATTTTTTCACTTACTATTTCTTTAATATTATATATCTTTCGATAATTTATTTGATAAATTATCTGCATTTTCAGTACAATTTAAAAAACATACGCAAAGTTTTTATAAATGACAAATTATTGCCTGACCAAACTTAAATTGTTCTACATGGCAGTCAATAAAGATCTCGTCTTCCTAGCCTTGATTTTTTGACCTGTGTATTTTTTATTATATTTTTTTCATTAATTCCATGAATAAATTATTATCTGCATGGTGTGTAAAAATAAAAGAATTTTGCAGTACAATTTAAACAACCAAAAAAAATAAACATACAAAAATTATCGCCTGGCCAAACTTGAATTGGTCTCCTTGCGAATCAATAAAGATCTCATTTTCCTACTCTTGATTTTTTAGATGTCTATTTTTTTATTATTCTCTTCATTAATTTCATTAATAAATTGTTATCTGCATAGTATGTAAAAATGAATGAATTTTGTAGTACAAATCAAACAACATAAGCAAAGTTTTATAAATAAAAAATAATTGCCTGGCCAAACTTGACTTGTTCTACTGTCAAATCAATAAAGATCTCGTCTTCCTAGTCTGGATTTTTTCACTTAATATTTCTTTAATATTATATATCTTTCAATAATTTATTTGATAAATTATCTGCATTGTCTGTACAATTTAAAAAACATACGCAAAGTTCTTATGAATGACAAATAATTGCCTGACCAAACTTAAATTGTTCTACATGGCAGTCAATAAAGATCTCGTCTTCCTAGCCTAGATTTTTTGACATGTCTATTTTTCATTATATTTTTTTCATTAATTCCATGAATAGATTATTATCTGCATAGTGTGTACCAATAAAAGAATTTTGTAATACAATTTAAACAACCAAAACAAAATAACCATACAAAAATTATCGCCTGGCCAAACTTGAATTGGTCTACTTGCGAATCAATAAATATCTCGTTTTCCTAGTCTGAATTTATTCACATGCCTATTTTTTTATATTATATCTCTTTTAATAATTTAATTAATAAATTATCTGCATAGTCTTTAAAAATGAAAGAATTTCTTAGTACCATTAAAACAACATAAACAACGTTACTATAAAGGATAAACTATTGAACGATCAAACTTGAATTGTTCTACTGTCAAATCAATAAATATCTCATTTTCCTAGTCTGGATTTTTTCACTTGCTTATTTATTTTATATTATATCTCTTTTAATAATTTATTTGAAAATCACCCGCATCGTCTGTACAATTTGAAAAATATAAGCAAAGTTCTTATGAATGAAAAATTATTGCCTGACACTTGCGAGACAATAAAGATCTAGTCTTCCTAGCCTTGATTTTTTGACATTTTTTTTATGTTTTTCAATAATTCCATTGATAAATTATTCTGCATAGTGTGTACAAATGATCGAATTTTGTAGTACAATTCGAACAAAAAAAAACAAAATTACCATAACAAAAGTTATCGCCTGGCCAAACTTGAATTGTTCTACTTGCGAATCAATCAAGATCTCGTCTTTCTAGTCTGGATTTTTTCACTTGCCTATTTTTTTTATATTATATCTCTTTAAATTATTAAATTGAAAAATTATCTGCATAGTCTGTACAAATGAACGAATTTTTTAGTACAATTTAAATAACGTAAGAAAAGTTACTATAAATGAAAAATTATTTCCTGACCAAACTTGAATACTTCTTCTTGCGAAACAATAAAGATCTGATCGTCCTAGTCTGGCTTTTTTTACTTGCCTATTTTTTATATTATATCTTCCTCAATAATTTAATTGATAAATTATTTGCATCGTCTGTTTGAATAATTCAATTTTAACATAAAGCAAGAAAAGGCGATAAAAATTACCGCCGGACCAAAGTTGAGTTGTTCTAGTTGCGAATCAATCTTACTACACTGGATTTTTCCACTTGTCTATTTTGTCGGTTATGTCTCTCAATCTTACAATATTATTCATACTATAATTTGCATCTATACTTAAATCCACATATTTCGAACAATAATTTTTATTAAAAAAATTGTTGAAAAGATCTTGTATCACCAAAATATCTCGACTGGAAGGATCTCGTTTCGGATTTTTTCACTTGTTATTTTTTATTACCTCTTGCAATAATTTATTTATGAATCAATTTGCATAATCAGTACAAATTATTATTAAATTTTGAAATTAAATTAATGTAAAAAAAACATGGTCAGGAAGTTATCGTCTGAAAAAAACTGGCTTGTTCTATTTGTGAATCATCAAAGATATTATATATATTTATATTATATTTATATTATATCTATATTTCTTTTTCATTATCTCGTTCAATAATGTACTTTGAAAATCACAAAAAATTGTTGATACGTAAATCCATTTTTAACAATAATTAGTATAAAATAACGAATCGTTAGAAAAGATCTCTTCTGACGAACAATGAATAGTTTTACTTGTGAATCGATAAAGATCTCGTGCTGCTAGTCAGGATATTTTCACTTGCATATTTTACTGAAAAAAAATCATCTCTTTCACTGTTATATAAGGTGGATTCTTACTTGTAGTACTTAATAATTCAAGGTTATCTGTGTCACAATAAAATTGTAATATAAATATGAAATCCGATACAAATTAGCATCAACATGGTTAATGAAAATTTAATTGATAAGAGGTTGGCCAAATTGTAGCTAAAGCTTTTTCGTCGTCTCCAAAGCCGCACGGTCGATGTGATGTTGTTGCTACTGTGATATAAATTATAATTAGCGGAGCAGGTAATGCCCATTGAATAAATAATCAACGAGCAACAACAGCAACTATCCGTCCGCGCCGGAGTGTTCGAGTCCAACAATTTCTTTCCTGGAAAGCTTCCATATTTATGCAAAACAGACTCGTTATTTTCGGGATTAAATTACTTTTAAGAGCTGTTGATGGAACCTTTTACGAAAATGTCCTAGCTTCTATTACTAATATTTAAAAAACAGTATTATGTTCTGAAAATTTTATATGCCCATAGTACCTATTTGATCTATTCAGGAATATGTTGTCCAGAGACTATCCTTTTATTAAAAATAGAAAATATAATAATATGCCATTTATTTTAATTTTAATTTAATCTATCTTTCGATTAAAGATACGATTCCAAAATTGAGGGCATTACACAGAATAATAAATGCAAATTATAATCTGATATTATACTTGTCTGAATAATTTATGAAAAATGAAAATATTCTAACAAATTTGAAGAACGATGTTATTAATTGACTGAGTACTTAATCGTTAAATTGGACTGCAAAAACGATTTGCTAAACTTGTAATTATAATAAATAAGGGCTACCTTTCGATTAGGAAAATGAAGAATAATTTTTACCCTCTTTGAAATGGGATAAATTGCGGAAATCATTGGCTTGTGCCACACCCATCTGGGATAGTAAGATTAAAAGGGTAATAATCAAATACGAGAACGGTTAATTCGCTCGCATTCCCCCATAATTTGAAGGAAAATATATGTTCTTCCCAGGCTAATTCGGGTCCCCATTCCTAGCCTGTTAAATATAATCTGGTGTAGTGTTTGTTACTTCTTACTTTTCCATCCACTGAAAGGGTAGGTTACTCCCAGTTCCCAGTTCCCATTTCCCTGCAGGTCTCTCGACGGTGTAGGCCAGTGAGTGCGGAACAAGGGGTTAACCTTCTACATTATTCAGTCGTTCATTATATATGAATAAATTTTCGAGCAATGCCGAGATAAAGCTGCCAAGTTTTAGGCGCTCGCTTCGCGCTGAATATTTAGAGGGCACTGTCACGCAATATCGTTATGCTCATCTTCTCGAGTTTCCAAGGTTCCTGTCGTATATTTGTTGATTAATGCAAGCGATCACGAATCACCGCTTTGAGTGATAAAATGCCCTAGGGTATCATCTTCCTTAAAGAAAAGATTTCGTCTAAACTCTGATCATGAAAAAAATAATTGATACTTTTTTCCCCTGCTTTTTATAGAGAAAATTCGTATGAGAAGATCGTTTTCATAAAAGAAGAAACTATTAATATGTTGCTTCATCACAGAGGAAGCTTAGTAACGATGGAAATTTTCAAACATCATTATTTGACATATCGTAAATAAGGTTTTTGAAAAATGTCCGTGCGTGCGGGTGTATGTAAGTTTATTAGAAATCGCTTTAGATGTGCACTTTTTTGCAATTTTTATTTCATTGAAGATAACAATTTTTTATATCTGGATTTGAATGAAAAAATCCTTTTTAACGAAAAAAATTGAAGTTGATTGATTAAATATGGTATTATGAATACAAATAAATTTCAAAAATTCGAAATTTTACTAGTTTTTTCACAGTATTGGCAGTAATACTAGATACTATAAATCCAATTTTTTTTAACAGGGGCTTGTATTTTATTGATATAATTCAATACAGTGTTTATAGCTGTCTCCAAACGAAAATATTTATCTTCAAAAATTAATCAATTGCGCTATTTGAAGGGCTTCTGTGACCAACTATAGACATGATACCTATAGATTTAAAAATTGGTTTTAACGTTATAAGAGAAAAACGTTTTTAATATTTAAAATATAGCAACATTTTCGAGACACGAAAACGAATGAAGGCACAATGCAAATTTTCATTGTTCGAAATGAGGTGCAGGAAATTCCACACTAATAATTTTCTGTGTTTATTAACAACTTTTGTAATGATATATACATTTATAAGTGATTTCTCTATGAGGAAGCAAAATACTTACAAGCAGAGACCGCCAATTGTGAATTTTAGTTTTGATTCATAATTTTTGTATTGAAAGCTCATTTACCTGAGTATTAATTTTCCAAGGAACTAACATGCCCTTTTTCGTCGTTTACGAGAAAATCGCCTTTGAAATATTCCCTACAGGCCATATGGGTAATTGTCAAATTGGAGGCAAAATTGAACTTCCAGTAATATAGCATTAACTCAGAAACTCGTACTGATTTTTTCTTAACTTTAATCAATAGTTCTTATCATCCTCTACAGAATGGTCATTTCTTTTTTTTTATTTGTGTTCTTATTTACTTTAATTTAATAAAAGAACACCCTAAACGTCATTACCGTACGGCGTTCCAACCTCACTTTGCACAAGGATAAACTGGTTTTCTCCTTACAAGATTCTATAAAATTGAGTCAAAAATATGAACTCTTTTTTTTTGTGAATTCGATATCAAAAGTGAAAAGTGCATTTTGACAACAAAAACATCATTACCGTACGTGAGTTACGAACCAGTTTCGGAATGAAAAAAAATTATAAAAACCATTCCTTTACTTGCTCAGCGGTGTTTGCTTTCATAAGTAGGTGACTTTTCATGATTAAAATCTGTTATTTTTTTGTAAATATTAAAAAAGGCTAAACTTCATAAATTTTCTCGCATCATTCTCGTACGGTACAATAGAGGAGTATACGACTGCTTATATGCGCGTGCGCTTGGATCAGGTGGGCCGGTTTGTTTTCTGTTTTCTAACCTCTATTTATAAATATACAGATCTTAAGAATTGAGCTAAAAAGGTAATTAGAAAGAAAGAGATGTGTTATCAATTATATAACAGCACAGGTAGGTGTTATTAATAATATACTGTATACTTTATGTGATTTTTATTCACAATTGTGACAAATTATTGAATTTTGTAGGTTTTAAATTTTATGTGTAGCCAGTCTCAATCGTCTCAATAAAAAGTAAAACTTCTCTTGAAATTAAAAAAATAATAATTTACAATAGTTAAATATTTCGTTTTTCCTAAATGGTAAAAAAAATCTCCAGGCTTTGAAAACCCCTGCGTAAGAGAAAATTATTTTTACACTGGTGTCTATCTATAGTCTGTCTGTAGTTTGTGGGCACGACAACTTTTGAAGACATTTTTTTCAAAGATTTTGTTTAGTACACTTTCTTGTAGTTAACAAATACAGGTCGAGTATGTTAGTCAGCTTTCTACCACGCTTATAGATACCTTAAAATGTCGAGAAACAAAATTGTTAATCCTAAAATGATGTGCAAAGACGTTTTTAGTCATTTTCTGATAGGTTGAATAGTTCTTGTTTAACCGTGAAAAATGCCATTGAATGTAATAAGTTCAAATGTATAGTGTACCAACGCCACATACAATAAAAAGTCTGACGGAAAAATTGCTTTTAACCATTTTTTCATGGGGCTAATCGTTTTCGCTTTAACTGTAAAATACCATACAAAAATAAAAAATTTAAATTTATAGTTGAACAACGCAAAATACGATGAAAGATCCAAAAGCAAAATTATTTGCCTTAAAAGATTGCTTTCAACAATTTTTTAAATAGTATTTATTATTTTTCTTTTAGTCGTCGAAAATACTATCGAAAAGTCAAAATTTCAAATGTTGAGCTAAAAATAACACGAAATACGATAAAACGTATATCCGAATTTTTTTTTTTCCTCAAATGGCGCAGTAGTATTAACTTGTAATGACTAGAGGATACTACATAGTTAGAGAATTGTAGAAATGTATACAAAAAAATGAGCGCGAAGTGCGGAGTATCGCAATGAGAATGTAATCGTTAAGGCCGATAGAGCCCTAACTAAATGAATTTCCTTCTTAATCTGAAATCATAACAAATTAAACAATCTCTTTAAAAGTAGAGGTTTCGACAATTTTGTAATATTGGCAAGTGATCTTCTTTGTATGCAGCATTACACTGTTAACTCAACCGCGCACGAAGTATTAGAACCGAAACAATTCTGGGCGCCCTCAAAAATAGAAATACATTTTTTAATAAACAACTTTTTTACTCACAGACTGTTAAGAACTAAATATAGAGTCAAAACCGTTCTACGATTTTTTTTGTAAAATTACAACTGTTGAATCTACAAAGGGTTATATATGTTTCTTTAGTGCAAAAGGTTATTACAAAATTATATTACTGGGCTTTTTTTGCAGAATTTTCTCCTCGGATGATGTTCGGAAATTTTTGATATGTAATCAAAAAAATCGTGGAAGCGCTTTTGTCAAAAAAAAAAATCAAACATTTTTAATCTTATTTTTTTAAATTCTAGATTTTGAATATATTAGGCTTCTTTTTGCTTGAAAACTGAGTGAACAATTATCATGAAATTTTGTTTCAAAATGAGAACTATAATCTACAGAGGTTTTTGTTTATTTGAAAAAAAGCACTTTTATCATAGAAAAAGTTGTTGAAACGTTTTTATAATCGCTGGTTCATCTCAGGTTGTAATTAAATGACGCTGCCATGATTTAAAAGAAATAAAGAAATGAAAGCCTACAATTTTGAAAAAAAATGTTTGGAAACAAATTTTCTATTGGGAATTTTGTTGTTGTTAAAAAGTATACTTATGGCAACATAAAACAATATGCAATAAATATCATCTAACTGCAAGGAACATTCGGTTAAAGTTGGTTGAGGCTACTGTGCGCAGTGTTACAAGACTTAAATGAACGAGCCTAAAAGGCATGAGTAATAATCATCAGCCACGGACGCATATTTGTAATGTCATCAGGTGGTCTGATGGGAGTTGTATGCCTAATTTAAAATATTAGGCAGCTCGGTTTTTTATCCCACCATCCACGGACTGGGTTACAGTTGAATGCATGATGTAGGTACCGGGGGTAAAAGTACACAGAAAAATGTCCAGAGGGGCTGGCTCAGTGATTGAATCGTTGACCTCTAACGTGAAGTCCTAGCGCCTAAGAGCCTGAGCGCTTAGTTTAGATATTGTGTAGTTTGACATGGCTTTCGTTTTACAAAAAACCAGTGTCACAGTGAGAGCTATCCTTGATAGAGGCCACCTAAAGAAGAAGAAATGGAATCTAATGGGTTGAAGTATGTGGAAGTAGATTGTGTGTACGTAAACCCTTCCGATTACATCACACTGTAAAATTCCGATCCTAAAATGTACGCGGAATTTGGTGTAGGTTCGAGTTTCAACATTTCCGAGACACGAAAACAAATAGACACAATACAAATTTTACATTGTTCACAATAAGATGCAACAAATTTCACACCAATTAATTTCTGTACGGGCGTTTGCGTGGCTTTGGCCCCGGGTTTCGGTTCCTCAGATCTTCTCGATGCTTGTTTGAGCGCTTTCTATTCACTTGTTTATGTAAATGTGGACCAATGTGTGACATGATCCACGTATAGTATGCATTACCACTCACTCGTATAAAAACATCAGGACTATTTTGATTTGTAATGCTTCCAGCAAGAACGAGAACACCAAACAGTTGATCATTGACCACGAATGCAGAACCGCCATCCTCATGAGTACAGTGATTTTCTCCAGATAACTGAACGGTGCAAACATTGTCTTCCGTAATCGCACGACCATGAAGTCCATAGTAAGTGGTACATGTCAGTATGCTGACTATCGGTACATGCGTAATTACCCGTTGACCAGAGATTTGATTTAGATTCGTGGGTTGCCAAGCAATAATAGTAGCAAGTGGTGGTAGAGGTCCTTCATAAAGTTGTATTTTTTGATTCAGGGATGGACTTGCAAAACTGATAAATGGTCTAATTATAAGCAAGGCAAGATGCTCTTTGAAGATTATGTTTTCTATATGGTGGTCTTGAACAGGACTTAAAAGCGGTACACCAGATTCAACTGAGTACCCCGTCAACGATTCATTAACACATAATTTAACAATCAAGATATGTTCAGGCGAGACTATAACACCTGCACAAACTTTTAGTCCATTTTGTAGAATTTTCACAATATGAATACCATCTGCAATGCTATATTGATGGTGTCCTAAGAACGTGTCACCAGTCACAGAACGTTTCTTGCGAATGTGAAGATTTGATGAATTCTCTGCAAGTATGCGAAATTAATCACTGAGCAGTTTTTTAAAAAATATTTCTTACTATAGAGTTTAGTCCAGATATGTTCATAAAGCTAAAGCAAAAAACAGGAATTTTGTGCTACGAAATTCTAATAGTGTAAAAAACGTTGCCATTGCAGATGACTAAAACGGGCTTAAATTTGTTTTAGAAATTTATATTATCTTTTGCCTACCATTTTTATTTTGGTTTTAAATTCTGGGATTTTATCAAATTTGTCGTATGAGTGAAAAAATTATGAAGTTTTGCTTATGTACTTCTCAAATGCATTTTGGCTGTAAATAAGAGTATTAAATGCTTATTCTGCAGACTTTATTTTTCCTCGTTTTATCATTCTTTGAATATAGCCACTGGGTACTTATATAATTTTTATAACCAATGTATATAATTAGTAAATTAATGAAAATTGTAAAATTAAATTTTGGCTCCTTTTTTTGTCAACCCGAATGCAGAACTGAAGGAATTATGAGCACGAATCAACAGGTCTCCAGGAAAAATATTCAGTTATACTTTTCACATTTTTATCCGGGTAGACCCTTTTTTATCGATTATTGCACTTTGAATTTCGATATTTCGTCATTTCAAATGATTTTAAAGTGTTTTTGAACAATGCCACAACCAAAAATTTTGATGAAGGGGGGGGGGTACGAGATATTAAGGAATTTAAAAAAACAATTAGGATCGTTTCAGTCTTCTAAAAGGCAATGTTTCCACACTATTCCAATTTCGTAGTACAAAATTACTTTTCTTTCCTCCATCCTAATGTTTCATGAGAATATAATTTTACTTACTATGAGTATCTTCCAAGAGAGTATCAATAATTCCATGACACAAAATGCCATAAAGAATTAAAAGATTAAAATATATTTTTTCCCACATTTTATAAACGAAATTAGACACTTTAGATGATGAAATTTTACCTTTTCAACTAGTACTCCGAAGATGAGAGTATTCTGAAGACTATGAATAGCGTTCGTCTTTTATATCCAATTTTAAAAGCATTACTAAATGATTTATAATAATCTGAAGTCCTGGTGTAAGAAATGGTTACGTAAGGCTAATATATCAACTTTTAACTTTATTGAGACAAATAAAAAGGCCATATTACGACACTTGTGCATACGCCTAAGTCACCTCTACCAACATAACGTACATATTTACAATTTATTGCTTCAAAATGGAAACAGAAAAAACAAAAGATGAAAAGCGTTTCAGCTAAAAATTCTGGGGATGTTTTTGCTTTGCTTCCCGTTAGTAAAAAGTATTAAATACAAAGACAAATCAGACAAATCAAATTTTGTATTCGAAATTATAATTTTTCGAGCAGGAAAAGGGAAGGGAAAAGTTCTGCCGCACCCTATCCTTTTCCCAGCTTTATGATTTCTTTACAAAAATGGTCAGAAATATTCTATTTGAAAATTTAGGATCAAAAAGTTTTTTCTATTCATGCGTCAGCTTTGAATTATGTCGATGAAAAAAGTTTTTCTGTTTGAAACAGATGTTTCAAATATTATAAATGAGCATAGCTTCCTCATTCTTTGATAAACTGTATTAATATTATAGGTCAATCGAATCGTCTCGAACTAAGAAATCTTCTATATTCTTGCATCAACTTTGAATTATGTTAAAGAAAAAAGTTTTACTACAAGAAACCCGATTTTTAAAATATTATTGATTGCTAAAAAAAATTCGAATAATATTTTCAGAAATCCTTTGGTCAGTTTCAAGATATTAGTGGTGAAAATAATCCTTCCAAATTCAATCAATTCATCTGCAACCGTTTTCATGTTATCGTGTTCACAAAAAAGTGTTCCATCCTCACACGCATCCTCACACGCATCCTCACACGCATACACATCCACACACGCACATCTGAACAATTGCTTAGAACATTGTATTACACATTTTAAATTGAGAAAGGTTTATCCAAATGAATTAAAATTTTTTGGAAAATGTTAACATTACAAAGCTTCCTCTATAAGGAAACAAAAATGAAGATCGGTAATGGTAAAATGAAACATCAGTGAATTTTCATTTTGCCCCTTCCGAGCTTAAGTTTTTTGCATACCACGATTACCCCCAGAATTTTTAACTAAATCGTTTTTACCTTTCGTTTTTTATGTGGAAAGATTATAATTACTTACGCGTTGAATCGATCCTTTTCTTAATTTAATTTATATTAACTTAATTTCTTAATTAATAAAATTTTTATAAGCTACTCCGTAAATTTGAACTAATTTTATTACTTCATTAATTCAACATTTATTCCTGCTATTTATTCCTGCCTTAAGGCAGAAAGTTGTCAGAGAAGTGAAAAACAGGAAAACGACTGTCAAATATTTTATTTTTCTAAACAACATGTGTACATATTTTCACTCATAACTCAACGAAAAACTAATATTTTTTTAGTTTGTTGGTCTCATTTTATAGGTTATATTTGTTCAAAAACGTGTGATTTTATCAGATTTTTAATACTATTTGCATTGATTTTAAGGGTATTTAAAATGAAGGAAAACTAAAATTTTAGACACTTTTGATAATTTTCAGTAGAATTATGTATGCATTATCCCATTATGTAATTTCATCATGTATACACAATAAGGAATATAGTTGGAATAATATAACTCCAAATTCTCGTGTAGAAATGGAACATTGACCAACTAAGTCCAAATCTTGTCAACTCTGATGAACTTTTGCAAACTATGGTAAACCATGGCCGAACTCTTATGCCATTGTACGAATGAGCTTGCTAATGTACGAATACTGGCCAACTGCCAACTGTTCTGCTGATTTCAGGATTTTTCTAATTTGTAACTAAAATTTTTAGCACATTATAGTTATTTGAAACTTATCTCCTTGGAGGACTATAGAATTTTCCACCAAAGCTGCAGATACCCGAGGCATTTGGGACAAGTTCTAGCCGTCCTGAAAATTCATCCGAGTGCCCTAAGTATTTAAAACTCATCTTCATGAAGGGAATCGAGTTTTAGATTTTTTCGAACCATAATTTGAAAAGCGAAAATTATTAAGTGAAGGTCTCGCCAAAGGGCACTAGATATTAAAAGCTCACGTTCTTTAGGTTTAAGTTTTAGATCCAATTTTGGGATGTCAGATTCACCTTGTAGAGGTCTGCTAGCACTAAGGATTTTTCCAAGTGAACCAGGTGTTTCAACCTTGTCCTACTCAAGAAACTTGACTTTAAAAAAAAATTTGGGACCCCCAAGTTTTGTTTCGAAAGTCTTGCAATCTTGAAAAATATTGCAGTCTCTTAGAAGACATTTCTCAGGTTTCTTTTTCGTTATGTAAAATTGTCTTCAAGTCCTAAATTTTTATTTAGCAGGACTTTGTTTTATTGATGGTTATTGCTAGTTATAAAAGAAAACTTAACAAAAATGGATCAAGAAGGCTATGTTTACTGACTACGATAATAAAATAATAAAATATTTGTGTTACTACACGGGATTTACCATAAATCCACAAAAATGATGAAAGAACCAGAATCTTGAAAAAAACAACGAGGGCGAAGTTGTTCAAGTTTTGTATAGAAATATATCTTGTGATGGCATTTTCAATTTGAAGACTTAAAGTTTAAAATCCAAATTGAAAATGCTTATTTTTTTAGAAAAATAAGCCAGTTTTTGATTTCATATCTTTATGTTGTCATGAAAGACATAAATTAATCAGTCAAGCCCAGAAATTTAGAGAATTTATTTACATTCGGACTTTAATTTGAGTATGGCTTAGGTTCTGACCTTCGACTAATATGGGTGTAATCCGAACGTAAACATCAGTGCCGTATGAACACAGAGCGTGAACTGACGCAATGCCACACAACGAGACGCAGTTATGTAGTTAGGCCGTTAGGGTACAACACTTTTTCGCTATGCTATTGTTTTTTCACGATTTTAATTTAAAATCAATTTTTTGACTTAAAAATAATTTCTTACGGTAAAACTTAACCAATAAAGACCTTGAAAAAATTCGGAATCCCAAAATTATTAAAAAAATTAAATTTCTCAAGATGATGGGAAATTCCTTAGGACCGAAAAACGTACGCAAGATGACTCTGGCAGCCCAAAATGCGGTCTAACGTTTAAATTTTCCGAGAAAGATGAGCTTTAAATACCTAGTGCAATCGTGCGATTGTATAGGACGGCAAAGCCTTTGAAAAGTGACTTTGCCATCCTAACATTCTGTTTAAAGCTCAAATTCCTCGAGGAAAATAAACTTTAGATACTGTATTTAGCAATCCTATAATTTCTCAGTACGTCAAGACCTTCGCTGAATAATTTTGACTTTACGAGTTTTTGTTCTAAAATTAAATCTCTTCGAGGAAGATTGGTTTTAAATACCTAGTACACTCTGATGAACTTTCAGAACGGTTGGAAATCCGGAGTCCGCAGACATGTTCGCGCCCAAAGTCAAAGACTGGGAAGCGTTCATTAGCGATATTTGGCCAGTGTTCGTACATTGGCGAAATCATCCGTACAATGGCATAAGAGGTTGGCCATGGTTGGAAAAATTTGGCTAAAGTTGGCCAATGTTCCATTACCACGTTGAAAGATCTATCAATATCTATGAATTTATCAGGTATAAAACAAATTTAGCATTCTTCGCTGCTTAAAGCCTTTTAAGCCCCGTGGATTTTTAAAATTTAGAACATTTTCTTTTTCGACTTACGCTACTGAACATAGAACTTTATTTAAAGATTTCCTATTTATAAGACTCAAGTTAGAGGTTTCATACGTTACATTACGAGTTTAAAATTTGGACACACATAAGTTTCTCTTTTTTTAGATGATCATCCTGCCAACCCATGTCTCCCTATCCCAGCCCCATCCATGATGAACATGGTTCGGAGTGGCTGGTTATCGCTGTGCGTTTGTAGGTTTCCTTGACGGTGCTGCCTCCTTAAACAATGTGCATCGCATGGAACCTGGCAGGTTGTCGGTCCGGGGTTCTCCTTCTTCCTCGGCGCAGAGGTTACATTGAGGGGTAATGTCGCACACCGTAATTTTTTGGCCCCTTTCGCCGCACCTCCAGCATGCTCTAGTCTGGTCTGGACCCGTGCAAGTTGCTGCCAAGTGGCCGAAGCTCTGGCAATGGTAACACCTCACCACCACCTTCTTCATACGCACTCTGCAGGACATCCCTCAAACATTTAGGTATCCTGAACGCAGCAGTCTAGACGCCAGTTCCACCTTCATCTCAACGTAGGCCTTTTGATTCACTGTGTGGGGATGAGCTCGCGCACGCTACCCCCCCTTGCCGACTGCTTCTTTGATGGCAGCGGACAGCTTGCCTACCTCAACAAGGACCTCTCTAATCTTGTATTGCCTGACACCCCTTATTTTAACCCCAAGAGTGTTTGGCTTTACCCTACGCTTGAGGTTCTCAAGGACCTTGTCGTAGCTTGAACCCACGGCTGGTTTTATAAGAATCGCCTCGGGTCGAGCTCGCCTCTATGGCTGCTTTTTTCTTCAGTTCGGGTATAGATGTTATAATCCCACCGTCCTTCTTCTTAGGTGTTAAGGTCGCCTCCGCTGCAGCGGTGCGGGTTCACGGCTTTTTCCTCTTTGGCCTGGTAGAGTCTGCCTCAACGAGACTCAAACTGGGCTCCCTTTCTCGCTTCCCACGATGGGGAGTGGCAGTTCCAACGGTTTCTTCCGCCTGAGTCCTCGTTTGGCTCGTATCTTTCTACAGCCGTGCCCTCTTCTTGGCTTTCTTTAATTTCTTTTCAGCAGACCATTCAACATCCTGTTGCACAAAATTAAAGTACCATTTGGCTTAAATCACATCCAAATCTCCTCCCAACTCCTAGCATATACTTCGGTTTTGTTTTTGTTTTGTTTTCTTCATGCTGTTCCCACGAGTAGCTAGGGAAGAATCGGCCAACTGTACCCTCGCAGAGCCCCGCATGCGGTGGTAAGGTCTCACTACTCTAAAAGGCGACCTGAAATCCTAGAGACACCGTTAGAAACACCACACCCTGGTGCCATTCAGCCTTAAGCACGGTTGTTAACGCCTTGGCTTGGGAGACGTACTCAAGTTTGAGTTCTGTAAAGTTGGACCCATCTTAGTTTCCAAGTCTTTAACTTTCTTTCATTCAAGGGTAAAAGTTTCTGTAGTTCTGAGCACTTGTCTTCTTCGTTCAATGTGGCTACCAAAATTGTTGGCTGTTTTACATATATATTATTGTCAGGAGTCCGTAAATGAGGTTCTCAATGAATGTGTGTAAGCGTGCGTACGTGTACATCAACAATATAATTTTTATGATAACTCAAATACGAGTTGAGCTACGGTTACAAGATTTGGAAGGATTATAGTCCCCAATGATGTATATTTTTGAATAATTTTAGAGTCCGATCAGATAAGAACATATTTTGTTTTCGATTGTACATTTTTTTCAAATATCGTTTTGGATATGAACTTTTTTACGATTTTTATTACATTAAAGAAAAATTTTTGTACAGGTACGTAGATTTGAATCAAATACATATCTTCTTCGAAAAGAGATTGAGGTAGATTGATTAAATATCGTGAGATGTCAAAAAATGAATTTGAGATATTTGAAATTTTTAATAATTGTTATCACAGTCTTGACTGATGAAATTCTATAGAATGTTTAAAGTTATCTCCAAACAAATATTTTAATCTTCATGTATTTTTTAATTGCTAATTTGAAAGTAGTCACAGGAATTTTGTAGATACTTGAATATCCGGTGCGTCTGTTTCGTTTTTGTAGTTCTCTTTCTTCTCCATCATTGACATACGATCATATTTGAGACTAAGAGTTAATGATTCGTTCCAAATTCAGAATCCCTCATAACACTTGTATCTCTTACTAGCTCTCGTAGTCTCTCATCCGCAACAACAAAGTCAATCATACTGTGGCTCTTACATCTGCACCGAGTGTACAAGAGGATCATTTTATGCCTAAACCAAGTATTTATAACAAACAAGTCCTTTTCTGAGAATAAGCTAACCAATATGTCCCCGTTACCATTATTTTTCAGTTCTCCGAAATGACCTGGTACCCCAATAAGTAGAAGAAAATGACACCCAACCTTTACGTATAGCATTTGTTTCTTCTTACATTCTCATCATTTATGATTGAAAAGTGCTAGATTTGTCTGAAATTTGACATCACAGATTAATAATGGATCTCCACGTTTTGAGAACCCCTGAAGCCGAAAAGCAAGTTTTGGCGATAGCGTCTGTCTGTCTGTCCGTCCGTCCGGCCCACAGTGGGACGAAAATGGGTTGTCGGGTTCAAAAATCCATCTACAACGCATTTCGCAACCAAATGAGACAAACCAAAGTGCAAAATACTCGGAAAGGGTTCTACTTCAGCATATCACTGCCAGAAAGTTGAAAAATTGCTTTTTTAGCATCCAAATTTTACACGAAAAAATTCTCCATTAAAACTTGTTGTCCAATGAAGTCAATAACTGAAACATCGATTCATTTAATCATCAATTATGTACCTGAATAGTCTGATTCATGTGATACTTCTAACCTATATCCCTATACTTCGATTAACATAATTTCAATTTTTTTTGAGTAAATTTGAATAAAATCTAGAACTCTATGTTTATCAGGCTACTGATTACGTTTTTTCGAGAAAAAAAAAACAATTTCCAAAATAATCGATTTAATATACAGTAGAATAAAAAATGATTATATGTTTTAGAAAAGCTTCCGTTTGTGAAAGTTATCGAACGAAAGTGAAAAAGACTTTGACTGAAATCTTTTTCACTTTCGTTCAATAACTTTCACAAACAACTACTTTCTTTAAAAGATATAATAATTTTTTATTGTACTGTATATTGAATCGATTATTTTGCAAATTGGCCCCCACCCCGAAGCAACGTAATCAGTAGCCTAATAAACTCAGAGTTCTAGATTTTACTCAAAAAAATATATGGGTATGAAATTTTGCATTATTACACACTTTTTTGCTTTTGAGGCTATGGTACTCGAACTATGGGGATATAGTTCAGAAGTATTACATAAATCAGACTATTCAGGTACATAATTGACGATTAGATGAATCGATTTTTCAGTTATTGACTTCGTTGTACAACAAGTTTTGATGGAGAAATTTTTCGTGTAAAATTTGGATGTTAGAAAAGACATTTAGCAACTTTCTGGCAGTGATGCCCCAAAGTAGAACACTTGATTTTCAGAAACCTTACAAGATGATCATAACAACTTTTGAAATTTTCTTGAAAAATCCAAAATTCAAATTTTGATCGCACAAAAAATAATGAAAAATTCCATTTTTTGGTCAAACTATGCAAGATACGAAAAAAGATACCCGAACAAAAATTGTGCTCCTAAAACAGATCCGCAAATTTGTTATGAATCACTTTTCAATTGGACGCACAGTTTTTGTTTCATTCATAAAAAACAATATTAAAAATAAAAAATTTAAGTTTTGGAGAAACGACACAAGCTACGAACAAAATTAAAAAATAAAAGTTGTTCACACAAAAAAGGATAAGCATTTTTAATTGATAAATTTTTAATAGGACGCGTAGTTTTTGTTTTAATCGTGAAAAATATTATTGAAAATAAAAAAAATTAAATTTTTGAAAAAACAACACAAGTTACGAAAAAAAATTAGCAAACAAAAATTTTGCACCCAAAATACATCTACATATTTATTATAAATAACTTTTTGATAGGACGCGTAGTTTTTGGTTCAATCGTATAAAATAACATTAAGAATAAAAATGAATAATTTGGACGAAAACGACAATAGGTACGAAAAGAAAATTTATAGAGAAAAGTTGTTCATCCAAAAGAGATACAAATTTGTTATAATTTATCACATTCTCATCATTTATGATTGAGAAAGTATTAGAAATCGAGCGCGTAGCGCGAGTGAAACGATGAGAATGGGTACCTCAAAGCCTGCAGAGCTTTGAGTAATTTAATCTTTAACTATACACACTTAAATACGTAGAAAATTCAGATTATGAAGATACACACGAATACTGGGATCTAAATGAGATGTTTTTGATAAAGTTTTATTCAAGCCTTCCAAGTGCAGAATAAATATCCGAGCACGAAGCGCGAGATGAAAAAGACGTGCGCATGACGAGCGCAACGGGCAGATTTTTTTGGTCGCAGGGATATAGTTACCCGTCATGAACCTAGTACCCGAAGGACTGAGTGTCCGAATACCCGTTTATAAGTAATTTTTCGTTAATATCAGGACTATTTTAACATAATAGGTGCCAAATTGATTCATTTTGGCAAGATGAATCGATTGACCTATTTAAAAGGCTTCCCTGACCAACTGCAGTCATGGTATACATAAGTTTGAAAATTTGTGAGAAGAAAATTTTTATAATATTTTAAATATGGCAATATAGTAAAAGCAAAAATTGTTCATGGTATACAAAGTTATGAAACATTTCTCTACTTTTATTCAACTCATATATTTTTTAATAACCTTTTTCGAAAATTTATTGTCAATCACATAAATATTAGCGAAAATCAAGTCATAGGAAAATAGTCGTTTAGGAACTTTTTCTCATTTCAACGGTCCTAATTTCAGTAGAAGCTTACAGGCATTTTATAAATAAAATTAAAATTTTAATCAAAAAGCGTAAGAGGTTAAAATGTTCACAAGCGATATAGGATGCAGTTAATTCAACCTCTTATCATTATCGTTATTCTGAATATTGGAAAGATTACATTACTGTCAAATCTCTCACAATTCCGGATGAGCACGAAGATGAATTTGAAATTGTAAACTTTTAATTGAGAGCTGATGTTCCCAATACAATTTATAAGAGGCTTTCGAGTTTGAAATCCAAGATATGGAACCTTTTATAGTTACACCATTTAAGCTCATATATATATATATATATATATATATATATA
>JAABKJ010000746.1:0-45767 GCA_011634705.1 Andricus grossulariae
TTTCAACAAAAAAAGTTTATTTAAAATAAAATGGTTGAATTCTTAACAACAAAAATTAATTTTTACAAAAACCATTGTATTTTCAACCCGAAAATATGAATTTTCAACAAAAAAGTTTATTTCTAATCAAATAGTTCAATTTTCTACCAAGTCAGTTTAATTTTCGATCCAAAAAATAAGAATTTTTAATCAAAAGAGATGCATTTTCAAGAAAAAACAAGAAAACGAATTTTCTACAAAAAAAATTGATTTTTCAATGAAATATCTCCATTTTCTACCAATTTATTGACTTTTAAAGCTAAAAATACGTATTTTCAACAAAAAAGTTTATTCGAAACAAAGTGGTTGAATTCTCAACAACAACAAAATTGATTTTTACCAAAACCATCGAATTTTTAACCCGAAAATATGAATTTTCCACAAAAAAGTTCATTTCTAATCAAATAGTTCAATTTCCAACCAAAACAGTTCAATTTTCGACTCCAAAATATGAATTTTCAACCAAAAGCCTAATTTTCTACCTAATCGTTAAATTTTCAAATAAATAGTTTAATTTTTACCCAAATAGTTGAATTTTTTACCAATATGGTTGAATTTTCAATCGAGAAGAATAATATTTTACCAAAAAAATTGATTTTTCAATCAAATATCTGCATTTTATACCCATTTATTAATTTTTTAAAGCTAAAAAGACGTATTTTCAACAAAAAAAGTTTATTTAAAATAAAATGGTTGAATTCTTAACAACAAAAATTAATTTTTACAAAAACCATTGCATTTTCAACCCGAAAATATGAATTTTCAACCAAAAGGTTAATTTTCTACCTAATCGTTAAATTTTCAAATAAATAGTTTAATTTTTACTAAATAGTTTAATTTTCTACCAATATGGTTGACTTCAACCAAGAAGAATAATTTGTTACCAAAAAAAGATGAATTTTCAACAAAATGCATGAATCTTCATCCAAAAAATACGGATTTTCAACCAAAAGAGATGCATTTTCAAAAAATAATAATAATAATAATAAGAAAACGAATTTTCTACAAAAAATTGACTTTTTAATCAAATATCTCCATTTTCTACCAATTTATTGACTTTTAAAGCTAAAAAGACGTATTTTCAACAAAAAAATTGTATTTAAAACAAAATGGTTGAATTCTCAATAACAAAAATTAATTTTTACCAAACCCATTGAATTTTCAACCCGAAATAATGAATTTTCAACGACAAAAAAAGAGTTAATTTCTAATCAAATAGTTCAATTTTCGACCCCAAAATATGAATTTTCAACCAAAAAGTTAATTTTTTACCTAATCTTTCAATTTTCAAATAAATAGTTCAATTTTTACCCAAATAGTTGAATTTTCTGTCAACATGGTTGAATTTTCAACCAAAAAGAATAATTTTCTACCAAAAAAAGGTGAATTTTCAACAAAATACGTTAATTTTCAACCAAAAATATGAATTTTCTATTCCAAAAAGACGAATGTTCAACAAAACACTTGAATTTTTCACACAAAAAATACGACTTTTCAACAAAATTGTTGATTTATCACTAAAGTCATTCAATGTTGAACTAAATAGTCGAATTTTTCAACCGAAAAAATGAACTTTTAACCAAAAATAGTTGGATTTTCTTCTTGGGTTCTATTAATTCAGTTCACTTTTGAGCGAGAAAACGAGAAAAAGTGAAAGTTTCTTGAAAAGGGAGAAAAAAGAGGGATTTTTGAGAGAGAAAAAAAGGGGGGAAAGTGGTTAATAGGGTAAAGAGTGTGAAGTTAATAAAAAGTTACTTATTTTATGAAAAGGTCACTTTTGATTAAATTTTTTGCCGAAATGACGAAATCATTTGGAAACTTTCACTTTGAAAGTTTCAAAATACGACCCTTTTGATCAATGAAATTTTTAGGGAACTTATGAAAAATGTAGAAATTAAAATTTTTCCATTAAATTTGGTTTTTTAGGGCCGGAGAAATTAGAGAATAACAATAAAATCGTAATTAGTTCGTATGTAAAATGTATAAAAAGGACTATCAATAGAATTATTATGAATCCAGATAAAAGTTCTATTTAACTAAAATTGCTATTTCTTTATTTAAAATTTAAATCTTTTTTTGTTCAAATATTGCGAACTATGTGTTGCATTTGTCGATGAGAATTTATCTTTTTTGGTTGAAAATTCGGGAAAAAGTTGAACAATTTTTGTTAAAACTTCATTCTTTTGTTGAAGATTCATAATTTTAGATGAACATTCATTTTTTATGGTATGTAATTAATCTTCTTGATTGTAAATCACCCTTTTGTTTAAAAATACATAATTTTATTTGAAAAATCATCCTTTCGGTTAAAAATGTACTTATTTTGTTGAAAATTCGTCTTTTTGGGTTGAAAATTCCCCTGTTTTGGTAGAAAACTCAACTATTTGGTTGAAATATAACTTTTTTGTTAAAAACCCGTATTTACTGGTTAAAAATTCCACTGTTTTTGTAATAATTGGTATTTCTTAGCTTAAAAACTCAATAATTTGGTTGAAAAAGAACCTAATTTGTTGAAAAGTTGTCTATTTTGGGTGAATTCTGTTTCTTTTCATATTAAATAAAAATGTTTTTTGGATATTATATCAACTATTACATTTTTCGTTAAGAATTCCTTTTTTTTTGGTCAGAAAAATTCAACTATTTTGTTAAAAGTTGAACTACTTTCTTAAACATTCATTTTTTGTTGAAGATTCATAATTTTAGTGGAAACTTCGTCTTTTCTAGTAGAAATTTTTTATTTTTGGTTACTTTTTTGCCAAATTATTGTTACTTTACGGTTACTTTTTTTTTATAGAAGTACGGTTACTATTTTCGAGCCCTGCTGATTATAAACATGCCTAAAACCTAATTCTCGATAAATTTCTACTTGTTTTTCAAACTGGTTTGAAACCCCGCGAAAATGAACTAAAATGTGAGTGACCGCAGAGAAATAAAAATCACCTTGGACCTGGATTTCACTCCAACGAGAGAGATTGCTAGGTGACTTCTTACCAAAACCTTCGAAATTGGCCGATTTTTTCTAAACTATTTTTCCTTCTAGGTTCGACTACGCCGAGGGTTACATAAGTTAGAAGAGGTACGCCCGCTGAAGCTGGGAGGAAACAAAAAACGAAGAATAGACGAAGCAACAGCACGTAAAAAAAAAAAAGTCAGAAAAAATGAAATTCTTCCTCACGATAAATTGACTTGCCAGCCATCTTTTATACGTTTTATCCACCAAGATAAATAGGTAAAAGTAGTTAATATTTTGCAACGAGTAGGGCACGAATGTCGAGATGCGGATCGCACGCGAGATTGAAAGAATTCAAAGAGTGTGAGAAAGAGATGAGAGGAATGATGAGCGCGAGAAATTTAAGAGAGAAAAAAAAAAGAGCGAGAGAGAGAGTGAATTCGCCTTGTCGATTTGGTTCGACGGTAAGCACAGCTCCGCTGTAAAACGCCAGCGCATCATAGATTCGTAGATAATAGAGATAGAGAGAGAAAGAGAGAGAGAGAGAGAAAAAAAATGAAATGTTGATGAGAAAATAGGCAATGGGCAGCTTAGCGTCAAGCTAATAGGCTTCCAAGAGTAACTTTAGGTATTACTTTTAACTAAGGAGAACTGATTTGAGGTCGAAGCTGGAACGCTTGCGAGAGAAAGAGAGAGAGAGAGAGAGTGTGAATAAAAACTATTTTAAAGAAAAAGAAAAAACTTGTAAACTAAGAAAACAAGAAACGCTGCTCAGAAATAATACAAAGAAAAAATTTTCTTCCCAAGGATTATACAAATAATGATTAAGGAGTTTATAATAGACAGAAGCACTTCCATTTGCTAGTGAAAAAACGATTCAATTCGAATTCCGTACGATCTATCGCGAAACCAGTATATATCTACCGGACTCGTGCTGACAAAACCAATCTTATCGCCAAAAAAAAAACAGTCAGTCAACGAGTGAAAGGAAAGAATGAGAAAAAGAATGATATAATTTTACTAGTGTACTTTTTCAGAGTTTTAAAATAAAGGTTTTATTTTAAGATAAACAGTTTATTGTCTTTCTGAATTCGATCATTTTTCAAAAGGGAATTTCAAATTTCGTCACTTCCTGAAACCAGTTGCGGACAAACAGGATACTGATTAGAAAAATGGTTAGAACCTGTTCCAACTGTTTAGAAGAGTGGTTAGTACCTGTTGAAGCTGGTTAGAAAAGTGCTTGTTAATACATGTGCCAGCTGGTTAGAAACATGGTTCATATCTGTACCAACTGGTTAGAAAAATGGTTATCAGTACCTGTTCCATTTGGTTAGAAACATGTTTAGCACCTGTACCAACTCGTTATAAACATGGTTAGTACCTGTTCCAACTGGTTGGAAAAGTGCTTAGTACCTGTTCCAACTGTCAAGTATTTTTTCCAGCTGGTTAAAAGCATGGTTATTACCTATTTCAGCAGGCTAGAACCATGGCTAGTGCCTGTTCCAACTGGTTAGAGAAATGGTTAGTACATGTTTAAACTGGTTAGAAAAATGGTTAATATTTGTTTCAGTTGGTTAGAAACATGGTTAGTAAGTGTTCCAACTGGTTAGAAGAATGGCTATCAGTACCTGTTCTAACTGGTTAGAAACATGGTTAGTGTCTGTTCCAAATGGTCAGAGAAATGGTTGGTATAGGTTCTAACTGGTTTGAAAAATGGTTAGTACATGTTCAAACTGGTTAGAAAAATCGTTAATATTTGTTCCAGCTGGTTAGAAACATGGTTAGTAAGTGTTGCAGCTGGTTATAAAAATGGTTAGTACATTTTTTTCAACTAGTTAATATTTTTTTCAACTGGTTAGACACATGGTTAGGACCTGTTCCAGCTGGTTAGAAACATGACTAGTTCCTTTTCCAACTGGTTAGAAGAATGTCTATTTAGTACCTGTTCCAACTGGTGAGAAAAATGGTTAGTCCCTGTTCCAGCTGGTTAGAAAAATCGTTACTACATGCTCCAAGTGGTTAGTATTTTTCAAACTGATTAGAAAAATTAATAATACATTTCCCAACCGGTTAGAAAAATACTTAGTAGTAGATGATTCTTCAACAAAAAAAAGTTAATTTACTGCCTAAATGTAGAATTTTTAAATAAATAGCTTAATTTTTGGTTAGCACTTGGTTAGAAAAATGGTTAGTACATGTTCAAACTGGTAAGAAAAATCGATAGTATCTTTTCCAAAATATGAATTTTCAACAAAAAAGATTGTTTTCTACCCAATCGTTCAATTTTTTAATGAAGAGTAGAATTTTTGGTTAAAATCTGGTTAGAAAAATGGTTATTACCTTTTCCAGCGGATTAGAAACATGATTAGTAACTGTTCAGACTGGTTCGAAACATGAGTAGTAGCTGATCCAACCGGTTAGAAATATGGTTAAAACATGGTTAGCATATTTTCCAACTGGTTAGACAATTGGTTAGTACAGGTTCCAACTGGACAGAACATTTTTCAACGAAATAGTTGGTTGTTTAAACGAAAAAAAAACTAATTTTTTATCAAACAATTGAACTTTCAACAAAAAAGTTCATTGTAGCCAAATAGTTGAATTTCCTACCAAAATAGTTAAATTTTCGACCACAAAATATGAGTTTTCAACAAAAAAGTTCAATTTCTACCTGTTTGAACTACTTAGAAAAATGGTTAGTACATGTTCCAACTGGTTAGAAAAATGGTTGTTAATACCTTTTCCAGCTGGTTAGAAATACGATTAATGTCTTTTCCAACTGGTTAGAAAAATGCTTATTAGTACCTGTTCCAGCTAATACGAAATATGGTTAGTGCATGTTCCAACTGGTTAGAAAAATGGTTATTACATATTTCAACTGGTTAGAAACACGGTTAAAATGTGTTCAAACTGGTTAGAAAAATGGTTATTAGTACCTGTTCCAGCTGATACGAAATATGGTTCGTGCATGATCTAACTGGTTAGAAAAATGGTTAGTACCTGTTCCAATTGGTTAGAAAAATGGTTAGAACCTGTTTCAGCTGGTTATAAACACGATTAATATATGTTCCAACTGGTTTGAAAAATGGTAATTAGCACATGTTCCAGCTGATAGGAAATATGGTTAGTAAATGTTCCAACTGGTTAGAAAAATGGTTATTACCTTTTCCAGCTGGTTAGAAACACGCTTAGTGCCTGTTCCAACTGGTTAGAAAAATGGTCATTACCTTTTCCAGCTGGTTAGAAACACGGTCAGTGCATGTTCCAACTGGTTAGAAAAATGGTTATTACCTTTTCCAGCTGGTTAGAAACACGGTTAGTGCCTGTTACAACTGGTTGGAAAAATGGTTATTACCTTTTCCAGCTGGTTAGAAACACGGTTAATGTCTGTTCCAACTGGTTGGAAAAATGGTTATTACCTTTTCCAGCTGGTTAGAAACACGATTAATGCCTTTTCCAACTGGTTAGAAAAATGGTTATTACCTTTTCCAGCTGGTTAGAAACATGGTCAGTGCCTGCTCCAACTGGTTAGAAAAATGGTTATTACCTTTTCCAGCTGGTTAGAAACACGGTAAGTGTCTGTTACAACTGGTTGGAAAAATGGTTATTACCTTTTCCAGCTGGTTAGAACTACGCTTAATGCCTTTTCCAACTTGTTAGAAAAATGGTTATTACCTTTTCTAGCTGGTTAGAAACACGCTTAGTGCCTGTTCTAACTGGTTAGAAAAAAGGTTAGAACCTGTTTCAGCCGGTTAGAAAAATGGCTAGTGCATGTTCCAACTGGTTAGAAAAATGGTTAGTACCTGTTCCAAGTGGTCAGAAACATATTTATTACCCGGTCTAACTAGTTAGGAATATGTTTAGCGCTTGGTCCAACTGGTTAGAAAAATGGTTAGTACCTGTTCCAAGTGGTTAGAAACATGCCTGGAATCTGATCAAAGTCACTATCAATTTGAAGAAACGGTTTAAATTCAGGAAAAAATGAAATTTGAAATTACCCAAATTCCTAAAACACCAAACACTGAAAGCATTCAAATTCGAAATTCAAATTTGTCTGCACTGCAAATTCCCTAATTTCGCACATTTTTCTGTGGAATTATTTCCTCAAAGAAAGGAAAATGAAAATCCGAAACAAGTAAATATACTTTTTTTTTTTTTTTTTGGCCATGAGATTGGAAGTCGGCACCCTCGTCACGTTGTTGTTTACGTTAAAAACATTCCAAGCCGGGCAATTGGCGCCATTGCCACGTGAAGATTTTAAAACCGATATGTATTTTTACGAGACTACGCACTTACCTTTCGTTCGATCCCGACCCTCGCGCGGACGACGAGTATTTTCTTGAGGAAAAAGTTATAAAGTGGAAATGGAAAACCATCACTTAATAAAAACAAAAAAAAAAGCAATGAAAAAAAATAGGAATGACAAAGAAAGCTTTATTTGGACTTTTTTCGACACGTGTATAAATATAATTGTCGTGCGAAGAAAAAAAAAACACAAAAACACAAAGTGAATGAAAGAAAACGAAAAGGGAAGCTAGTACTTTTTAGAAACGTTGTATTTATGAGTACCGCAGTTACTACGAATCGATATCAGTTTTAATTGTACAGCGAATGACAGATATTTTTTTTAGAATTGTGCCTTTTCAGACAAATCCGTTAGAGAGGGATGTGCTGAAAAAACTAATTATAATATATTTTTACGTCGGTGTAAAAGCGAAACTCGAGCCAAATTTTCATCTTCTAGTTAAGAAAGGTATTGATTGTTTCTGTGTTGTAGCCAGTTGAAAAACACTGCGTTTGTTCGGTTATGAATTTCATAGATTTTGTATGTATAGTTGCCACTAACGGGATTGCCGGCTCGCAAAAAAAAAGCGCCAGCGACTTTTTTTTTTAATCGAAAACAAGCGAACGCGACTAATGCAAGTTGGCAAAGAAAAAAAATCAGGTTGACGAGAATAGCTAGAATTTGTAAATTTATTTATTATTTTCAACACGAACTATGTAAACTCATCGTGTCTCTTCTTTCTTTTTTTGTTTGTTTGTTTGTTTTAATTAATTTTTGTCGATGCGAGACGAAAATAGTGGGGGGACAAGGAATATTGTTGTGGGGCTCGTCAAAATTGCACGATCAGGCTTGTAAGTTCGTCCAAGAAAAATATTTATATTTTGTATTAGTAGTATAGCAGAGCGGGCACGTCGTCACTTAACGACCGAGGAAGGTTCTGTTCCATGCTAAATTGCCGACACCAGATAATTACCATCAGTCGGTAACTCAGCATGGAAGAGAACCTTGCTCAGTCGATAAGTGGCGTCGTGCTCGCTCTGCTATACTACTATTTCTACGTCTTTTTGAAAAAAAATTTAGTGATTTTCGCTGGGGTTCTAAAATTTCCAATTGTTTTGCTTTCCAGGTAAATTTACATTAATTTTTAAAATGAAATCTTCGAATTCTAGAACCCCAGCGATACTTTTTTTTTTGTCTAAGTAGAAATTTTGAATTAATCCCCGAAGAGGTTTTCGTCTATGAAAAGAGGAACCCTAATGATAAAAAAAAAAAGAAAGACGTCGACTCTGCTCCGAAGCGCAGTTATTTTTTTAGTATTTTTTCGCAATTTGTATCTAAGAATTCGCGTCCAAGCGAAGCTTCGAGTCTAGAGCGATTTTTGGTGGATCGAAATAATAAAAAGAAATCGGAACATTTTAGACAAAGCTTTTTTATTGATTATCAATATTTTTGAAAGACTTTTTTCGAAAGAGAAACATATGCCAATCGCAAATAGGTTGTTGTGAAGACCTAAGATGAAATAAAGAAAATGTTTTCATTCAATGTGTACAGAAATCTATAGAGCAGTGAATGTCATAGTGTCAAAATAGTAGAAATGATGTACAAATTTAATCCTCCTTTTTCATGTATTTAACATTTATTATCTAATTATCGAGTTATTTTCTTATATCATGTTTTCCAAACGGTCAAGTGAGACTGACGAAAGTGATTCTTAGGAAGAAAAGTGAACAGCTTTTTACACAATGTAGAGATAATATACTTCCATAGATATCAGAGTGCCGCGCGATTTATTCCAGTGAAACGACGAAATTGCAATCCTGATTCATCCGCAAAGATCGATTTATTTTTTGGTGGATTCTGAGTTTTTAGGCTTTTATACAAATTTTTTTCATCAAATTACAAGAGCTTTTAAAGTTGAAAGTATAACCAGTTGGAACATGTTTCAAACTGGTCAGAAATATATTTCAGGGTGGCCGCTGGACCGGGAAATGAGATTGAATTTATTTTTTTACCATGAATTTTACAAATCTTTAGAAGAAAAATCGATCCAATCTAATCAATTTAATGAATTTAAAAATGCAGTTTCAAAAATTAGAAGAATTGAAAATTAATAGCGATCGAAATTGAAATTTTCTGATAAACGTCTTAGTTTGATAAACTGTTATCATAAATTAATTGTTGATTTTTTAAATTGAACTGTAGTTCGAGTATTTAAAATGAAACAATATAGAGATTTTATTTTTTACCTTAAAATTATTACGAAAAAATTGAATTATTCTTGAAGATATTTAGAATGTTTAGAAGTTTTGAAAATATTTTAATGTAATTAAAAATTTGAAAATATTTCGAAGAATTTAAAACAAAACATAAGCTTTTGAAGATTTCGAAGCGTTTTAAGAATTTTTAAAGGTTTCAAGAAAACTAGAAACTTTTCTAACGATTCCTGGCAAAATTGGAAATGATTTTTTATTTTGAAAAATTAGTTCTTACAGGAAAACAATTTCAAAAGATTTTTAAAATAGTGAAAAAAATGTCAGTTTCCAAAATTTTATTAATAATGCAAATCACTTTGGTAATTTAACTATTTTGTTAAAAATTCGTTTCTTTTGTTTTGTAAATCAATTTTTTTAAACTAAATATTTAACTATCCATTTTTGACTGGAAATGAATTTTGTTGTTGAAATTTCAATTACTAGGCAGAAAATGATTTTTTCTTGCTGAAAATTCATATTTTCGGGTTAGAAAATTAACTATTTTATCGAACATTTTTGTCACTTTTGGTAAAACTTTCATATTTTTTGGTTGAGGATTTAACTATTTTCTTGAAAAGTCGGATTTTTTAATTTCAAAAAAATATTTTGAACCTTTTTAAGGATTTAGATAGGTATTAAGATAATACAAAATTTTTGCCATGATTCCTGGAAAAATTTTTTATGATTTTTTATTTTGAAAAATTAATTTAAGATAATTTTTAAATCAATTTTCAACATATAACAGATTTTTGAAGATATAAAGATAAAATGTTGAAACTTTTAGAAGAATTGAAAGGTTCTAAGATAACAATAATTATCTTAAGATATTTGTGACAATTTAAAGTGACTTTTTTATTTGCAAAATTAATTTCAAGAAAATATTTATAAAACATTTCAAAAGATTTCCCAAATTGTCGAAAAAGTATTTGGAAAATTTTAAGGCGATTTTTTAAATTTTTCACGATTTCTTACAAATGTCAGGAAAACTTCTAATCATTTTTAAAGATATTTACAAGTTTAAAAAAAAATTTTCAAAAATAATTTAAAATTTGAAGATTCCAAAAAATTAAAAACAAATTGTAGATTTTTTAAGGTTTAGAAATCAAATTTTGAAGCATTTTGAGGATTTGGAAAGGTTTTAAGGTATAAAAAATGTTATCTTCATATTCTTGGGAAATTTTTTTATTATTTTTGATTTTGAAGAACTAATTTTCAGAGAATATTCCAGCCCAACTGGTTAGAGACATGGTCAGGACCAGTTCTAACTAGTTCGAAAATTGTTTCAGGCCAGTTATAGCAGGTTAGGACAAGTTCTAACTGGTTATGGCCAGTTCTAACTAGTTAAAAATATTTCGGACCCGTTCTAACTGGTTAGGACCATTTCCAACTAGTTAGAAACATGGTTATGACCCAGTCCAACTGGTTAGAGACATGGTTAGGGCCAGTTCTAACTGGTTAGAAACATGGTTAAGACCAGTTCTAACTACTTAGAAACATGATTAGGACTTGGTTAAACTGATTACGGACATGGTTATTACCTGGTCCAGCTGGTTAAAAACATGGTTAGGACCTGTTCCAACTGGTTAGAAACATGGATATGGCATGGTCCAGCTGGTTATAAACATGATTAAGATCTGGTAAACTGGTTGGAAACAAGATTAATACCTGATCCAGCTGGTGAGAAATACGGTTAGGACCTGAACCAACAGGTTAGAAAAGTGGTTAGGGTCTGGTTAGAAACATGGTTAGAACCTGGTCCACTGGTCAGAAATATGGTTACAACCTGTTCCAAGTGGTTAGAAACATGGATATGGCATGGCACAACTGGTTATAAACATGAGTAGGACCTGGTCCACTGGTTATAAAAGTGGTTAGGACCTGGTCCAACTGGTTAGAAACATGGCTTTGGCATGGTCCAACTGGTTATAACCATGATTAGGACCTGGTCCACTGGTCAGAATCATGGTTAGGACCTGATCCAACTGGTTAGAGAAGTGTTTACTGCCTGTTCCAACTGGTTAGAAATATAAATAGCGCCTGTCATAATTGGTTAGAAACTCAGTCCAACTGGTTAGATACTTGGTTATGACATGGTCCAGCTGGTTAGAAGCTGTCTAGAAGCATGGTCAGTAACAGTTCTAACTAGTTATAAACATGTTTATGCCCTGCTCCAACTGGTCATAGACATATTTAGGGCCTGTTCCAGCTGGTTTCGACCCGAACCAACTGGCTAGAAACATGTTTAGAAACTGTTACAACTGGTTAGAAACATGGCTATGGCATGGTCCAGCCGGTTATAAACATGAAAAAGACCTGCCTCAGCTGGTTAGCAATACGTTTGGGACCTGTTACAACTTGTTAGGGATATAACTAGCGCCTGTTATAACTGGTCAGAAATATGGCTATAACCCGGTCTAACTAGTTAGAAATATGATTATGAGCCAGACCAACTGGTTAGAGACATGGTTAATACTTGGTCCAGCTGGTTAGAAACATGGTTAGAACCTGTTCCAGCTGGTTAGAAGCATGGTCGGCATCAGTTCTAACTAGTTAGAAACATGTTTATGACCTGGTCCAAATGGTTACAGACATGGTTAGGACCTGAACAAACTGGTTAGAAACATGTTCAGGACCTGTTCCAACTGGTTGGAGACATGGTTATGCCCTGGTCGAGCTGGTTAGAAACATGGTTAGGACCTGGTCAACTTGTGAGAAACATGATTAAGACATGGTAGAGACATGGTTATGACCTGGTTCAGCTGGTTAGAAACATGGTTAGGACCTGAACCAACTGGTTAGAAACATGTTCAGGATCTGTTCCAACTGGTTGGAGACATGGTTATGAGCTGATTAGAAACATGGTTAGGACCTGGTCAACTTGTTAGAAACATGTTCAGGATCTGTTCCAACTGGTTGGAGACATGGTTATGACCTGGTCGAGCTGATTAGAAAAATGGTTAAGACCTGGTCAACTTGTTAGAAACATGATTAAGACATGGTAGAGACATGGTTATGACCTGGTTCAGCTGGTTAGAAATATGGTTAGGGCCTGTTCCAGCTGGCTATAAAAGTGGTTAGGACTTGTTCCAACTGGTTAGAAAAGTGATTGGGGCCCGGTCCAACTGGTCAGAAACGTGGTTAAGACCTGGTTTAACTGAATAGAAACATGGTTAGTACATGTTTCTAACGACTTGTAATGATTTGAAAGTATATAAATTATTTTTTAAATCAAATATAAAAATATCGTTGAAATTTTGATTATTTTTTTTCTTCTTGAAATTTGGTATTTTTCTACATTTTCTTGTACATTGGAACGCTGTAAAAAATGTCTGTGGATATCTATTGGACAATGAACTGTCAAGTTTTGGGAGAGCTCGAAATCGAAAATAATCAGCGAAATAAAAAATTCTCGATGGGGAAAATGGGAAAAATGGAGAGAAAATGCAAAAAGAGTTTGGTGAAATAATAAGAAAAGCCGGAGTCTCGGGACGAATGGAGGTGATAAGAATTGAAAAAGAAAAGTGAGAAAAAAGAAAGCTTACTACCAAATATGCGAGCCTCGTGCTCACACACGACGAGTGGCGAGTGGGTAGTTAGGTAGAGTTTAGAGGTGATCGTAGCTATTATTATAATATTACAATAATACGCTGTATTATTATAATTAACAATTACTATTATTGACGTCATCTAAAGGCATGAAAGATTTTTACACTGTTGAAACTTGAAGTAAATAATATATTTAGTTTATTTTGGTACATCACAATTTGATGACATAAAAGATGATAAAAAAGAAGAAGAAGAAGATGATGAAGTCGTATGAACTATTTTTTAAGAGACCGATTATTACTCGATTTGAGTCCGTGCGAAAGAAGGCGATTGTGAGGAGGAAGATAATTTTTCATGAGTGATTGTAATTATTAATCATAATTGGACATCAGTTTAATTTGGTCAGGTTTCTTTTCTCGCGAAATACAAAATTATGGTGATGCCTTTTTGCGATTGTAATTACGATTATAAATATTGATGATAAACAAATGAATTGATGATCGGAAACCTATTTGCGAGTGTGTGTAAAATTGTTTTTGCACAAGCGATTGTCACCACGACTGACAACAAAATCACATGTGATTTAATAGTGAATTTTGAAAATTTTACTAATAGACTTCTACTAAAGTAAGATTATTGTGACGACCAAACACGAAGCATCATTATTAGTGTTGCTTGGAGCTAAAAAAAAATATGGGGGAAGCTTCGGCCGAACGCAGAGCCAAGGCTCGATTTTCATTGACAAAATCGAGGAATTTAATTTAAAAAAAAATTGATATAGTGTATAGGAAGCGATGATGAAGAAAGTGGGAGACGTTGTGTAGCTAGTGTTGACTATGAATAGGCTAGTAACTACTTTCGATAGTGATTAATCGATTAAGGATAAGTTAGGGATCTTACAATTAGCTAGCTTCTAGGTAGGATTACGTCTGCCTCTCTTTTCAATTTCGCGCATCGTCCTTTTCACAGTTTATACTTACTTCCAAATCTTCTCCCTTCAATCCCCCTCCACTTTGATAGCTTCCAGAACTTTTTTACCCTCGGAATGACGGATTTTTTGCCTAAATTCCCGATTCAAACAAGTTCAGGGTGGCCACAGGACCGGGAATTTACACATTTTTCAAAGAAAAATCTATACAATAACTTGTAAGTTAGGACCTGGTCCAACTAGCTGAAAAAGTGGTTAGGACCTGTTCCACCTGGTTAGAAACATGGTTAAGACCTGGCCCACCTGTTTAGAAACATGGTTAGGACCTGGTCCAACTGGTTAGAAAAGTGGTTAGGACCTGGTTCACCTGGTTATAAACATGGTTAGGACCTGGCCCAACTAGTTAAAAAAGTGATTAGGACCTGTTCCATCTGGTTAGAAAAGTGGTTAGGACCTGGTTCACCTGTTTATAAAAATGGTTAGGACCAGGTCCAACTAGTTAAAAAAGTGCTTAGGACCTGGTCCACATGGTTAGAAACATGGTCAAGGCCTTACCCAAATGGTTAGAACCTGGTCCAACTGGTTAGAAACATGGTTAGGTCCTTATTTAACTGTTTAGAAACACGGTTAGGGCCTGGTCCAACTGGTTAGAAAAGTGGGTAGGACCTGGTCCATCTAATTAGAAACACGGTTATTACCTGTTCCAACTGGTTAGAAACATGGTTAGGACCTGGTATAACTGGATAGAAAAGTGGTTATTACCTTTTCCAGCTGGTTAGAAACACGCTTAGTGCCTGTTCCAACTGGTTAGAAAAATGGTTAGAACCTGTTTCAGCTGATAGGAAATATGGTTAGTAAATGTTCCAACTGGTTAGATAAATGGTTATTACCTTTTCCAGCTGGTTAGAAACACGCTTAGTACCTGTTCCAACTGATTAGAAAAATGGTTATTATCTGATCTAACTGGTTAGCGCTTGGTCTAACTGGTTATAAACATGGTTAGGACCTGGTCCAACTGATTAGAAAAGTTGTTAGGACATGTTCTAACTGGTCAGAAACATGGTTATTATCCGGCCTAACTTGTCAGGAATATGGTTAGCGCTTGGTCTAACTGGTTAGAAACATGGTTATGACCTTGCCCACCTGTTTAGAAACATGGTTAGGACCTGGTCCAATTGGTTAGAAAAGTGGTTTTGACCTGTTTCACCTGGTTATAAACATGCTTTGGACCTGGTCCAACTAGTTAAAAAAAGTAATTATGACCTGTTGCGCCTGGTTATAAACATGGTTAAGACCTTGTCCATCTGTTTAGAAAAATGATTAAGTCCTGGTCCAACTGGTTAGAAAATTGGTTAGGACCTGGTTCACCTGGTTATAAACATGGTTAGGACATGGTCCAACTAGTTCAAAAAGTGGTTAGGACCTGGTCCACATGGTTAGAAACATGGTTAAGGCCTTGTCCAAATGGTTAGAACCTAGTCCAACTGGTTAGAAACATGGTTAGCGCCTAGCCCGACTGGTTAGAAACAGGGTTAGGTCCTTGTTTAACTGGTTAGAAACACGGTTAGGGCCTGATCCAACTGGTTAGAAAAGTGGGTAAGATCTGGTACACCTGGTTAGAAACATGATTATTACCTGTTCCAACTGGTTAGAAACAAGGTTAGGACCTAGTTCAACTGGTTATAAATATGGGTAGGACCTGGTCAACCTGGTTAGAAACATGGTTAGTACCTGGTCCAAATAATTGGAAACATGATTTGGACCTGGCCCAACTAGTTATAGACATGGTTATTATCCGATCTAACTGGTTAGCGCTTGGTCCAACTGGTTCGAAACATGGTTTGGACCTGGTCCAACTAGTTAAAAAAATTGATTATGACCTGTTCCGCCTGGTTATAAACATGGTTAAGACCTAGTCCACCTGTTTAGCAACATGATTAAGTCCTGGTCAAACTGGTTAGAAAAGTGGTTAGGACCTGGTTCAACTAGTTATAAACAAGGTTAGGATCTGATCCAACTAGTTAACAAAGTGGTTAGAAACCTGGTTAAGGCCTTGTCCAAATGGTTAGAAACTGTTCCAACTGGTTAGAAACATGGTTAGTGACTGGTACAACTGGTTAGAAACATGGTTAGGTCCTTGTTTAACTGGTTAGAAACACGGTTAGGGCCTGTTACAACTGGTTAGAATAGTGGTTATGACCTGGTACATCTGGTTAGAAAAGTGGTTAGGGCCTGGTTCACCTTGTTATAAACAAGGTTAGGACCTGATCCAACTAGTTAAAAAAGTAGTTAGGACCTGGTATACATGGTTATAAACATGGTTAAGGCCTTGTTCAAATGGTTAGAAACATGGTTAGAACCAGTGCAAACTGGTTAGAAGCATGGTTAGTGCCTGGTATAACTGGTTAGAAACATGGTTAGATCCTTGTTTAACTGGTTAGAAACACGGTTAGGGCCTGTTCCAACTGGTTAGAAAATTGGATAAGACCTGGTCCACCTGGTTAGAAACATGGTTATTACCTGTTACAACTGGTTAGAAACATGGTTAGTACCTGTTCCAACTGGTTCGAAACATGGTTAGGACCTGGTCCAACTGGTTATAAATATGGGTAGGACCTGGTCAACCTGGTTAGAAACATCGTTATTATCCGATCTAACTGGTTAGCGCTTGGTCCAACTGGTTAGAAAAATGGTTAGAACCTGGTCCAACTGGTTATAAAAGTTGTTGGGACATGTTCTGCCTGGTCAGAAACATGGTTATTATCCGGTCTAACTGGTCAGGAATATGGTTAGCGCTTGATTCAACTGGTTAGGACCTGGCCAATTGGTTAGAAATATGGTTGTGACCTGGTCCACCTGGTTATAAATATGGTTAGGACCTGATCTAACTGGTTAGGAACATGAATTTAACTTTTTTTTAATGTTAAATTTAATTGTTAACTTTTTCAATGATCAAATAATTGAGTTTAGAATGTGTAATTCTAAAATATATTACTTATTCAAATTTCCATTTTAGTTCTTCATTTTTTAGTGTCATATTCAATTGTTGATAACAGTGAAATGTTTTATTTTTAATGAAAAAAAAAAAATTAGAAGCTTTTTAATAATTTTGAAAGATTTGAGGAGAATAATTTTTTTGTTATTAAAGATTTCTGGGAAAATTTCAGATGGTTTAAGTTTTATTTACAAAGATTAATTTCATGTTTTGAAGGTTTAAACATGTGCCGAAAAAGAATCTGGAAGATTTTAAGACAATACTTTCAATTTTGCAGAATTTAAAAAATTGGTAGAAAAACTGAATTTTGAATGGTTTCAAGAGAATACATGAAAATTCTTAAGTTTACTGAGAGAAATGTAAATAAATTAATTTTAAGACAAAATTAAAAAAGATTTTAAAGCACCATTTTTTAAAATTTTTCAAGAATATAAAATCTAAGAAATAATTCTAGCAAGTTTAAGAGATATTTGAAAGTTTTAAAAATAATTATAAATTGGAAAAGATTTTAACAAATTTAAAAGAAACTGTATATTTAAAAAAATTAAGTAACCAAATTTTTTGAAACTTTATAAGAATTTTGAAAGGTTTCAAGAGAATAAAAAAGCGTTCTTAAGATTCATGGAAAAATGTTTAGTGATTTCTTACTTTTTTCAATTAATTCCAAGAGTATATTGAAAAAGATTTGAAAATATTTTTAATTATTTCCCAAAATTTTGTAAAAAAAATGTAAAAAAATTATAATAAAATTTTATTCATAAATTGTATTTAAATCAATTATTATTTATATTAATTAGTATATTATTAAAACTTTTGCAATTTTGCAACATTAGAAAATTCTAGAAAAAATTCGAGTAAGTTAGATAAGTAAGATATTTAGAAGTTTCGAAACGATTCAAAAATAATCTAAAATTTGTAAAGATATTAAAAAATAATAAATGAAAAATAGTTTTCGAAAAAAAGCTTTTCAATTATTTTGAAAGGTTTTAATAGAATAAAAAATTTTCATTAGATTCCTGGGAAAATTTGAAATCACTTTTTATTTAAAAAAATCAATTGTAAGAGAAAATTGAAAAATATTACAAGACATTCAAATGCAAGAGATATTAAGATTCGAAAAGATTAAAAAAATAATTTTAAACTTGAAAAGATTTAAAAAACAATTCCTTAAAATATAATTTTGAAATTTTTTTAATTCATTCTTCAATTTAGAGCCTTGAAAATGATAACGTGGATTTATATTTTTTTGAATCTTGGAACTGCTCAATTTATAAAAGTTACAAATGTTTAAATTTGCAGTTTTACGGCATTTAATTTAAAATTAGGACCTGGTCCAACTGGTTAGAAAAGTGGTTAGGACCTGGTCCAACTGGTTAGGAAAGTGGCTAGGACCTGGTCCAACTGGTTAGAAAAGTGATTAGGACCGGATCCAACTGGTTAGAAAAGTGGTTAGGGACTGGCCCAACTGGTTAGAAAAGTGGCTAGGACCTGGTCCAACTGGTTAGAAAAGTGGTTAGGGCCTGGCTGTTGGTTGCAAATGCGTTTTTTTTTGTTCCAATTAATTTCTTTTTATTATTATTTTTTTTTAGCTGAAAATTAAGCTTTAATTTTAGAAGTTTAAAATTCAAAACCGGAAAAAACGTCCGGAAAATTTTTTCCCCGAATAAAACGGCCACCCTGAAGTCGAAACCGGTTCAGACCATATAGTGGCCGTGCGGTCCACTGGGCCCGCTAGGGCAGATTTTCATCCTTTTTTCAAATTTACTCACAATTTCACATAAAACTCGACACTCTTTTGATCTTTTTACACACTGATTTAAATAAAAATCAGTAAATATAAATTGTAAAAAGATTTTAAAAAAAAGTGTTGAGGATTGAAAATATGCCCTAGCGGATTCAATGAACGAAACGGTCATCCTACAATCACGTCATTGCTTTTAAATTGTAATTACTTCACACTTGAATAAATACAAATGTGTAAAAAAATCGTGTGAACCGCACGGCCACTATGTGGTCATGCGGTCCGGTAGAATATCTAAAGATCGCTTTCCGAAGGTAATAAATTAATTATTTTTGTCCACCTCTTCCTCGGGGGATTACGGGGATCAGAAAATGTAGAATAAGGGAGTAATTGTGGAAAAGGGCGACGCTGCTGCAAATAAGAAAAAAACTGTTTTGACCTCGAGAGGAACACCGATCAGCCTATGCACCTCGCACCCGTCAAGACTGACTGGCTATTCATATTAATGATAAATATATTATTATTCTACAACATATATATCTTCTGTAATATAATAGTAAGGACTGCTTGCTGCGCACCGCGGGTCGGGTGTCTGGGCTGGTCGGTTTTTTTTTGTATTTATATTTAAAAAAAAAAAGCAACTGCTTTCGCTAAAAAAAGCTTTCTAGACACTCTAGCGTAGCTTTTATTAGGCTAGGTTTTTCAATAGTCTTAGTTTATAGAGAATAGAGAAAAAAAAATGTAGGGTGTTTTTAAGCAACCGCTAGGCGATTTTATCGGCTTAAGAAGTGTGTGAGACAAAAAAGGGATGTGCATAAGGAGTGTGTGAGAGAAAAAAGGGATATGCATAAGGAGTGTGTGAGAGAAAAAAGGGATGTGCATAAGGAGTGTGTGAGAGAAAATAATTTTGAGTGAGACTGCGTTGACTTGATGTTTCGCGACGAAGAGCATCATTGTGTACTTCGAATTGTACAGTCTTTTAGTTGGTGAAGATTTAAGTCATTGTTTTACAATTTACATTGTTAAAAGAAGATTTTAATGTAATAAGGAACTCCTCTTGGTTAATTCTTAATTTCTATTTTTCCAAAACCCGCGCCCCAGACCCATGTTGTTTCTTTTCCGACTTTTTTTTTTCTTCTTCTTCTGTTTCCACTGTCAAATCCCCCCCCCCCAACCCCTCTTTGGCGGCCACTCTTATTGTCTCTTCGAGAAAATCGAGACTCAGTTGTTCGAATTCTAATCTTGTTGTTTAATTTAATTTATTACTCGATTCTGCGACGAGAGACATACAACACACACATTCTTACACAACACAGGCACTGCGGACTGGTTGGAAAAAAATGGATTTTCGTATTTTTCGAATTTTTTCCCGCCCCCTGGGACACGTTTTGACCTACTGCAGGGTTTCTGTTCATCTGAAAAATCTGGAATTTTTATAAACATGGAAATGTCAGGGATTTTCTTTTTATAGTCGGAGAATTTTTTCGAGAGTGTGCTTAAATTTGATTGAAATTGTGATATAAAATTAAATAAGAATGTTTTTTTCATTTGTAAAAGGAGATTTGTATTAATGGATTTAACTATTTTGTTGAAAATTTCTTGTTTTTGTTGTTGATTTTTTTTTAATTAATTTTTTTAACATAAAATTTAACTATGTATTCTATTTTTTATTAAAAATGTATCTTCTTTAGTTAAAAATTCAACTGTTTTTGATTCAAAATTAAAATCTTTTTTGGTTTAAAATATAACTTCTTGGTTGAAAGTTAAATTCTTTTGTTAAAAATTTGTTTTTTATTTTATTGAAGATTTATCATTTGAATTGAGATATCTCTTTGGTTGAAAAGTTGGTTGCAAATTCGTATTTTTTTTGTGTAAATTAATTATTTTTTTAATTATCCGTTTTTAGTTGAAAATTCGTATTTTTTGGTAGAAAATAAATCTTCCTGGTTGAAAATTCATGTATTTGATTGAGAATTCATCTTTTTGGTTGGAAATTAAACTACTTGCACTTGGTTGAAAGTTAATTTCTTTTGTTAAAAATTCATTTATTTTGTTTGAAGATTCATAATTGTAATTGAAAATTCTTATTTTTTTGTTGAAAATTAAATTTTTTAAGTGAAAGTTTAACTATTCTAGTTGGAAATTTAACTATTTTTTTTTAAATTCGTTTTCTTTTATAATTTAATTTTTTAACTAAAAATTTAACTAATCCAGTTGAATGTTCCACAATTTTAGTTGAAAATTCATCTATTTGGTGGAAAATTAATGGTTTTAAATGAAAATTTAACTATATAATTTTTGGTTGATAATAATGTTTTTTTTTAGTCGAAAATTCGCCTTTTTTGGTAGAAAATTAATCTTTTTGGTTGAAGATTCAACTATTTCAGTTGAAGATTTATAATTTTAGTGGAAAATTCATCACTTTGGTTGAAAACGTAACAATTTTGTTGAAAATAATTTTTTATTTAGCTGAAAATCTAACTACTCCATTTTTTGTTAAATTTCAAGAAAAATTTTGGAAGAATTCAAATAATCTTAAAAGATATTTAGAAAGCTTAAAAGTTTTTAAAATGGTTAAGAAATGATTTTGAGTTTGAAAATATTTCCAAAAATTTTAAACAAAATGTAAGTTTTTGAAGATTTCGAAAAAAAATTTCGATGCTTCTTAAGAAGTTTGAGAGGTTTCACGAAAATGAAAAAATTTCTTGAGATTCCTGGAAAAAATTCTGATTACTTTTTATTTTCAAAAATTAATTTTTAAAGAAATTTTGAGAAAGTTTCAAAATATTTCAAAATATTATAATTTCAATATATATTTCTACAAATTTCAAAACTATCTGGAAGATTTCAGGGCAATTTTTTTAATTTTGAAATATTTCTCAAAATTTTAGAAATGGTTCGAGACAGTTTAAGAGATATTTATCTAACACACTTTTAAAAGTCCTAAATATCTTTAAAACTGGCACAAATTTTTCAAAATTCTGAAAAATAAAAAATTATACTTCTTCGACATATCTGGAAGCTTCAAACAAAATTTTGAATTTTCTCAAGAATCTTAGGAAAATTATATATTTATTTACTCTAAAAACAAATGAAGAAATAAACTTGAAAAAAAAACTTTGGTAGAGATTTTTATTTTGTATTTTAAATTATTTATTCCCCAAAAATAATAATGTGGGTTAATTTTTTTTTCTTTCATGACTGAAAAATCTTTTTTAAGATAAAATTTGAACTATTTCGTTGCAAATTCGTCTTTTTGGATTGAAAATTAATCTGTTTTTGTTGAGGATTCCACTGTTTTGTTGAAAATTTGTTTTCCCGGGTTAAAAATTCAACTGATTGAAAATTAAATTTTTTTAACTTAAGGTCAACTATTCCAGTTGGAAATTAAACTATTTTTTTGAAAATTCGTTTTTTTTAGTTTAATTTTTCAACTAGAAATTTAACTAATCCAGTTAAAAGTTCCATAATTTAAGTTGAAAATTCATCTCTTTGGTTAAAAATTGATGTTTGTAATGAACATTTAACTATAAAATTTTTGGTTGATAATAATGTTTTTTTTTAGTTGAAAATTCGCCTTTTTTTGGTAACAAATTCATCTTTTTGGTTGCAAATTCAAATATATTTTGTTCTTTGTTAGGTGAAAATTAACTAAAAATTTAACTATTCTATTTTTGGTTGAAAATTTATCTTATTTAGTTGAAAAAAATAAACTATTTGGTTGAAAATTCAACTATTTAGTTAAAAATGCAACTATTCCAGTTGAAGTTTCATCATTTTAGTTGAAAATTTAACTTTTTGGTTAAAAATTCAACTAGTTTGTTGAAAGTTAATCTCTTTTGTTAAAAATTCGAAGTTTTTTTATTGAAAATTAATTGTTTTTAACTAAAAATTAAACTATTCCACTTGAAAATTGAACTCTTTTGTTGAAAATTCGTTTTTAATAATGGTTGAGATTGATTTTTTTAATTGAAAATTTAACTCTTCTATTTTCGGTTGAAAATTTATCTTATTCAGTTCAAAATTCAACTATTTGTTTAAAATTTAACTATTTGGTTGAAAATTCTACTCTTCCAGTTGGAATTTCATAATTTTAGTCGAAAATTCCTCTTTTTGGTTGAAATATTGTTTTGCAAAAAATTAATTTTTTTTTAAACAAAATGTAACTATTTCAGATGAAAATGAAACAATTTTTTGTAAATTCCTTTTTGATTGAAAATTCATCTTTTTGATTGGAGATTCAACTATTTCAGGTCAAGGTTCATCATTTTAGTTCAAAATTAATCTTTTTCGTTTAAAATGCAACTATTTTAGTTGAAGATTCATAATTTTAGTTGAATATTTGACACTTTGGTTGAAAATTATTTTTTTTTTAACTGAAAATTTAAATACTCTATTTGTGGATGAAAATTTATCTTATTTAGTTAAAAATTCAAATATTTGGTTGAAAATCGATCTTTTTTTAGTTGAAAATTTAACTTTTTGGTTAAAAATTCAACTACTTTGTTGAAAGTTAATCTCTTTTGTTAAAAATACGAATTTTTTGATTGAAAATTAATTTTTTTTCACTAAAAATGTAACTATTCTACTTGAAAATTGAATTATTTTTTTGAAAATTCGTTTTTATTAATGTTTGAAAATGATTTTTTCAACTGAAAATTTAACTATTCTATTTTTGTTTGAAAATTTATCTTATTCAGTTGAAAATTCAACTATTTGTTTAAAATTTAACTATTTGGTTGAAAATTTAACTCTTCCAGTTTAAATTACCATAATTTTAGTCGAAAATTCATCTTTTTGGTTGAAATATTTTTTTGTAAAATATTAATTATTTTAACTGAAAATGTAACTATTCCAGTTGAAAATTAACCTATTTTTTGTAAATTTTTTCTTTGTGGTTGAAAATTGATGTTTTTGATCAAGAAAATTAATTTTCTTGGTTGAAAATTCATCTTTTTGATTGAAGTTTCAACTATTTGAGGTCAAGGTTCATCATTTTAGTTAAAAATTCATATTTTTGGTTTAAAATTCAACTATTTTAGTTGAAGATTCATAAGTTTAGTTAAAAATTTGACACTTTGGTTGAAAATTATTTTTTTCAACTAAAAATTTTAATATTCATTTGTGGTTGAAAATTGATCTTTTTTGTTGAAAATTAAATTTTTTTATTGAAAATTAATTTTTTTCGACTAAAAATTTAACTATTCCACATGAAAATTGAACTATTTTGTTGAAAATTCGTTTTTATTAATGGTTAATAATTATTTTTTTAACTGAGAATTTAAATTTTCTATTTTTGGTTGAAAGTTTATTTTATTTAGTTGAAACTTCAACTATTTGTTTAAAATTTAACTATTTGGTTGAAAATTAAACTCTTCCAGTTGGAATTTCATCATTTTAGTCGAAAATTCCTCTTTTTGGTTGAAATATTGTTTTTCAAAAAATTAATTTCTTTTTAAACTGAAAATGTAACTATTTTTTTGTAAATTCCTTTTTGGTTGAAAATTCATCTTTTTGATTGAAGATTCAACTATTTCAGTTCAAGGTTCATCATTTTAGTTGAAAATACATTTTTTTTTTAAATTCAACTATTTTAGTTGATTCATAATTTTAGTTGAAAATTTGACACTTTGGTTGAAAATTTTTTTTTCAAAATTAAAAATTTAAACATTCTATTTGTGGTTGAAAATTGTTCTTTTTTGTTAAAAATTTGAATTTTTTTTATTGAAAATTAATTTTTTTTTTACTAAAAATTTAACTATTCCACTTGAAAATTGAACTATTTTGTCGAAAATTCGTTTTTATTAATTGTTGAAATTGATTTTTTTAATTGAAAATTTAACTCTTCTATTTGTGGTTGAAAATTCAACTATTTTAGTTCAAGATTCATAATTTTAGTTGAAAATTTGACATTTTGGATGAAAAATATTTTTTTTTCAACTAAAAAATTAAATATTCTATTTGTGGTTGAAAATTGATTTTTTTGTTAGTTAAAAATTGAACTGCTTGGTTAAAAATTCACCTATCTTGTTTAAAATGCAATATTTTTACTTCAAATGTTAAGAATTTAAAGCATTTAAATTGAATTTAATAAATTATTCATACTAATTTTTCTTAACAGAATATATTTCCCTATTTTCATAAAAAATCTCATTATTTCCCCTATTTTAGTAGGTTAAATATGCACTGAATTTCAAGTTCATGGATTTTAGGAATAAATTCAGGAAATGATTAATTACGTTTTTAGTATTATTTATTTATTTAATTATTCTCTGGTGACGATATATTTAAGATTATCCTCTAATCTAATTTCTAAAATCTTTCTAAATTAAACATATTAACTAAATTCCTAGATTTTTGTACCATTAAGAAATTACTTACACTTTAATGAAGTTCCTTTCACAAATGAAAAAAACATTTATTGTATTTAACATATGAAATTCATTTTTATTTTTATATCTATTTTTACACATTTCGATATTTACAAGGACTGAAAAAGAACATTATTTATAATAAAGTTCGCTAAATTGTATACATATTTCGAGTTGACTGTTTAAAAAAAAATGGCCGTGCGGTTCACTGACCACGCCAGGGCATATTTTCATCCTTTTCAAATATTTTTCACAATTTCACGTAGAAAACACTCTTTTTACTTTCTTACACATTTATATTGATCTATTTGTATTTAATAATTTTTAACACATGAATAAATACAAAAACGTGTGTAAAAAGATGAAAATAGTGTCGAGTTCCATCTGAAATTTTGGATAAATGTGAAAAAGGATGTAATTATGCCTTAGTGGGCCCAGTGCACCGCACGGTCAATATGTAGTTAACCGCACGGTCACTATCTGGTCATGCGGTTCGCTAGGGAAAATTTTTGAGATACCTGGAATTGTCAGGGAATTTTTTTCCAGAATTTCAGTAGATACCCTGTAACTGTAAATAGGTTTTTCGGACGATATATTCGGAGTATATTTTTTGAACTACACAATACCAGTCAGAAATAGGTTCAAACATGTCCAAAACAGTTTCAGAACCAGTTTTTTTTTGTTATTCGTCAAATTTTCGATCAGGGAAAAATTCGAAAATACGAAAGGGCAATTTTTTTCGAGTTTTTTTTTTGTTGCAAACAGGTCGATTTCTAGAATTTAGGTACTTGTAAGATGGCGAGGTATAGCGCATGGCTAAGCTTAGTCTAAGACAAATGTGTCATAGTTAAGATAGGGGCTCTTAGAAGTCGATAGGTGCTGTAATAAAAAAAAAAAAGAAACTTTAACAATGGTCAGAATTAGATTTTTCATGAAACTCGAATAAGGTCAGGGCATACGCCACTAAAAGTGCCCTTAGTTTATTTTGGAATCGTTTGAAGTAAAATGGGGGGAGAAAAAGTAAATAAAATGCTAATATTCGTTTGAAGTGAAAAGTGGGGGTAGGTAGAGATTTTTTTTTTTGAAAGGAAAATAAAAGAGATAGGGTGAGAGTGTGAGAAAGATAGAAGAGGAAATTGCGATGAGAAAAAAGTAGGTAGATTTGTATGCATAATTTATGTATGCGCACTTTGAAGAAAAGGGGAAAAAACCATCTGCCTATTACACAACACAGACTGCAAACACACTGTTACTGTAAAATTACAGAAAAAAAAAAAAATACTGTTAGTGAATGCTCTCTACCACGATTTGTATTTGAGCGTCCATGAATCAGTCTTTAGAGTTACTTACGAATTATGGTTTGGTATTTTCAAAGTGATGAATCAAACTCTTAATTATTATCATCGTCCCTTATTTTTGATCAATAAAAGATCTGTTTGGGGAGTCGATCGATTCAAGTCTTTCCTTTCCTTTCCGTACATTAATTAAGGTTTGGCGATATTTCATTTTTAAAAAATATATATTTTTTATTCCTTTTGTATTCAGGAGAATATTTGAATGCTTTGAATTTTGAAAATGATTAAAAAATAATTTAAAAAGATTTACAAAAATTCAGGATAAAATGTAAATTTTGGAAGATTTCGAAGCTTTTTGAACAGTTTGAAAGTCTGCAAGAAAATACAAAACTTTCCTTGAGATTCCTGGAAAATTTTTTTTTATTTAGAAAAATTAATTTTTAAAGAAAATTTGAAAAGGTTTTAAAGCACTTCCAAATATTGCTACAAATTTTGAAAAGAATTTAGAAGATTTAAGGGCAATTTTTTGAATTTTTCAAGATTTTCCAAAATTTAAGGGATAATTCGAGTCAGTTTAAAATTTATTTATTCTCAAAAATCCTAACAGTTCTGCATGTCTTTCGAACGGATAATAATTTTCCCTAAAATTTTGCAAAATCCTGTAAAATAAAAAAAATTATACTTTTTCGACATATATAAAATCTTCAATTTTTTTTTAATTTTCTTAAGAATCTGACAGAAATGATATTTTACCTTAAAGACAAATGGGCAAATAAACCTAAAAAAAAATATTTATTCAAAAATTTTCTTTTGTATTCAAAACTATTTAATCTGTTTTAGTTGAGAATTCCACTTTTTTTTTAAATTCGTCTCTTTCGGTTCAAAATGCAACTAATTAAAAAAGAATATTTTTTTGTCGAGGATTCAACTACTTTGTTAAAAATGTATTCTTTTTTATTGAATATTCATCATTTTATGTTAGTTAAAAATTCATATTTTCATATTAAAAAATGAATTGTTTTGTACAAAATTCGTTTTTTTTTTTTAAACAAAGTTCATCTATTTTTGTTAAAAATGCAACTCGTAATTAATTTTTTTTGGTTGAAGATTCAGCCATTTTGTTAAAAATGTGTCTTTTTGGCATGAATTCAACTGTTTTTTTAAAATTTTAATTAAAATCTTTTTTATTCTTAATATCATTTATGTTATCTGGATAATATATTCCTTCTTTAATAATAATAATCAATAGAAAAAAGGACTTGAGCACTTTAAAATACAAAATTTAATGGTTTTCGTTTAAGAGAATATCATATTCCCTTGAAAATATAAAAGGTAAACATGATTAAAATTTAATAATAAATTTTCAGTATTTAAATTAACCGATGTAAAGTATATACACTGTATATATGAAAATAGTTATGTATGAATTTATATTTATTATTTAAAAAAATAGTTTAAATCTTGAAAATTAAATATTTGAGCATATTAGCGATTAAGTCTTTTCAATTTTTTAAAATTTTAAGTAGATCTCTAAAAAAAAGTACTTTTTTCTCTATTAATTGAATTTAAAAATTTGAAAATGTGACAATTTTCTTTGCAACTTTTTAAATGAAAAGGTTTTTAACTTATTTTGATGTTTGAACTCTTCGAAAATTCCAGTTGCTGGATAAACTATTTCCAATTTTTCAAAAGGAAAAGTAAATTAAACATTTAAACAATTAAAAAATAAATTAATTTTAATTGGATGAAGGTTTAATTGTTTTTTCGCTATTTAAAAAAAAGGGTCTGCAAACTTCAGAATTATGAGAAATTTAAGGTTATTTTAATACTTTATTCAATAATAATAACCAGTGGAAAAAAGTTGCTCAGCACTTTGATATACAAAGTATAATGTGTAGATTTGTTAAGATTTAAAAAATAAAGAAACTCTTTAAGAATTTTAAAAGGTTTTAAGATAATAATAAAAAATCCTAAAATTCCTTGAAAAATTTTAACTGATTTTTATTTAAAAAAATTAATTTGAAGAAAAAATTGACTAAGATTTCTGAACATTTTAAATTCTTTCTTGAAATTTCGAAAAGTAATATTGTCGATTTTAAAGCCAAATTTTTCAATTAGCAAGATTACAAAGTTTTATACAAAAAATTCTATCATGTTTGAGAGACATTTAGAAGTTTTAAAAATATTTAAAATTAATTCTAAATTTGAAAACATTTTAAAAAAGTGAGAGAAAAACGTACATTTTTGAAGATTTGTAAATAAAAATTTTGAAGTTTCTTAAAGATTTTGAAAGGTTTCACGATAATATACAAAAGCTCTTTAAATTGCTTGCAATATTTTAACTGATTTTTCATTTTGAAAAATAGATTTTAAGAGAAAATTGACAAAGACTTTTTAAAAATTTGAAATTATTTCCTAAGATTTCGAAGATTTTAAAGTAAAATTTTTCAATTAGCAAGATTACAAAGTTTGATAAAAAATCAAATAAGTTTAAGAGATATTTAGAGGATTTAGAAAGATTGAACATTAATTTAAAAGTTGAAGAGATTTTTAGAAAGTTAAGAAATATACATTTTCGAATATTTCGAAATACAAATTTTGAAGTTTCTAAAGATTTTGAAAGGTTTCATGATTATAAAATTTTTTTCCTAAAATTCACGGGAAAATTTAATTAGATATTTTATTTTTAAACAATTATTTCAATAGAATATTTGAAAATATTTCCAAAATTGTCATAACAGACTCTGCAAGATTTGAAGGCAATTTTTGTAATTTTGCAGAATTTAAAAACAAGTTTGGAATAATTCAAATAATTTTAAAAAACATTCAGGAGGTTAAAAAGTTTTTGAATTGGTAAAAAAAATCATTTGAAATTTGAAAATATTTCAAAACAATTTTCTTTAAATATAAATTCTTGAAGATTTCGAAACAATTTCGAAGCTTTTGAAGAAGTTTGAAAGAAAGAGAAATTCAAAAAATCTTGAAAAATACTTTTTTAAAGTAAATTTAAAATGATTTCAAATAATTTCAAAAGATTTCTACAAATTTTGAAAAAGATCCGGAAAATTTAAGGCCAATTTTTCTTAATTTTCAAAGATTTTTCCAAATTTAAGAATAATTCGAGTCAGTGTAAAATATATTTGTTTTCAAAACTTTAAAAGTCCTAAATATCTTTTAAACGGACTCAAATTCAAAATTGTTTTTGGATTCAAAACCATTTGTCCCCTTAAATTATAATTTGGGTGAAAAATTTTTTCTTTCCTGACTGAAAAACTGTTGTGGTTAAAAATTGAACTGCTTGGTTGAAAATTCGTTTTTCTGGTTTGAAAATTTTTCTCTTTGGTTGACAATGCCACTATTTCGATGAAAATTCTTTTTTTTCTGGTAGAAAATTGATCTTCTTGGTAAAAAATTCATCTATTACGTTAAAAATTCATATTTTCGTGTTGAAAATTAAACCGTTTTGTAGAAAATTCTCCTTTTTGCAACAAAAATATAGCTATTTTGTTAACACTTTTTCTTTTTATGCACGAATTTAATTGTTTTATATTTAAAATAAAAATATTTTTGGTTGAAATATCATTTATGTCATCGAAACAATATATTCAATAATTTAATAATAATAATAATCAAAATTTGAAAATAAGGTGACAAGTTTATTTGCAAAGTTTGAAATGAAAAGGTTTTTAACACATTTTAATGTTTTAAATTTTCGAAAATTCCAGTTACTGGATAAGATATTTCAAATATCTACATATTTACAGTTTAAAAAATTAATGTTCAATCCAAGAGACGCATTTTCAATTAAAATGTTAAAATATTCAATTGTAATAGTTACTTTTTCAGTTTAAGAAAAATAACTTTCAACCATAAAAAAAAAGTAATTTTGAAAACAATAGTTACATGTACAAATAAAAAAAGATGAATTTTTGAATAAAATGATGAATTTTTAACTGGAATAGTTGAATTTTCAACCGAGAAGATTAACTGCTACCAAAACAGATTAAGTTTCATTAAAATACACGAATTTTCAACTAAAAAATGATAAGTTTTAAACCAAAAGAATTTTTTTTTAAATAATTATTACTTATAATTTTATTTTATTTTATAATTTTCAACTAAAATAATAAATCTTGAACTGGAATAGTTAAATTTTAAATCAAAAGTTAAAAAAATGTTTAACAAGAATAAAAATTTCAACAAAATAGTGAAAGTTTTAACTGGAATAGTAAAATTTTCATTAAAGGAAATTAATTTTCAGCCGAAGAAAAAACGAATTTTCAACAAAATATCTCATTTTGCAACCAAGCAGATGAGTTTTCTATTAAAATGAGTCTTCAACAACAACAAATAATTTTGAATAAAAGTTCAACTTTAAACCAAGTAGGTATTTAATTTTTTATTCCAAAAAAGATGAATTCTGAACGAAAAATGTTGTATTTGATATTTCAACTAAAAAAGATTTTAATTTTTAATCAAAGACAGTTGAATTCAACCAAAAAAAGACGACTTTTCAGAAAGAAAAAATGGCTAACAAATTGTTGAATTTTGAAGCAAAAAGATGAATTTTCAACAAAGAAGATTAACTTTCTACCAAAAAGAACGAAATTTCAACAAAATACATGTAATATAAAGCTACTTTTACAAATAAAGGCTCATTGTTATTCAATTTTATACTTAGACTTTGGACTCACTTGCGAGATCAAAAATAGTGTCATAAATTTGAAAAATAGTGTCATCCAATTTTTCAAGTATTAAAATTATGTGTAGTCTAAAATAAAAAAGTGTGTAATGGAAAATTAACTTTATTTTTTAACAAAAATGTCCAGTTTTTAACCTTATATTTCAAAACTATTAAAAATGAGCTTCAATTAATTAATCAATTAATTTTTTGAAAATTCTTCAATTTTGTTAAAAAGTCATTCATCTTAGTTGAAAATTCGACTTTTTGCTTCCAAATTAAACAATTTTATTGCAATTTTTCTAGCTAAAAAAAAATCAACAATATAGTAGAAAATTTAACTATTTGATTAAAGATTGATTTATTCTCTCAAAAATTCGTTTTTTTGGTAGAAAATCAATTTCTTGTTAAAAATGAAACTATCTGATTAAAAAATAATCTGTTTTAGTTAGCGATTCAAGTATTTTGTTGAAAATTAGTTTTTGATGGTTCAACTGGTAATTCATTGAAATATTAACTATTACATTTTTCTTTGAAAATTCATCTTTTTAGGTTGAAATTTTAACTCCTTGCTCGAAAGTTGAACTGCTTTCTTAAAAGCTATTTTTTGGTCGAAGATTGATAATTTTATTTGAAAAATTGTGTTTTTTTTTGGTTATGAATTAATTTTTGTTGCTAAACATTATACAATTTGGTAGAAAATTCAAGTATTTGGTACAAAATCAAATTGTTTTGTAGAATAATCGTTTTTTCATTGCTTATTAATTCTCTGAAATAAAAATTGACCTACTCTATTTTTGGGTAAAAACTAATCTTTCTTATTTTAAAAATTCATCTGCTTGGTTAACAAATTTTAGAAACGAATTAAATATAAAGCAATAATAGTTAAAAATTCAAATACTTGAAAAAATATACATTACGTTTTAATAACAAAAAAATTAAATTACATTTAATTTCCTTTCTAAAAATGTACGTTACTTGTTGAAATTCGTCTTTTCTGAAAGAAAATTAATCTTCTGTGTGGAAAATTCATCTTTTCAGTAAAAATTTAAACTATTTAGTTGAAAATTTAACTGTTTTGTAGAAAGCTCATATGTTAAATAGTGTCAGTAGTCCGAGGCCTGCAAACAGTCTGTTTTTTAATAAGATTATTCTGATAAAGTCATGATTAAGACTGCAAATATGTGATGTTTCTAATGATTTTTATCGCCTAATGTTATAATATTTGTTATATTACCTTAAATTTTCTTTCTATAAGTGAGAAATTAACTTGCAAAATTCATAATTATTCAGAAATACTTTTTATTTCATAACTCTTAGTTTATTTATAGGAAATAAATATGTCAAACAGAACATATGATGATAAATTTAAACATGAATATGAACATAAATATATAAACAAATGCAACATGGAACATATAAACAACTTTTCAGTAGTTCTATAGGCTATTGATTTTTGAAAAGAATGGTTTTTGTTAAATGGTGCCTTATATCGCTAAGAAAACCTTGATCAAACATGTGATCACTGTTCGATTCTAGGATATGAGTAGGGATATTGCGAAATGTCATTGTCGACAGGTAATTTAGAACATCCTTTTTTTTGGAGGACATTTATCATTCTGAACTGCTATTTCGCATATCTTTATGACGTCGAAAGAAGCTGACTTCAAACCTCCTCTACGCTTTTCTTTTTGAAAAGAGAAAGAGAGGTTGTAGCAGTGATCTTTAAACATTTTTTACAAGTTATAATGCGTTCAAGTTTACGCACAATAAATCCAGCAATGTAGCCTATAACATCTTTTATATACTGCATATTAGCAGTTTTAAATACGTCTTCAGTGTAGTAGTCGTGTTCAGCAAGATTATCAGCACGCAGTGATTCAGTTGTATCAATTTCCCAAATACTATCAAAACCTTCAGTCTTGTTTTTCGAATTAGTGCGTCCTACATGCAAAAATATTGTTTCATCTTGCATAGTACAATTTGCGAATTCAGATCCTTTTAGTTCCGTATGCATCAACCGTTTTTTTAATGCCGCTTGAAATTTTATCGTAGTGGGATTGTTATTATTGCCACCTTTACGTCTTACAGCTGAGAAGAATAATTCCAAATGATCCTGAAATAATTTATAAGTTAGCAAGAAAAAAAGCTGGAATTTCCAGTTGCTACGTACGCATCGTAAATACCCAAGACACTCTGCATCGTAATTATCAGTCCCAAAAGTCAAGTTTTTTTTGGGGAATCTAAAACTGATTTATTGCCAATTTTCAGCTCGGATATGTATTGGATGTAAAATGCAATTTTAGAACGCACCTTATCAATGTTTTTTTTTATCAATACATCTTTTGGATTTATCTTTTCAAAATCGGTTTCTAGAATTTAAGAGATCGAAAACATCATTTAAAATCTGACGGAAGTTTGATGTTGCCTCGCAGTCTTGAAATTCTGGAAGGCGCAATTTGCTTTTCAGATATCGAAGGGCGCTTGCAACACTGGCACCGAAAACTTGTACTGCTGATTTCACTATCATTTTCTCTTTAAAGTAATTTAAACGTCTACGACGAACTTTTGTAGCTGCATGAAAACCTTGAGATTCTTGTATTTCCTTATTTCTCAAATTTAGGAATATTATCACAGTCGTTTTCTTTGTTATCATCATCACCGTTTGTTTCATGATTTATATCAGTAACTCCTAAAGCGTTTCTTACTAGTTGAATCATGTGACATGCATCCAAAATAATAAATATTTTTTTCCACTTATTGGATGATAGAAGTATGGCTACAAATCGTCAATTTTACTAAGTTTGGCTCAGAGAGCTTCACCCATTGTGATGTTCGATGCGGTTCCATCAAAATTTAATCCTATAGTTTGAATTCCAGCAGATTCTAATTCAACGAAGCACTTTTTCACTAATTCCGCCCTTTGCTCACCGGTTAAGGAATGTATAAAAAAGTAACCTACTGCAATCTTTACGTTTTCATTCACCCCAACTGCCATAACTACCGTCGCATTCGTTGCCTGCTTTTGCTCAACCTTATTCGTTTCAGGCTTATCTTTTCCAGTAGGGGTTTCGCCTCCAAAATCTTCATAACCTGAGTATTTCTTTCCATCCCATTCTACATGTCTTTTCATATGCATATCGTCCACTGTCACGTTGAAATAAAGATCTTTATACTTTTCTTTGGCTTTTTTCGCTTTACTTGCTAAAGTTAATATTGCTTCAGAGCAAATAAAAGGAGAATAAAAATGCTATGTCGTTGCAAGCGACTTTAAAGTTGTTGGAAATGCCCCGTTCTTCGACCTGGTGAGCATTCGTCTCATTATCTCTTGAGCCATGGGAGGCATTGATTGTTGAAACAAATCAATTCAGGATACATGCAGATAAAACGAAAAAAATTCAAGTTATCAAATTGTAAATGTTTATTTCTTTCATGTAAAATTCCTGATAAAAATGTAACTTCCTAAAAAGAATCGAACCTGAAAACCTTCATAAAAATGTAATAAACTTAAAAGTATGTTTATTATTATATTTAATCTAAAAATAGGAATTTACATAAATTACAAAATTACAAGAATGTATAAAAAACTAATTTTTTACAACTGTTTATTGTGTAAAATATAATAACAATAATCATCAATTATCTTGACAATTCAAAATAATATTGATTCTTACACTGTCAATCTTAATATATAAGACTAAAATAATAAATATATAGTTAACGAAAGCTTTCCAAATTCATTCATATGTGAAAAAATAATAAATTTATTGTCTTGACAATTAAACAAAAAATGTCGCATTGCTTTTCATTACTTTCTATAAATGAGCAACTATAAAATACATAATATATAAAAGCCGTTGTTATGTTAGTATCTAATGTAGTGGGTTTAGGTATACATATGTCTATGAATTTTTCAATAAAATAGAGATTAAACCATTGCATCTAAAGACTGTTATGTCCATGAAAATAAATCGTTCCTAAAAAGAAATAATATTAATATTAATGTCAATATTAGTGACTTACAATTTATACTAACATAACACGCGGCGAATCCTAACGTCTTTCTGGAAATAATTATAAACTTAAGGGCATGTGATAATTAACATATGATATTAACATGTAAAGTAACGTCTGTGCACTACTCTTTCTTCAAAATCTAAATTTTTTCACTTTTTATCAATTGTGCTGTTCAAAGATTCAAAAAAATTATAAATCCAGGCTATCATTTTCAATTATCCGAATTGAAGAATGAAGTAACAAATTTTAAATTTCAAAGTTACATCATGTTAAGCAATTTTAAGTTAGAAACATTAAAAATTGAGATTACAATTTTTTTTTAAGCAGAACTTAAGAATCATAAGGAATCATAAGAAATATTTTTGTTATTAGCTTGAAACCTTTCAAAATCCTTGAAAAGTTTCAAAATTTTATTTCAAAATCATAAAAAATCTGCATTTCTTGTTACAGTTTTTGAAATCTTTTCAAATTTTTAATTATTTTTGAAATTTTCGAAATATCTTTTAAAATTATTCGACTTTATACTAAAACTTTCAATAAATCCTGCAAAATATTTTTTAATATTCTTTTAAAATTAACTTTTCAAAACAAAAAATCATTTTCAATTTTCCTAGGAATCTTAATAAATTTTTTGCATTGCTTTGAAACCTTTCAAAATGCTTTTAAATTTTTTGTTCAAAATCTTGATAAATCTACATTTTGTTTGTAGGTACATTTTTAAAAATCTTTTCAAGTTTTAAATTATTTTTTCATCATTTCAAAACATCTAAGTATCACTTAAATTTACTCAAATTTTTTCTAAAGTAATAATTTTTTGATTTTTATTCATTCATTAAAATTTGCTTTTGTTTTAAAATTTTTTGAAATATATTTTAAATTAATTTTTTCAAATAAAAAATTTGGTAACATTTTCCCAGGAACCTGAAAAAAATTTGTATTATCTTAAAACCTTTCAAAATCTTCAAAAATCTATATTTTGTTTTAAATATTTCTAAGCTTTAAATTAAGTTTCAATATTTTTAAAGCTAATAATAATTAGCTAAACCTAATAATTTTTTCATAAATTTTTTCCAAAAAGATTAGTGTACATACGTGTGTATAATATGCCCCTAAAACAATAAATTCTAGATTATACCTCCAGTTTTATATCTGCTTCTTCCGTTAAAAACTTATTCTCCTTTAGATCTGTCATAAGCGACCGAAATGACTTCACAATCTTCTTCAAGCGACAATTTCGCACTTGCTCAGCTTGTAACTTTTTCTCCAGATCATGAATACTATTTTTAGCTTCTTCGAAAGCCGCTTTGGAAAGACTGGGTGAATGAGAAACATCTTCCCATTTTACAGTTTTTATGTTTTTCAACTTTGTAGCACATTCATCATTTTCCAGGTTATCGACTTCAACAGAGGATCTCCTATATCAACCTTTTTTTAATACTTTGCCACATTAATAAATTAAGATTCAAATGGATATTTTCAAAAACTTACTTCTTGGCCAACTTTTTATCACCTGAGAGTCTTTCCAAACTTTCTACAGGAATACTTTCATTCTCACTTCCATTTTCCAAAGTTTGTTCTTCTTCTTCATATGTCACTACTTCCATTTTAAGCTGTTCCTTTTCGCAGTCGTTTTCCTTTACATTAGAAGATTCTGTTTCTTCCTTTATAGATTCAATCTAATATATATATATAAACAATTATTAATAAATATAAATGAAATAGCAAGAGCTTACAAATAGAAATACAACTTTTTATAAGGAAGGAAAAAAGTGCATATTTCACCATTATAATTTCTTCATCAGACATATTAACAATGGATGGTACTGCGTCTTTTTTCAAATGTTTGCTGTAAACAGTTATTACGGATTCTTTATAAGAATCTGCGGTGAAATGCACGCTGCAAAGTCTCCAATACTTTGACACTCTTTCTCTAGGTAAATTCATTGCAGAACACCAGGCCTCCATTCTTTTCTCATCTTTTAATGGAAACCTAAGGATAAAATAACATTAAAATGCAATAAAATATATTTCTATAATATAAAAACCAAAAATTTGTATTGCATAGGTACAATACTTTCATATCTTGAGGTTATGTTTTTGTTGATACATTTTTGATTTTACTATTCAATAACTTTACTTACGTATGAAAGCATATCCTTGTATAAACATCTTTACAACGCCGGCAAACTGCACATGCTACCACCATTGTTAATATTTATTCACATTAAATTATTATTAAATAAACTCTGAAAGGCTTCATCAAGCTCCAACCATAGAAAATGCCACAAACCAAAGATATTATCAGAGTAGTGACAGTAATGCTAATAGACCGCGACTTTTTCAACTGCGCAAGCGTTGCGTTGGAAGGAGAAAGCCACGTTATTGGCCGTAAATTGCGCGCTTATTTAAAATGCTTTAAATTCATTTTCATTTTCAAGTCGAGAAATTATAATAATTTATGTTAATATGGTTCATATATGTTACTGCAATAACTATAAGGTCCATGATAATACAGTATTTTATTATTATTACTATGAAAAATGTAATGTACTTAATATCCGATTAAAATATCAAAGTTTGTCTAAAAATAGTAAATCAAATTTTTAAATTGGGAAAAAATCTTGTTTTTACTAACGGTGTTTATAATGTGTATTAAAATTAAAGCTAAAAAGTTCTTTTTGGAATTTTTATTATAATTTTTTTCTCGAGGTCTTCTCCTCTAGATCCGTGATTTTCTGCGATAATAGGTACACCTCTTGTAGGATTTGTCATGGTCTTAGTTAATTAGAAGCTATGAGTCGATAGTTTTAAGAACAGTATTTCTAAAACTGCAACTAAAGAGAAAACCAACCAGTTTTCATTTGCATACGATTTTCAGCAATTTCATTAACTTTTGAGTTATTTTATTTTGAGACTGACAGTACTAATTTTGAGCTCAATAGTTTTAAAAACAACATTTTCAGATCTGCAACTGAAGAGAATAACAACGAGTTTTAATTTGCATGCGATTTTCAATAATTTTGTTAATCTTGTTATTTTAATTTACGACTGACCGTACTAATTTTCAGGTCAATAGTTTTAAGAACAACATTTCCAGAACTGCAGCCAAAAAGAAATCCTAAATACCTAATTGTTTATGTTATACGTGCAATATTAATTAATTCTCAAATTTAATTTAAGGACCAAAGTACAAATTTCTCCGTTCATATTAATAGCGTATATAGATATATTTTATGTAGTTTCTTGGTCCAAAAATGTATATCCCGTTGATCTATTTTTTATTTTTTACTTCAAGGAAGAATATAAGATTTTATTCTTCATCTTTTATACTATTTGACTTTTACATTTGTTTTAAATTGGGAGGGGGGTGGGGGTCTAATTTAAAAAAATATTTCTGACACTATCTGACCCAGAGTTGATTATAGTGCAACTGATAGCTTCTAATCAACCAAGACCGTGAAAAATCCTACAAGAGGTGCCCCTGTTATCGCAGAAAATCACGGATCTAGAGGAGAAACCCTCGAACAAAAATTATAATAAAAATTCCAAAAAGAACTTTTTAGCTTTAATTTTAATACACATTATACACACCGATGAATAAGATTATTTTAAATTAAAAAATTTGATTTACTATTCTTAGACCAACTTTGATATTTTAATCGGATATTAAGTACATTGAATTTTCCATATTATTAATAATAAAATACTTTATTATCATGGATCTAATAGTTATTTCAGTAACACATATGAACCATATAAACATAAATTATTATAATTTTTTGACTTAAGAATAAAAATGAATTTGAAGCATTCAAAATGAGCGCGCGTATTACGGCGAATAACGTGGCTTTCTCCTTCCAACGCAACGCTTGCGCAGTTGAAAAATTCGCGGTCTATTAACATCATTGTATCCGACGTTCGTTAGCGACGAATGGATCTGACCAGCTGGATTCCTGGCTCCCCCCACCATCGCTTCATTACTTTGAACGGCGCGTCAATTTGGATAGCACTCACAAGGAGAAAACACACATTTAATTGAAGACTTAAGCAACGCAGAATCATTCATCAATAACTTTAGTTTCATTTTACTTCAATACTTTTTTCCTGTTATAATACTAGATAAAAGTACTGAAATACTAAAATAAACAAATTTAATAATAAATTCAGTTTAACATCAAAAATGATTTCAACTTCAATTAAAATAATATTTATATTGAGAGAGGGATAAAATTACATAATCGGAAGATTTAATAAAAATATTTACACATAATTTAATATTAAAATAAAGGTTATTCTCTGCCTGAATTTTGTCAGAAATTGACTCTTAGCCAAAGATATTTATAAACCTAGATGCGGCACTTCACTAGCGAACCTATAATAAGTTCCAAGAACTAAAAACATGCAATTGGTTAAAAAGAGACAGAGATGTCTCCATCTCTTTTTAACTAATGACATTTTCTTAGTTCTTGGAACTTAATATAGGTTCGCTAGTAAGGTGTCGCATCTAGGTTTATAATATCTTTGTCTTGGCAACAGCCGACAAAGTGAACTATTTCGTTTCTGTACGTACACTATGGAGATGAAAAAACTTTTCACAATTTTTCGCTGATTTTTATTAATTATTTTATAAGAGTTAATTACTATTTCATTCATCCGTGTTTTCGGATAAAATTCTTAACGCCTATTTCCCACACATGCGCAGTCGATTTTCTTTCTGGTGTATTGTTGAACAAGCCTTCACATGCCGGGAAATATTTTAAATCACTCACGATAAAAAAGCACCCCTACTTTTTAGCAAAGTGAATATTTTTAAGTCTTAAGTTCAACTCTTTGCTAAATCTATAAAAGTGTTGATAAAAATTAGAGATAATTCTAAATTCAAGAAAAAATCCTACTCCTTTAAATCTAAATCAAGAGCTTGGTTAAGCATTATGTAATTTCTGAGTATCCATACAAAATATTCACATGTGTAATATTAATTATTGGAAGCCAAATGTCCGCGATTTATCGTTAACCTTCATTTTGTTATAAGGTATAACTTCAGATTCAGTTAGATATATAATGGAATATAAAGGAATCTGAAGTTGTACCGTATAAAAAAATGAAAGCTAACATCGAATCTCGGGCTAATAATAATCTACGTGCTCATTGACATTCCCGACACTACTGAAACTTTTCGTGCAAACAGGACAGAATCATGAGAATACCCTGGTTGATTTTCCTTCTCTTTCACTTTCTTCAAAAAAGTTCACTTCCTTGAAATGTCTTTTCAGGATGAAAATCTTGGCGAAGGTAACAGAACATAACTTGCATTTCACTTTTTCGTTCATCACGTTATTATTATTTCCTAGATTTATCATTTCGCTATATTCAGTCATATTTTAGAATTTAAAAGACAATCGAGCAGACGAAAAATTACACGAAGGCTATGGTAGCGATGGTGGGGGGAGCCAGGGATCCGGCTGGTCAGATCCATTCGTCGTTAGCGTATCATTTAGCGTTTGGGCCCTTTTATATTATTACAGATACGCAAATTACGGACTTGCGCAAGTCAGGAGTAGTGAAAATAGAGATTTTTCCGTCAGCGGAAAAATCTCCGAATGGGGATAATTTGAATAATCGATTTTTTAAAATAGAAAATTAAGAACACGAGAATAGTGGAAAAGAAAAAAAACAGTGGAAACCGGTGTATAGCTCCGGGATGTACTTCGGGTTATGATTCTAATCCTACGAAAGTGTTTTCCTCTTGCCAAGAGGTGAAGGAAATGTTAAACTATGGCAGAAAGCAATACGACACGACGATATAATTTTTAAATCGGGTCATAAAGTGTGTCAGTTGCATTTTGCTCCGAAAGATATTTTATTGGAACAAGAAGTAAAAGCAGCTGATGGAAGAACTAATGTCTTCGGAATAGTAGGTTTATAGTATTTATTTTTTATTTAAAAACTTATACAATTTCTTTTTTTCACATAAACTTATTTTAAAGTAAACTAAATACTGTATTTCTCATTTTATTTGTTAATTGGATTTAGAGGTTAAGTATGTATTTTATACTCTTGAGTTTATTTTTACTTACATGATTTGTCAACTTAAATTGAACAAATACATAAATAAAAATAGAAACTACATATTCAGCCTCCAAATGAAATTTAATAATAAAATTCGAAATACAATATTTAGTTTACTTTGAAATAATTGTAAATTAAAAATATATATATTGTGTTTATAATTTTATTATTAAATTGAATTTACAGGCTGAATACGTGTCTCTTTTTATTTATATATTTTTTCAATTCAAATTGACACTACGTATTCAGCCTATAAATCCAATTTACTAATAAAATTATAAATACATGATTTAGTTTTTTTTCAATTGGAAATTATTTTAAAGTAACCTAAATATTGTATTTCTAATTGTACTATTAAATTGCATTTAGAGGCTGAATATGTAGTTTCTATTTTTATTTTTATATTTGTTCAATTTGAATTGACAAAATACATAAGTAAAAATAAACACCGCATATAAAATATATACTCAACCTCTAAATCCAATTAACAAATAAAATGAGAAATACAATATTTAGTTTACTTTAAAATAAGTTTATGTAAAAAGAAGAAAAAAGAAATAAATTGTATAAATTTTCAAATAAAAAATAAATACTATAAACACACTGCTCCGAAGTTATCAGTTCTGCCATCAGCTGCTTTTACTTCTCGTTCCAATCAAATATCTTTCGGAGCAAAATGCAACTGACACACTTTATGGCCCGATTTTAAAATTATATCACCGCGTCGTATTGCGTTCTGCCATAGTTTTATATTTTCTTCACCTTTTGGCACAAGAAAAATACTTACTATAGTAGGATTAGAATCATAACCAGAAGTACATCTCGGAGCTGTACACTGGTTTCCGTGGTTTTTTCTTTTCCACTATTCCCGTGTTCATGACTTTCTTTTCTTTTGGGGGGTCTCTTTCCTTCTTGATTTTCCCCGTAATTTAGAATTAAAATAATTTTTCAAGACACTTTCGAATTGAATAAAAATGGTAAAAAAAGCAAAGCCTTGTCTGTACATCTTCCATGTCTTTGTTGACAAATTTAGGTTTATATGCCACCCAGCGCCACCTACAACTCAGCTTACGCCAAAAAGCTGCGTGATCTAACGTCAATGAATAGGGCTGATTTTCAGACAATTTTTAGTCTGTACACTTTCAAATTTACCGCCATGTCTGATGTCTTCTGCGCCTGACGTCGGCGTAGACACTTGTAAGTTTCAGTTTCTCACCTTGAACGTGAATGCATGTTGCACTCATGTCGCGTCGTCTCCTCGAAGTTAACAAATAAAATCCGTGATTAAAAGCAACTTTATTTCAGAAAGCAGTTTGAAAACCCCACTTACTGCGCGAATAATAATTATTTTACATTAAATTATAGTTTTGTGTATTCGTGTTTTCCTTTCTTCCTTCCTAACCTCAAATCACCACATGGTTTCCAAAATAAAAAAATTGCTAGGAGATTCTACCATCAGTGATTGAAACTCTACTTTAATTTCCTCGCGAGAATTTTTTAACTTGAGTTGACTTAAAATTCACCGTATTATTTACGATGAGCTTTAAAAGACAAAACAAGTGACCAATTTCTCGCCTGAAGCAACATTTTTTAACCCCTCTGTGGCCGGATTACCCGACCGGATCCCGGCCGGTATGAAAGCCGGGATCCGAACAGTTTACCGTAACGTTTTTAGACGGATTCCGGCCAGTATCCCCAGCCAGCGCCTGGTTCAAACTAGGGCTATCCGGCCGGCTCCCGGTCAGACCCCTGTTTCCATTTCTACACGAGAATTGACGATTTTCGTTAATATCAATAGTCATAAACAATAAGGAGCAGGTATTGCAAATAATAACAGAGACAATTATACTGTTTACGGTTAAATTAAAGTTATAAAAAAAGGTTATCGCGAATAGTTTAAAATTTTTGTCTTGCAAGGGAACGTAGATTTATAAAAAATATATTGTTTATAAGGCTGTGAATAAATAATGTCTCGTCGTACAAGAAAATGTCACGAGAGTAAAAAGACTCATCTTGTTTTAAAGAATAATACAAAAATAAAATAAAAAATCAATTCTGATAATTGAGGGTCTTTATTTATAACAATTCCTATAGACTATAAAACAAGAGAGTTTATGGAGAATGAACAATATTATTAATGTTAGGTAAAAATAGTAATGTTTTAACAACAATTCGCGGAGAAACCTTTGCATTTGATCAAAAGATTTTGTTTTGCTTTCAAGAGATCTATCCTTTTTATAAACAATGTACAAGTTTCAAATTTTCCTGAGCAATACATTCTGAGATACAAATGTGCAAATATGTCAATTTTGTCGAAAATAATCTACTTGCAACGCAGTTGATTGCAAACGTCTTCGTGTAAAATTAAAGCGCAAGAAAAAGAAAGTTTTATTTTTGCACAGCGATGCTAAAATGATTTTATATTTTTTTAATAATGAATAATGAAATTGTTTTACAAACTTGTTTAAATACAAACTGACCTAGATTTCGGAAACCTAATCAAGATATTCGTGATCACGGGACTTTTTTTGACCTTTTGAACATAAGTTATCTCGGGGACCTATTAGTGCACGCAGACGTTTTCGTGGCGAATCGATTAAAAGAAATTGAATAGCAAATATATTTTTCCAACACCAGCACAAAAATTTCGAATTTCCTATGACGATTTCGCATTATTTGAGTGATTGCACTCGTGTGCTTACTGCACGTGCAGAAATCGACATATCGACGCTTCCATTTAACCTATTAACGACCAAGAACTACAATTTTTTTACTTATGTTCAACCCTCATTCTCATGACTGAAAAAGAGAACTTTCCAAACGAAAACCATGTTTCCTTGTAGTTTTGGGCATGCTGTTCAAGAATTCGTGGTTAGAATGGAGTTTGGTCCAGCAGGAAATCCAATATGGCTCCAAATTTTGAGAAAAGTACCAAAAAATAGGGAATTTTTTTTCCATACATTTTTTTCGAGCCAAAAGAGTATTGGGAATCGATCCCAACTATGATCAACGGTGATCGGAATAGTTGAACTGCAAGAAAAAACTTGTCTCATCGATTTCGAATAGCCGTAACTCTTCGCAAAATGGCGGATCCAATATGGTGGACCTGAAAATTTGGAAACTCTATGATTTTCGCCCAACTGTGTATTCGGGGGTTTTCCGGGTCACTGATTATGAATTTCACATCGAATTTTTAAATTCAAAATGGCGGACATGAAATTTTGGAAACTCTACGATTTTCGCACAACTCTGTACTCGGGGGTTTTCCGGGTCACTGATGATGAATTTTTTATCGAATTTTCAAAATTCAAAATGGCGGATCCAATATAGCGGACATGAAATTTTGGAAACTCTACGATTTTCGCACAACATTGTACTCAGGGGTAGTATGGGTCGCTGATTATGAATTTAAAATCAAATTTTTGAAATTCAAAATGGCGGACCCGATATGGCGGACATGAAATTTTGGAAACTATACGATTTTCGCACGACTCTGTACTCTGGGGTTTTCGGGGTCGCTGATTACGAATTTCAAATTGGATTTTCAGAATTTCATATAGCGGATCCAATATGGTATCCACCGCGTACTCCACATAGGTAGGAACAGAACGTCTTTTGCGTTTTATTTGCGACATGGCGATTGTAGTAAAAATAAATAAATAAATGTTCCAGGAACTTGGTATTGAAACTTGTCCAGTCAATTCATAACGGAATGTTGACAGTGTCTTTTACAACACGATCTGAATGTAGTGCTTGAAACGAATGAAGATCCGATACAAACGACCCGACGTTGCCTGGTTTACTTATTTTTACTACAATCGCCCTGACGCGAACAAAGCGCAAAAGACGTTCTGCTCCTACATATGTGGAGTACGAAGTGGATGCCATATTAGATCCGCTATGTGACATTCTGAAAGTCCAATTTGAAGTTCGTAATCAGCGACCCCGAAAACTTCTAATATAGAGTTGTGCGAAAATCGTAGAGTTTCCAAAATTTCATTTCAGCCATATTCGGTCCGCCATTTTGAATTTCAGAAATTCAATGTCAAATTCATAATCAGCGACCCCTAGAACCCCCGAGTACAAAGTTGTGCGAAAATCGTAGAGTTTCCAAAATTTCATGTCCGCAATATTGGGCCTGACATTTTGAATTTCAATAATTCCATGTCAAATTCATAATCAGCGACCCAGAAAACCCTCAAATACACAGTTGTACGAAAATCGTAGAGTTTCCGAAATTTCAGGTCCGCCATATTGGATCCGCCATTTTGAATTTCAAAAATTCTATATAAAATTTATAATTAGTGACACCGACAACCCCCGAGAACAGAGTTGTGCGAAAATCGTAGAGTTTCCAAAATTTCATGTCCGCGATATTGAGTCCGCCATTTCGAATTTCAAAAATCGATGTCAAATTCATAATCAGCGACCACGAAAACCCCTGAGTACACAGTTGTGCGAAAATCGTAGAGTTTCAAAAATTTCAGGTCCGCCATATTCGATCCGCCATTTTGCGAAGAGTGCAGCTATTCGAAATCGATGAGACAAGTTTTTTCTTGCAGTTCAACTATTCCGATCACCGTTGATCATAGTTAGGA
>JAABKJ010000747.1:0-45757 GCA_011634705.1 Andricus grossulariae
AGTGATTCGTGTCCGTGCTAAGTTTCTAGAATGTTCTGGATGACGTCATAAAATGATATTGTGCAATTATGAGAAACGAATTTTGCGTAAACAACTTCCAGGTTATTTATTATCTCAATTAGTATAGTTTACAGAAAAATTCGTTCCTCATAATTGCGCAATATCATTTTATGACGTCATCTAGAACATTCTAGAAACTGAGCACGGACACGAATCACTTTAGAAGCTGCTGCATCTTTTGCGTATTAAATAATGCAGAAAGGAATTTTTTAATTAAATGCATTGTCTATAAGGAAGGAATAAATCATCCTTGTTTTCTTCATAACTATACTAATTGGGATAATGAATAACCTTGAAGTTGTTTACGCCAAATTCAATACTCAAAATTGAGCTGTATCATTATATGACGTCATTCAGAACATTCTAGAAACTTAGCACGGACACGAACCACTTCAGCTTTAGAATGTTCTTGAAGGAATTTGCCAAAAGCACCCCAAAAAAGTTTCATCTCTCTAGCGCACGTGAAACCCACCATATATCTGAAGTAAAAAAATCTGTGAAAGGAAACTAATGAAGCCCGATCTAAACGAATCGAGAAAAAGGGAAAGTTTCTTGAAAACAGGGGGAAAAGGAGAAAATCTTTTTTGAAAAAAGGGGGGAACAGAGGTCTGGAATTATTCACAGAAACAAAAGGAAACGCGTATAGGAAAGAGCTTGCGAAAAATGAGTAAACTTCGTACACTTTCCAGGTACGGCAGTTTATGCGACAACAAAAGTGCGTACTAGGCTTTCCTTGGAAACCCGGATAACTGAACAGGTAGAGAGTTGAAGTGTATAAACGAGGGCCTAGGTTGGAGTCTTGAGAGAAAGAGAAAGGAGCGCGAAACAAAAGCCTAGAGGAGAAGAAGAAGATAGATACTAAGCCAGAGTGCAGACTACAGATACGGTCGTTGGCCGGACCGGACAAGGCTGTCGCCGGAACTCCTCTGTGGTCAACTCTAAACTCCAACGCTAAAATACACAACTGTCCGTTCCAGGTGCATTGGTCCAAATCCGATCCTTATGTCACCAACTTGTTTCCTAAAGTTCTTAACACCTCCGGCAGGTGCACTCAACCCTGATTTTATTCTCACTTTAATCAGTTGATAAAAAAAGTACTTACGGAACTAGATAACCAACATTTTTATCGAGAATGGCCTTGTTGCATAAAAGTGTCTTATTAATACAACAGTTAAAACCAAGTAGTTAAACTTATAACGTAGTAATAATTTTTTCTTAACGTTATTAGCATTCAATGAAAAAACAATTTTTTGGGGGGATTTTTAGAAAAAAAAGGTTATTGCGAGCTTCATTTTTGACTTTCTAGGAATAGGATAATTTGTTTTTATCAAACATTCTTTATTCTCATTCAGCATCCCCATATCTCAGGAGCAAGTTATTTTGGCAAAAAATTAAAAATCAGATTTTCGATCGCTATCCAATGCTGATTTTGAAAACCCATGAAATTTTAATCTTAAAATTCTCGGTCGATTTTCTCGGAATCGATTAACTTTTTTACATCAAAATTTGTTTACACGTATTCAGATGCTAAATATCTCAAGAGCACGTTATTTTTTATTTCAACTGAAAATTGTATTTTTTATCGCAATCCGCAGCCGAGCCTACTCGAATTTTGGGTTAGTGCCGCTTTGAGATTGTCAACTTGCACATCCATTTTTTTGAAATGGATAACTTTCTCTGATCAAACTTTTTTGGTCTCTATTGAGCAATACTTCACCTTAGGAGTCGATTTTTGTTTCATCCTTAAATAGTGATTTCGATTCCATAGAATGCTTTTTAGTCACTTTTTTTAAAGAAAAAGTCACTATAGTCACTTTTTTTAGGAAGAGGACACCTCATCACTTTAATCAGTTTAATCCATCTCATTTTAAATTTTACGAAAAAAAATGTAAATATTCTATGTATGAAATCTATAGTAATCTATAGTATGAAAATGCTATTGAATAACAAGTTTCACACTCTTTCCCCTATTTAAAAGAACTTCTCTGATTCCCCATATTTTTTGAGAAACTTCCCCTTTTTCTTGTTTTTTTTTTTTTTTCTTTTATGCGAACTAAATTGATAGAACTCAATAAAAAATCGCGACTATCTTTGTTTGAAAGTTAATTCTTTTTCGTTGAAATGTCTACTGTGATATTTTTGATCCAAAATTCATATTTATGGGTAAAAATTTTACTATTTGATTCAAAATTTAATTATTTGATTGAAAATTAAAATATATTGTTGAAAATTTTTAAATGTTTGTTGAATTGTTGAATTTTTGGTCTGAAATTCAACTGTTCTGTTAAACATACGTCTCTTTGGATAAAAAAATCATATTTTTAGGTAAAAAAAGTCATCTTTCTTGACTGAAAATTAACTTTTTTTTTTGTTGAAAATTCATCTATTTGGTTAAAAATTCATATTTTTTCAAAATTCTTCTATTTTGCTTGAAAATACAACTATTTGGTTTTAAATGCAGCTTTTTGGTTGAAAATTAATTTTGTTGTTGTTGAAAGTTCAGCCATGTGTTTGATTATTATTTATCATTCTTGGTTGAAAATTAACTTTCTTGTTGAAAATTGATCTTTTCGGAATTAAAAGTCAATTTTTTTTCTAAAAAAATCGATTTTTAGCTTCAAAACTAAACTTTTTTGTTAAAGATTCATCTCTTTTGGTAGAAAATTATGCTTTTTTGTTTGAAAATTCATCCCTTTTGGTAGAAAATAAATCTTTTTTGTCGGAAAATGCAATTATTTGGAAAAAATTTCCGTTGCTTTAGTTGACAATTTACTTTTTTGTTAAAAATTTAAAGGTTTTCAAAAACATTCGACTTCATGACTTCAAAACTCAACTCTTTTAATGAAATGTTATCTCTTTTAGTAGAAAATTAATCTTTTTTGTTTGAAAATTAATAATCTGTTTTGGTTGAGGATTCAACTATTTTATTAAACATTATATTTTTTGGTTGAAGATTCATATTGTAGTTGGAAATTCATCTCTTTCCTTGAAAATTAAACTATTTTGTTCAACATTAGTCTTTTTCGGTAGACAAGCATAATCTTCTTTTATGAAAATTCATCTTTTTGGTTTAAAATTTACCCGTTTTGTTGAAAATTCATATATTTTGTGGAAAATTCTTCTTTTTTGGCAGAAAATATATTTTCTTGATTGAAAATGAATGTTTTTGGTTCAAAATTTATCTGTTTTATTAAAAATTCATCTCTTGGTAGAAATTTCGTTTTTGTGTTAAAAATGCAACCGTTAGGTTGAAAATTATTAATCTGTTTTGGTTGAGGATTCAACCATTTTGTTGAATATCCGTCTTTTTTGGCTGAAATATTATCACATTTTTCATCGAGAATAAATATTTTTTGATTGAAAATTCAACATGTCATTTTTACAGAAACAATACTGCGACAAGTGGAAATTCAGAGATATTTAAATAAACATTGGAGTGAAGAAAGAAAAGATAAACATAAAAAAAATGTTTTTAAGCTTAAAAGTTAAAGGTGGACATTATAATCGTAATATTATGATTTATTAGTTAACTCCTGGACATGCAATTTTATATTTTTTATTCGAAAAATTAACATATGAAAATTATTGTTACTTTTTTTTCTGAAATCACGAAAACTGAAAATTGTATTTAAAATTTTACGCTTTACGACAAAGAAATAAAAAGAGGACCTTACACGAAGGTTGTCGAGACGAATGCCTGACCTCTGCCCTTCGTCCAACGACCCCAATCCCTTGTTGTAACCATTTTCAGTAAATGAAATAAAAAAACTGCCTCTCGGAAATTTGTACCTATAGTTAAATTGCCCCTTTTTAACATAAAATACTATAGTAATATAACAAAGTTACTAACATTTCTTGCATATTATTGTAATCAGGATGTCTACTCATTTTCGCTCACCAAATTCCCCGTCATTTTCCGGTTTTTCCAGGTAGTGGATATCATCTGTTGAAATTTTTTTATATACATATCTTTGGTTCATTATTTTTGGTATTCTAATTGTTAAAAAATCTGAGATATAGTTGTTTATTTCTTTTGTATTAACCCAAATTTCGGTAAAAGTAGTCCCTTTTCCAGTTACCGCTATTAGAACCGAAAAAATCTGGTTATTTGTACAGAAATTTTGGTACAATTAGCCCCTTTGGGCTGTGAAGTCTGATATTCTATCCAACTATGTTGATAGAAGCAAGATTTTTTTGTGATAACAAACAAATCTTGCTTCTATAATCCATAACAACCAAGATTTTTCCGAAAAGTAATTTCTGTAAAATTCGTCTTTTATATATAGTTTGTTATGTCATAAAATCTAGTTGTTTATTTATGACAAGATATTCCTTGCCCTTATTACAACTATGATAAGAAAAGACCAATGGATGAAGTAGGCAATTGGCATGAATGGCAAAGTCTGCAAGAAGTTTTTGCCGACGTGGCCATTTTATCACCTCGAGCTAAAGAGTGAGAAAGTTTATGGCCGGAGGTCGGGTTAAACTTATCTGGAGCTGAATCAAGTCTCGAATGCTATGGAAGTATAGAAAATAGAGGGGTGCGAGAATCTGATCGAAAAGAAAGGGTCCTCAGGCGCTGTTTCGATTAAAGTTTTCAAACATCGTCTCTGTATCTCAAGAATAATTACCGTAGACATACCCTCCTTTACTTTCAATAATTGGAAAATATCTCTACGTCCTGTCCCCTCATTTTGCATTCTGAACAGTACCTATTATCAAACTTATTATGAAAGAATTTTAATAACAAAATGGTTCGAAGATAATAGTTCCCATCAGACATGGGACAGGCCTCAGATACTGAGAGGTCTCATTATCTTCAAAATCGGGGTTGCTACAAAATCCGAATTTCGAAATTGCCTGACTTTTCTGTGATAAATTTGTCATTTTTACCGACCATTATACATTTTTCTTTTAAGTATGAAAAAACCTTACACCTGGGTCCTCGGAGATACATAATTTTAAGTGTAAAAAAATGTTTGTTTCAAAATTTATTCCAAAGACTTTTAGATCAAAGAAGAGAGCTAAGAAGTAAGAACACATTTTACTAACAAAAATATAGTAAATCCATATATATTACAACTTAGAGGTATTGTGTTTTCAAAAAAGAGATGAACTTTTAAGTAAATAGTTCATTTATCAACCAAAAAGATGAATTTTCAACCAAGAAGATTTTCTATTAAGAAAGACGAATTAAAAAAAATTAATTTTCAGACGAAGAAATTAATTTTCAATCAAATAGTTGAGTTTTCAACTCAAAAGGATAAGTTTTAAAACAAAAATGTTATAATTAAATTTTCAGTTAAAACAATTAATTTTCAACACAAGGATATTTTAACTCATTCTACACAAATAAAGATGAATTTTTTTTAAATTACATGAATTTCACTAAAAAGGATAACTTTAAGTTCAGAAAATGAATTTTTTACACACAATAAAACACGAATTTTCAACAAAATAGTTACATTTTCAACCCAAGAGATGAATTTTCAACAAAGAAGATTCATTTTCTACCAAAAAACGAGTTTTTAACAACATCCATGAATTTTAAACTAAATAGTTGAGTTTTAAACTCGAAGAGATAAATTCTGAAATAAAAATGGAATAATTAAATATTAATTTAAAACAATTAATTTAAAAAATAGTTAAATTCTCAACCAAAAAATGAATTTTTAACGGAAAGTGTAAAATTTTATATTCCCACCAAGAAATATTTTAATTTTCAATTAAAAATAGTTTGATTAAACCAATAAATACAGATTTTCAACAAAATAGTTACATTTTCAACCCAAGAGATGATTTTTCAACAAAAAAGATTAATTTTCTACCAAAAAGACGAATTTTTAACAAAATGCATGAATTTCAATTAAATAGTTGAGTTTTCAACTCGACGAGATAAATTCTAAAATAAAAATGAAATAATTAAATTTTAATTTAAAACAATTAATTTAAAAAAATAGTTTAATTTTCAACCAGAAAATGAATTCTTAACGAAAAGTGTAAAATTTGATATTTCCACCAAAAAATATTTTAATTCCCAATTAAAAATAGTTGAATTAAACCAAGGAATACCAATTTTCAACAAAATAGTTGAATCCTAAACCAAAAGAGTCCACAAAAGAGAAGAAGTTTCAACCAGGAAAGACGAATTTTTTACTAAACAGTCGAGTTTTTAACCCAAAAATATGATTTTTCTACCAAAATAATGAAATTTTCAACAACAAAAAAACGAGTTTTCCAAAATACGCCTTTTTGGTAGAAAATTATTCTTTTTGATTGAATTTCGGTCCTTTTGGATTGAAAATTTATCTTTTTTTGGTACAAAAGTTATCCAATTTTTATCTAAGATTCTTTCTTTTTTTTTGACAGAAAATTTGATTTAAAAGTTATCTAAAATTTTTCTTGGTCGACTATTTGTTTAATAATTCAACTATTTTCTTGAAAATTCGTATTTTGGGTTAAACATTCATCTATTTGGTTAAGAATTAAACTATTTATTTGAAAATTGAACTAGTCTGTTGGAAATTCGTTTTTTGTTCGTCTGAAAATGTATAGTTTTTAGTTGAAAATTTAACTATTATATTTTTCGTTTAGGATTCATACTTTTTAGTTGAAAATTTGACTACTTAGTTGAACAAATTTGTTAAAAATCATTTTTTTGGTTGAAGATTAATAATTTTAGTTAAAAATTAATCTCTTTGGTTGAAAATTCGTTTTTTTTTTTAAATTAATTTTATGAACTGTAAATTTGACTGTTAAATTTTTGGTTAAAGATTGATTTTTTTAGTTGAAAATTCATACGTACCGAAATTTTGGCTATTTTAACCGAAATATCTGTGCAAGTAACTAAATTTTTCGGTGTGACACTGCTTATTTATATATATTATTTATAAAATAAGTACCATTTGTTCAGAGACTAAACATTGTTCTGAATTATTATAAAATTTTGGAATGTTATAATTTCTGAATAGTTTTCTTATCACATTTATTACAATTTTAAACCATGAAAATTCAAATGTAATTTTTCTTATTATTTCGATCAATAAAAAATATCCGTTTTTCGAAAAAGTTAAATGTAATGCCCGGTTCGACTTTGTATTCCCAGGTTTTCTCGGATTTATTTTACTTCCCGTCTATTTCCCGATTTTCTCAGTTGATGAACGCCCAGTATAAATAATAAATAACATCATCATTCTTCGTCGGTATAAATTTACATTCCTCAATCAGAAAATAAAAATTTGTTTTTCAAATTTCTCCTAATAAAGATTTCTCCAAGAATTTCACAATCCCGAGGGATCCATAAAAAGGTTACAACTGAAGCAGTAGTAAAACACACACGACGGTAAGAGATTAATAGTTTACTCGTCACTGATGTCCTTTAGTGTGTCAAAAAGTGACTTCTCCAGCTAGTGGTTTTTCCATTGAAATGTTTCATCGCCTTATTTGTACGTATCGGTGAAACCGAGGTTAGGCGAGTAGATTACGACAAAGGTGAATAGGCAATATAATATGATGATTTAAGTTTCTTTTGAGGGCCACAGTTTCCTTTTCTGGATGTTTGACACCGACGCGTGTTTGCAACGCAACGCCCCTTAGTCAAACTAACGAATTAGTCGAGCACTCGATAAATATTTAACTCCCGCTTGAGAAGTGAAATTTTGCACGACTCATAAACTGCTGGGATGCTACAATCAAGTTTAACTTGACGAGGATTCTCCTCTTTGATGAAACTCAACCCCCAACGCCATAAATTGAGAAAGCATTCCGAAACACAAAGATGAATTTCTTCTTCTTATTTTTTCAACGGAGTAGTTAGACACTGGGGGTTTTGGGCTTCGAAACCTACCTTACCTACTTCGAGAACATTCTGCAGCTGAAGTGGTTCGTGTCCGTACTAAGTTTTATAGAATTTTCTGGATAACGTCATACAATGATATAGCGCAATTTTGAGTAGCGAATTTCGCGTAAACAACTTCAAGGTTATTCATTATCTCCATTAGTATAGTTATGAAGACAACAAGGATGATTTATTCCTTCCTTATAGACAATACATTTAATAAAAAAAGTCATTTCTTCATTTATTCAATTCGCAAAAGATGCAGAACCTTCTAAAGTGGATCGTGTCCGTGCTAATTTGAAGAGTTTTAAGCCAGACTTCTGAACCACTCTTACAAGAGGGCTACTGGACCAAGGGGACTGAGTTTCTTTATAAGCTTCTGCATCTTGTGCATCTATAAGGAAGCAATAAATCATCCTTGTTTTTCTCAAAAATATTTTACTTGAGATAATAATCTTGAAGTCGTTTACGCAAAATTCTTTACTCGCAATTGCGCAATATCATTGTATGACGTCATGCAGAACATTCAACATCTTATTATCGGGTTTCGTTATTTTTTTAACTTTTCAAGTACACTGAACGGCAAAAATGATAAAAGAACTCGCATATGAGCTAAAGTTCTGCAAGAACGTCGGCAATTTTGCCTTGACATGATACGTGATTCCGAATCAGATTATGATCTTAAAAATCGATCATTCATTCCGGCCGATCAAAATGGTCTTGATTTCGGCATTATTTTTCTTTCATATAAAATGATTATTTTTTATGTGTAAGTAGTTCAATTTTATACTAAAAAGATTAATTGTCAACAAAATAGTTGAATCCTCAACCAAAGAAGATTGATTTTCAGTATATAAATAAGGAGAGTCCTAACGCAAGATGCATGTTACTGACATCGAGACCATTCCGCAGCTCAAGTGGTTTGTGTCCGTGCTAAGTTTTTAGAATATTCTCGAAGGTTACGGGTGACGTAATGAAATGATATTGCGCAATTGTGACTAACGAATTTTGCTTAAATAGCTTGAAGGTTATTTATTATCTCAATTAGTACAGTTGTGAGAAAACAAGGATTATTTGTTGCTTCCTTGTTTTTCTCATAACTATAGTAATTGAGATAATAAATAACCTTAAGTTGTTTACGCAAAATTCGTATTGCGCAATATTATTGTACGACGTCTATGGTAACCTTCGAAAATATTCTAGAAGCTGAGCAAGGAGACGAATCACTATAGCTATGAAGTGGACTTCTCAAGTGAAAAAAACGAACTCTCAACGAAAAATAGTTCGATTTTCTTTTTGGGTTCTACTAATTCAGTTTGCATTTAAGCGAAAAAACGAGAAAAAGAAAAGTTCCTTGAAAGCAGGGGAAAAGAAGGGAAAAGGAGAAAGAGTATGAAGTCTAGAATATTGTGAAATGCAAAACCTTTCGCACGGTGTTGTTTACTGTATAGGAAATTGTTTTAGATGCTTTTGCAAATTGCAATTTTCCTGCGAGCGATGTCCATCGGACATGACATAGAGAGTGCATTTTAGAGATAGGTAAAATCGGTCTTCCGAGAAAAAGTAAAAAAAAAAAAAAAAGAGGAAGCTTGGAACAAATCGTGAATATTCAAGCGATGCCTTTGTCTTTCTCTACACCCCTGTCGGGAAACGTCGGGACAATGCATGCAGGTATTCCAGCTATGTTTTCAGGTAATGGCCACTACCTGCCCGCGGACGCGACCTTAACGTAAACCATAAAAAACGAAATTACCGCGTTTCTCATTCGTCCAGCTCGGACCAGCCAAACATGCATATACTTGTCGGTGAAATACTTTAAAATCTATAAATTCTTCAAGTTCGCACCCAACCTATGTACGTGCAGATATTTCACCTTCTACTTATTTCTTCTTGCAAATCATGTCTCTCGTTTTCTTGTCACATCAACTACAAAACAAAACATTATCAGCTCTTAAGAAATGTTCAGAATTAAAAAAAAATGCATTCTGTTTGATTGAAACTCGTCTTTTTTAGATAAATGCAGCTATTTTTGGTTCAAGAGTAAATCTTTTGTAGAGAAAATATGAACTATTCCATTTTTTGTTGAGAATTCATTTTTTTGTTCGTTGTTGAAACTTCAACTACTTAGTAAACTACTTTATTGAAAAATCATTTTTTTGATTGAAGATTCTTCAGTTCAGGTTAGTTGAAAAACCTTCTTTTTTTTTGTTGTTGTTCAAAATTCTACTATTTTGTTGAAAATTATTTTTTTAGTTGAAAATTAATTTTTCAAAATGAACATTGAACTATTCTATGTTCGGTTGGAAATTTATCTTTCATAGAACATTTATCTGTTTCGTTGACAATTTAAATATTCTATTTTAAGTGGAAAATTCATCTGTTTTAGTTGAAACTTCATCTTTTTGGTTAAAAATTCATTTCTTTGGTTGAAAATTGATCTTTTTTAGGGGAAAATTCATGCGTTTTGTTGAAAATTTGTCTTTCTTGACAGAAAATTAATCTTTTGAGTTTAAAATTTAACTTTATAGTTGAAAATTCATGTTGTTTGTCGAAGCTTCAACATTTTCGTTAAAAATTCATTTCTTTAACTGAAAATTTAACTATTCCGTTATTGTGTGGAAAACTGATAAGAATTATTTTCTTTGCTTGAATATGTTTTTTTGTCGGAAATTTAACTATTCTATTTTTGGTTAAAAATGTATCTTCTTTAGTTGAAAATTCAAATATTTGATTCATTTTGTTGTTGTCGAATGTTCGCCATTTTAGTTAAAAATTATTATTTCTTTGGATGAACATTTCTTTTCTTCTTCTTTTTTTCTGTTGAAAACTCAATTATTTTTGTAAAAAATTTATATTTTCCGGTTGAAAATTCAACTTTTTGCATGAAATTCGTCTTTTTGGCATGAAAATTGAACATTTCGAATGAGATTGTTTTTCTTTATTGACTGAAGAACCTTTCTTGATTGAAAATTTAACTCTTCTGTGGAAAATACCTCTTTTTGGTTTGATTGAAAATTAATTTTTTTTTGTGTTGAAAAATCAAGTATTACACTTTTCGTTGAGAATTATTTTTTTAAAGCGAAGATTTATCATTTTGGTTGAAAATTTAAATATTTGGTTGAAAATCCTTTTGTTTCTTTGTTGAAAATTAATTGTGTTAGCTGAAAATTTAATTCTTATATTTCTTGTTCAAAATTTATTTTTTTGAGTTGAAAATTGTAATTGTAATTAAAGTTATTAATTAATTAATTAAAGTTGTAATTTGTGGATGAGTCCTTATCAAGTGCTGTATTACTGCTGTCACTAAAAGTGTTTTGAAAGAAATTTATAAACAAAGAAAATGAAAAATTGGTCAGGGAAATTTCGAAATTTGGATTGTGTAGCAACCTTGATTAATATTCAAAGAACCGAATTTTAATCGTGTATTATTTTTAACATAGAATCTTTTATAAACGATGACAGTGAACGGTTTTCTAAAACATCCGACTTCTGAGCCTGAAAACTCAACTCAATGGAAATTTACCAGCTTCCAGATTTAACCACTGAGATAGAACCTTTTTATTTGGACCCATCGAATTATATATTTTGCCTTAGAAATCGAATTCTTGAAACTCAGTTTTAGGGTTTTTCTAAGATCGCTGATTACAAAACAGGATGATCTAATATGACTTTTGACCATTGACCAATCGGACGCACTTAAAATTCAAAGCATGCTTTCTTGGCGTGAAAACTTATATCTCTTCCGGATCTCTTTTAAATTCTTATCCAACCTGTGAGACAAAAACACTTCCAAGAAATTCATTCTAAAAAAATGTCTATTCATATATTATTTATCATTAAATACGGACTTATTGTAAACAGCGAAACAGTTTATACAAAATTCTTTTTCAAATATTTATAAAAATTGTATTTAAATTTCAATGTGTTGAAAAGTCCAGTACCTAATAATCGTACCGGAAAAACGGTTCTGACATAGGTTTCTTGAGGCAATAATAAAATGTTGGGGCCAAAAGTTTGGAAACTTTTTTCATGATTGTCGTATGAAGCTACAAACCCCATTACGAACTTTTCGAAGTTGAGCGTGTCCCTTGTGACCCTTGATTCAGACTATTGATTCAAATCTTTCTCCTTGATAGGGTCCGGAATTCTCGGAAGGTTTCCCCTTCTCGCTTGACAATTTTTATCAAGATTTATGAGTGTAAAGATTACTCCAATTAACGATTTTTGTTGCCCCAAGTTGAGGATGGGGGTTGACGAATCAGTAAAGGTCACTTAAGTCATTTTTAGTCATTTTTAGTCACTTGAGTAACTTTTAGTCTTTTTTTTCTTTCTCAAATCACTTTTTAGTCACTTTAAAGATAAATTCACTATATTATTATGCACTTTTTTCAATAAATTATAACAGAAAACCCAAAAGGGGTAAATAATATTGAATTCAGGCCTATACCTATTTCTGAATTTTATTGAATTCTTTTGAATTCATCGAGAATTCTTTGGAATTTTCTTGAAATCCACTCCATTCAATGGATCTGTTATGAATCTTTTTTTTTTAATTCACCCTAAAGACTTTTAAATTCACCTTGAATTCTTATGGATTTGATCAGACTCTTCACTAATTTTATCCAGTCCCATTTATCTGAATTTAATGGATTTTTTTTTGTATTTTAAAAATTAATTATTTTTATGAATTGTTTTAAATTAGTTTTAAATTCGTATGAATTTGATCAAATTCTTTTGAATTCCATTGAATTTTTCTCAATTCACTCCAATTTTACTGAAATTTGGACTTTTTAAATATTTTATCAATTCATTTGGAATTGACTCTGAATTATTAATAATTTATCCTGAATTATTTTTAATTCTTTTGCATTTTTGGAATTCTCTTAAATTCTCTATAAATTCTCTTGAATTCCTCTAAATTCACACAATTCTACTTAAAATTGAATGGATTTAGATTCAATCAAATTCTTTTGAATTCCCTTAAGTTTTTCTAAATTCACTCAAAATTTAATGAATTTTTAAAATAGTTTTTAATTGTTTTCAATTCACCTTGAATTTTTATAAATTTCATCTAATTCTTATAATTTCCCTTAAATTCATCTAAATTCCCTCGAATTCTATTTAATCATTTAGTTTTTCAAAATATTTTCTGATTTTTTTTCTTCTTCAATTTACTGTGTTTGAATGCATTTGGAATTCATCCTAAATTATCATTAATTTATTCTGATTTCTTTGGAATTTTCTTCTTTTTTTTTTCAATTTTCCCCGAACTCTTTTGGCTTCACAGGACAAGATGCTCTCAAAACAGTTGAATTCTTATCCGAAAAGATGAATTTTCAACCAAGAACATTAATTTTCTACCAAAAAGACAAATTTTTAACTAAAAAGATAGAATTTCAAATAAAATATTGGATCTTCTACAAAAAAAAAATTAGGTCCTAAAGATGATTCTTCTACAAAACAATTAAATTCCAAGCTAAAACAATTATTTTTTTTACAAATTGTTGAATTTTTGAGTCAAAAATACGAATTTTCTACAAAACAGTTAAATTTTCTACTAAAAAAGTTGAATTTCCAAACTAAAAAGACGATTTCTTAACCAAAGAGATAGAATTTTAACCAAAATGATGAATCTTCAACAAAAAAAAAATAAATTTTCAAGACGAATTTTCTAGAAAACAGGTGAATTTTCAATCATATAGTTGAATTTTCTACTAAAATAGTGGAATTTCCAAACCAAAAAGACGATTTTTTAACCAGAGAGATGGAATTTTAACCAAAATGATGAATCATCAACAACAACAAAATAAATTTTCAAGACGAATTTTCTACAAAACTGGTGAATTTTCAATCATATAGTTGAATTTTCTACTAAAACAGTTGAATTTCCAAACCAAAAAGAAGATTTTTTAACCAAAGAGATGAATTTTAACCAAAATGATGAATTTTCAAAAAAAAAAAAAAAAAAATTCAAGGCGAATTTTCTACAAAACAGGTGAATTTTCAACAAAGTAATTGAATGCTCAACCAAAAAGAAGATTTTTTAACCAGAGGATGGAATTTTAACCAAAATAATTAATCTTCAACCAAAAAAAATAAATTTTCAAGAAGATTTTTCTACAAAACAGGTGAATTTTCTATCATATAGTTGAATTTTCTACTAAAACAATTGAATTTCTAAACCAAGAAGAAGATTTTTCAAACAGAGAGATGGAATTTTAACCAAAATAATTAATCTTCAACCAAAAAAATAAATTTTCAAGACGAATTTTCTACAAAACAAGTGAATTTTCAATCATATAGTTGAATTTTCTACTAAAATAGTTGAATTTTCAAACCAAAAAGACGATTTTTTAACCAGAGAGATGAAATTTTAACCAAAATGATGAATCTTAAAAAAAAAAAAAATTCAAGACGAATTTTCTACAAAACAGGTGAAGTTTCAATCATATAGTTGAATTTTTTACTAAAACAGTTGAATTTCCAAACCAAAAAGAAGATTTATTACCAAGAGAGATGGAATTTTAATCAAAATAATTAATCTTCAACCAAAAAAATAAATTTTACAGACGAATTTTCTACAAAACAGTTGAATTTCCAACCCTGAATTATAAATTGTTAACAAAAGAGTTAATTTTCAACCAAATAGTTGAATTTTCTACCAAAATAGATGAATTTTTAATCCAAAAATAGGAATTTTCAACAAAATAGTTATATTTTCAATCAAAGTGATGAATTTTTAAATACAATGAAGAATTTTTAACCAAAAAATTGAATTTTCAAACCAAAAAGACAAGTTTTTTACAAAACTGTTGAATTTCGACCAAAAAGGATAAATTTTTAACAAATTTGTTGATTTTTTAACGAAATAACTGTTTTTCCAAACAATTAATAAAACTTTCAACGTAAAATATGACTTTTTAAGAAAAATGTTGAATTTTCAACAAAATAATTAAACTTTCAACCAAACAATTAAATTTTCGACCAAATAATAGAATAATTAATCAAAAAAGATGTATTCTGAATCAAAAATATAATAGTAGAGTTCTTAACCAAAAAGAATAAACTTTCAACCAAAAATAAGGAATCAAAATCTATCTACGGATAAAAGTACATTTTTTAAAGTCAAACATGAGCGTTTGTCAATTCTGTTTATCTATTTTTCATTTTTTGTTCTTCTTGAATTTTTTTCTGGTGTTTGTTAATCATCAGAATATGCCGAAATAAACAGATTTTTCAAAGGTAGCTAAAAAAAAAAATTTAACCCAAAAATGACTAGAGAACTTGCTGGACTTTCGTCCAATATTCACGAGCTACCCATATGGTATAACAAGTTTTTAGTTTTTATTATTATTATACCATTAAGGAAAATCCCTTTCAGGGTAAGCGTAACTCACTCGGTTCTAGTCCAGTTATACTAGCGGGAATCAAGGAATCCATATGAGAAAAATGAGAAAAAAGAAGTGTATGAGGTATAAATTTTAGATCAATATAGCATTCCTGTGTTGCTTATTTAAGCAATACGTTCGTTCCGCGACACACGTCGCTGATCAATCTCTAGCAATCACCCCAGGCGAAGAGCTTCACAAAGTCATCATATTTCATAGATCCCACAAAAATACGCAAACTGACTGATAATCCCACAGAAATAAATAAATGAAATCCCCTTTTAATCCTTTTTTTCGGGAAAATTCCCCTTTTTTACATAAAATTGAACTACTGAACCCTGCAGACCTGCTAATATGGGACGTTGCAGGCTTATTCAATATAATGTACCAGCCGAGAACGGATGTAGCGATAACACGTTTTAGAGAATAGAAGGCATGTATTATGAACAAGGAGAGAAAGAGAGGAATGAATTCTCCTCTGGAATCCCTCCGCTTCCTTTCGCCCTCTCGCCCCTTTTCTTCTGATTGTCCGACACTTGAACCGTCTGTGATTTATTCTCAAGAGTCACCAGACAATTCATGTCGCAATAGGAATAGGTTGATCGGTGATACTTTCTTTTATCCACAGGCAACAACGATTTAACACATCGTTCGACTCGACGTGCGTCGTCGTCGATATGAATTCGATCATGGATACAATATATTTTAATGTCGAGTCAGGACCGAAAGTAGCATAGAGTTTCTACTATTTAATTATATTTTCCTGACAAGGTTTCATATCATCAATCTGATTTCGATCCGGAATATCTTTACAGGAAGAAAGTATATGGGAGTTTCATCAAATTGATGATTTTCCTTTTTTGTCGAGAGACGGACTCAAAATTACCATTCTTATATATTTCTATGAAGGTAATATTTACTTTGAAGAGTAGGCCATCTGGCTGGGAAATCGGGAAAACTAGGAAACGACCTGGAATTTTGTTCACAGGAGAAAAACCGGGAAAGGACCGGGACTTTTCTTTGAACGGGAAATTTCCGAAAATAATTTTAAGTTGCGACTTAGAATTTCAGCAAAGAAATCTAATTTTCAGTTTCGGACAGGGAATTTCGGCGAAGAATCATAATTTTTACTTTTGAGACAGGGAATTTTAGTAGAGAATTATAATTTTGAGTTTGGGAGAGGAAATTTCAGAATAGAAATATAATTTTGAAAATTGGGACAGAGAATTCCTGCGAATGATACTTTTGAGTTTGTACGGCGAATAAATAAAAGACATAAAAAATTGACGTATCACTTTGGTTAAAAATGCATGTCTTTGGTAAAAAATGTAACTATTTTGTGAAAAATTCTTCTTTTTTCGTTGAATTTAACTGTTTTTGGCTTAACATTAAAATTGTTTTTGATTAAAATATCAACGGTTAGATTTTTGGTCACAAATTTATATTGTTTTATTAAAAATTCAACTGCTTGGGTAAAAGCAGATCTGACTGTGTAAAATATTCATTTTTTTTTCGTTGAAGATTCATCATTTTGGTTGAAAATTTAACTGCTCATCTTTTTGGCTTAAAATTTAAAAAAAATTGGTTAAAATATCAACAGTTACATTTTTAGTTGCAAATTGATCTTTTTAATTGAAAATTTTACTACTTGGGTAAAAGCTGACCTACATAGCTAAAAATTCACTTTTTTTGGTTGAAGATTCATCTCTTTGATTGAAAATTCTCTGGAAAATTATTTATTTTTTGTGTAGAAATGTAATTTTTTCTTGTTTTGTTAAAATACAACTATTTGGTTAAAAAATTGATCTGTTTTGTTTGAAGATTCAACTATTTTCTTGAAAATTCGTTTTTCTTGCTTGAAAATTCATGTATTTTTTTTGTTGAAAATTTGTCTTTTTGGTTGAAAATTTATCTCTCAGTAGAAATTTCATGTTTTTAAAAAAAAATGCAACTGTTTGGCTAAAACTTAATCTGATTTGGTTGAAGAATCAAAGATTTATATTAAAGATTCAAAATTTTAACTGAAAATTGGATTATTCCATTATTGGTTGAAAACTGATCTTTTTTAGTTGAAAATTCAAATATATGGTTAAAAATTCATGTTTTTTGATAACGAATTTTCTTGTAGGAATTTAATCTTCTTCGATGAAAATGTATCTTTTTTAGTTGATAATTCAATTATTTGGTTAAAAAATTAGGTACTTGGTCGAAAATGCGTCTCTCAGTAAAAAAATTAATCTTCTTAGTTGAAAATTTATCTTTATATGTTGAAAATGAAACTATTTGGTTAAAAATTAAAGGATTTAGTTGAAAATTTAATTCTTTTATTGAGAATTCAACTATTATGTTGAAAAATCAAATTTTTATTCGAAAATTCTGTTTTGTTGAAAATTCAATTTTTGAATAGAACATTTGTCTTTCTGGATTAGAAATTTATCTTAATTTGGTAGAAAAGTCTCAGTTTCTTGGGTGAAAATTAATTTTTTTGTAAAAAATTGGAACACGAAATTTTCTAAAAGGTTTATAATTTTCAGTTGGGACAGGTAATAAGTGAAAGAAATATGAGAAAAAAATTGTGGAAAGAATAACAATTATCCTGACTTCGAACAGGGATTTCAGTAAAGAAAACTAATTTTGAGTTTGGGATAGGGAATTTCAATAAAGAAATATAATTTTGACAATTGCAACAGGGAGTTTTTGTAAAGAATTATAATTTTTACTTTTGAACATGGAATTTCGTTAAGAATTATAATTTTTATTTTATCTTTAATTCAGAACAGGAATTATGTTAAGAATGATAATTTATGTCGTGGATTCTGAACCAATCTTTTCAGATTATTACCTTTGCCAAGTAGGAAAAGTAATAATAGAAAAATCACAAATTTTTAAAAATTGCCAGATAATTTCGTGAAGAATTATCATTTTCATTTTAGGATCACTTTAGAACAGAAAATGTGTTAAGAATTATAATTTAACTCGGAACAGAATATTTTTTACATGGAACGGGAATTTTCGAAAATAATTTTAATTCTAATTTAGAAGGGAATTTATTTTAAAAAATCCTGTTCTAAGTCAGAATTCGTTACAATTTAAAACACTTTCCTCTTATAAATTTTGAAAAAAAAGGACTACTATATTTCTGAATTATAATAGAAAATGTTCGAGATATAGTTGATTTGGAACAGGATTTTCGGAAATGAATTTAATTGTAAATTGACAGGAATTTTCTAAGACAACCCCTGTTCCAAGACATAATTCATCAGATTTTGAAAATCTTTTATTCTCAATCAGAGTTTGTATGAATTTAAAAATTCTTTTTGTTTTGTAAATAAAATTCACCAGAATTCAAACTTAACTCTTCTCAATTTTATAAAAAGGGAACGGAGACTTTTTGAGATGGAACCGGAATTTTGGAAAATAGTTCTGATTTTGACTTAGGAGAAGGAAATTTTACAAAAATATTCTTGTTCCAATTCAGAATTATAATTCATTTACAAAATTCTCCGTTCAAAATCAGAATTGTAATTTTTTTGACCAAAAATTATCTGATGTTCCAATTTGAAATCTTTTAAATTGACCGGGAAAAGTGAATAATATTAACCTTATCATTTCAAAACGAGATACTCCTGAATTTTGTTGCACTCATTGCAACCATCCTTTTTCTCAATTTAAATTTTGCTTCAAGTATTGTTCCATTTACAAATAAAAATGGTACATTGATGGTTCTAAATGATGAAACTAATGATTTGTTTATACATTTAGATTTATCAATCAATCTAAAAATGCTGTGAGAACCCATTCTTTATTCCACTACCAGCCTTTTTTATGTACCATTTTTTTGTTCTTATCACGACTATTGATATTGTGAAAGGGTTAATATATTCCTAAAATCCACTTCTCACTGTATGAAAACATTATTCAAGAATGATTAGAAAAGAATGACCCATTTCAAAGTGGATGAATCGAGCCAAGGCGTTTTTTGTGGTCCATAAATATGCCTGACGAATTGAATGTGACATGATACCTTTGTATCTTGTAGAAAATCGCCGGTTTCCAGAGAAAGATCTAATAAATTAATTCTAATAATGCGGTCTGACCCGGTAACCGGTTTCTCCTCGATTTTTTCCTTTCCACAAGAAGGACGGTGGTGACAAAAAGGTGATATTTTCTTACTTAACTTGCTCGAGCGAGTCGCAATATCTTGCTCAGGTTAGACTTTAGTCAGAGAATATCTGAGAATATCATGTTTCTCGCCAGCAGGTTTCTTAGGGCTTAGGCCCCATTGCATCGCTTTCACTTAAAACTTAAGTACAGCTTAATTTCTTAGAGAAGATTCTCAATGCGTGTCGAATCTACTTGACTCTCATCTTTTATTGAAAATTATCTGTGGAGATGTAATCTCTCGAAAATTAATGATTTCGTAGCAAAAAATACTTTCATAAGTCCTCCGTTGGCTTGATCTTCCCTTAATCAATAGTACTTTATAATGCTATTAATATATTAGGTATTTCAGTAAATTATTTCCTTGCAGAATTGTGATATATTTTGAAAAGTTTAGGAACAAACTTTTCTTTTCAATTTTCTTATACTTTTTCGCTGAAGAAACTTAATAAATTTTATGTCACATCTAAATGATTGATCACGAGGAAGGAAAAACTTTAGTTCATGTCTACATCATCCATTTTCAGTTATCAATTTCGATACCAAGTTTCTAAAGTCGATGAGCGAAACAGAATCACTTTTTAAACATGGTATTTATATTAGAGATATTCAGAAATATTTTCAGACTTTACACTCTTTCCCCTATTTTCCTCTTTTCTCCTTTTTTCAAAAAATTCATCTTTTTCTCCCTATTTTCAAGAAATTTCCTTTTTTTTTGTTGAAAGTTAATTATTTTTGGTTGAAAAGCCTACTATTATGTTTTTGGTTCAGAATTTATCTCTTTTGGTTGAAAAATTAATTATTATATTGAAATTTTAACTATTTTGCCAAAAAGTCATATTTTTGGTTAAAAATTAAACTATTTTGATGAAAGTTGAACTACTTTGTTAAAAATTCATTATTTTGTTTGAAGATTCATCATTTTAGTTCAAAATTCAAATCTTTGGTTGAATATGTAACTGTGTTGTCGAAAATGCGTCTTTTTGGCTTGAAAAATCCGCAATTTGATTGAAATTCTTCTCCTTTCTTAACTGAAAAATCTTTCATAGTTGCAAATTTGACTTTTTCGTTTGAAAATTTATTTCTTCATACGTTAAAAATGCAACTGGTTGCTTGAAAATTCAACAATTTGGTGAATTTTTTATTCTTTCTTAACGAAAAAATGTTTCGTGGTTGAAAATTTAACTCTTTTATTGAAAATTCTTGTTTTTTTTTTTGCTTGAAAATTCAACAGTTTGGTTGTAAATACTACTGTTAGGTTAAAAATTATTTTTTTAGTTTGAAAATTAACTTTTTTGTTAAAAATTCATATTTTCGGGCTTACTTTTTATTATCGATCACAAAATATTAAAATTTTCTTCAATTTCCATATTTTTTAAAATGTTATTCTATATTGAAAATTTGTTTTAAAATGACGAACTAGATGGATGAAAAATCTTGATTTCTTTTTTATTGTGTAATCGTGCCAGACAAACTTTATGGTGGATATAACAATTATGGTTTCGCTTTTGCGGTGTTCCCTTTAATGTTTAGTGCATTTTGTGCAACAGAAATAAAAGTGGCTACTGCCAGATTGTAGAAATTTTTATCTGAAAAGAGTTATTGCGATCTGTGGTATTGAAACAATTTAGGTTTATGCTATTATTTACTGTATCACAACAATTTTTCTTCATTCCAAAAAATGGCGAATTGTATTTGAGTGTATTTTACTGATCGGTTCAGTATCTCCAGTTCCACAACGTAATTAATTCACAGGCTCGTTAAACTGTCCAACAAAGTTATTCGTTGTCGTTGGAACCGGTCGTCATGTAAAAAGTGATTATTCGAGGGAGGTAAAGTTTGTTTTGCCCAAGACAATGTTTCATCTGCAAGAAATAAATAGCGTATTTCTCTCACGCTCTGAGGGATATTTTCTCCGAGTGTAAGCCCCCCTGATGAGTTGAGTTCAGTGGACATGTCCATTCGCAGACGTCGGCGTCGTGCCTGTGTCGCGAGAAAGTCGTACTTATTTAGTCCAGGTGTGTAATATTACACATCGTGTAATTAATATCCATGTCTGACCAAATATATAAAGCACGTGACAGTTCATAAGATATTGAGAGCAAAAAAATTATTGAAAGGACACTTCGGTGAGCACTTAGGACACCTTTCACGGATTTTCTAAGAAAGTCTTACTTCTTGAGTCCCCAGGAGGTTGTATGCATCAGTATTCAGTAAAAAATACTTTGAAATTAAAATGAATCTATTTTGCATACAATGTTAACCGTGTTGAAAAATGTCACCATTCAGAATACATAAAATCGGTTGTTAATTTTTCCATCAGCAGCTTCTTTAGAGCGACACAAATTTCTTCAGGAACCCAAGAATAGCGATCATAATCATAAAATGAAAGCAAATTGAACCTTCTGAATGTAATGATAATAATATCTATAATTCGATAAAAAAAAGCTGTTTCAGTCGACTGAATATTTCTGCCGGCCAAGCGTGAAGTTCTGCTCTAAAAGTTCTTGAAACATTTTTTTTTTTTAGAGCCAATCAAGAATTTAGCCATGCAAATGGAAAAAAATTTAAGGAGTACAATTATAATGTAAAGGACACATAAAAATACCAGCAATGACAGTCCGTCCCCTTTACCTCCTTAACATTTAAAAATCCCCTCAAACACCACAAATCGAGAATTTCGACCTAATTTCCTCCTTTTTTACAAGGTTTCGATTCATTTTTTAAGGATTGTTGACAGAAATTCAGGACATTAGAAAACAAGACGTTTTGAAAGAGATTTTTTTTATGATGCCAATTTCAAATCGCTAACTACTCAATCGAGAAACAAAACCTGAATGATAAATCAATTCTGTAGTTGCAAATCAATTACATTTTTATAGTGGGAACAGGGCTTTAACAGGGCAAAAATTCAGCATTTCCAACAAAGTAGATGAAATTTTAACCAAATCGTTGAATTTTCAGACCAAAAATATGGATTTTCAACAAAAACTTTAATTTTCAACCAAATAGTTGAATTTTCAGCCCGAAAAGACGATTTTTCTACAAAAAAGTTAATTTTTAACCATACAGATGGAGTTTCAAACTAAAATGATAAATCTTAAACCAACAAATATTAATTTTAAATCAAAAATAATTCAATTCAACCAAAAAAGGCGAATTTTCAACAAAAAAGTTGAATATTCCACGAAAAAGTTAATTTTCAACCAAATAATTACATTTTCAACCAAAGAGATGAAATTTTCAATAAAATAGTTGAATCGAAAATTCGAATATACAAGCAAAAAATGATTTTTTTCTTGTCAAGAAAAAAAACTCATTTTTAACCAAATTGACTGTACAAAATATTTGAATTTCAGCGCGAAATTACGAATTTTCAACAAAATAATAACATTTTTAACCAAAAAAGATGAATTTTCAAATCAGAAATATAATAGTAGACTTATCAACCAACAAGCATGAACTATCAAAAATGAATAAAGTGATAAAATGTTAAATTGTTTATTAAATGTTGAATGTTAAAATTTTTTTTTGTCAAGTGAAAAACTAATTTTCTACCAAATTGTTGGATTTTGAAGACAAAAAAGCGATGTTTGTACAAAACAGCTAAATTTAAGGCCGAAATTATAAATTTTCAACAAAATAGTAACAGTTTTAACCCAAAAATGATAAATTTTCGAATCACAAATATGATAGTAGACTTTTTAACTAAAAAGAATAAAATGCCAACCAAAAATAGTTTGATTTTTTTATTTGGTTCTAATAATTCAGTTCGAATTTAAGGGAAATTTATGAGAAAAGGGAAAACAGGGAAATAGGGAAAAAGACCAGTGAAGCCTACGATGAATAAATAGGAATTTTAATTCATTTTTAATACTTTTAAAATATGTAATAAAATTGCTAAAATTAAATTAAAGTATCGTATATTAGGACCCAGTTATAAAGTATTTAACTGATAACAAACATATTAGAAGCAAATTTAAACATCTAAGGAAACAGAAAAAGTAGGTTTTTCAAATGGTGATTTTTGCGTTTTTTAACTATTTTTTTCCAGCTTACTTAGAAAAATACTTTGAACTACTCAGGGTTCTGTACTGAAAAGAATACACTAAAAAAATTGATGAAAATAAAGAACCAAAATCTATCTAGTGATAAATACATTTCGAAAAATTCAAAATGCGCGTTTTTCATTCCTCTTTATCTTTTTTTTCAACAAAGTTTTCAACAAAAATGACTAGAAAGCTTGTCAAAGAAAAGGCGCTACTGTTAGAGGGCGCTATCGTCCAATATTTACGAGCTACTCATATGATAAATTTTGTAATAACAAATGAAATCCCTTTTCAATTTTCAATCCCCTTTTTTTTATAAAATTGAATTACAGAACCGCTGTGATCCCTGCAATACCTAATTTAGGCATTTATTGAAAAATTGATGAGGATGTATCAGATTGTCGAAATTTTCGATAAAAAGTGACATTCGCGTTTTTTTTTCGTGGTAGGGTGTCAGGTTTCATAAAAGGCGTTAGAGATGAGACCAGGCGAGAATGCAATATCGAGGCGGAAGTCGTGTCAGCGAGTCTAGTTTCGTTCCCAGGTTTAGAATCCAGTCGGAATTACTAACCGAAGAATCATACGACATACAGCAATGCTTCGACAGTATCGAGTTACGCGTCCCTGTCGACTCGGCATGCAGTACTGCAGTGCGCGGTGCAGCTGAGGTCAAGTTCCTTTAAAAGAAATGAAAAAAATTCCATGGAAAATTCCTTTTTGGCTTGGAAAATTTTCTTATTAAAAATACTGCAGGCCGCGGACTCACCACACTATTGATACTATTCAACACTTTTTTTCAAACGATGACACTATTTTGTTATTAATGAAAAAAATGATACTAAAGACATTATTTTCTCACAATTTTCCGCTAATTTAACCGTTCCTTTACCGTTCCTCGCAACATATTTTTGAACATCTTCGCTAATTGGCTAAAATATGTTCGTCATCTCAACGAATCACAACATACATGAATTTATTTCCAAATTTATATGAAAAAATAACGTTAAACGATTGGGGATTGAGGGTGCGGGGTCTTACGGTGTCTCGTGAATTAACAAAGTAGTTGAGCACAATTGCGCAATATTACTTTGTGACGTCATCGGGACACTTTGAGAACATTATAGAAACTTAGCACGGACATGAACCACTTCAGCTGTGGAACGGTCTCGATGTCGGTAAGGTAGTAATTTGTATTTAGAACGCTCCCTACCTAGCCACTTACACTTTCCCAGTTATTTTAAATTAAATTTGTGCATACTGTTCAATTTTGCACTAATTTTGCAAATTTTTTACTGGTATTTTGTGTAATTTTTTAGAGTGTAATGAGTCGCGATTGCGTGCTGCATTTCTTCATTACATTGCTGGACGTGAAACTCTACTGACAAACGCATACATTGCGATCAGTTAAACTGTTTCGCTATGCATAACAAATCTCTTATGCTAATTTCGAGTAAATCTAACTGATGGCGATTCCTAAACTTCTACTCCAATTAGAGAACGCTTCTGTTTTGTTAATTGAGTAGGAGCATGGAAGAAACGTTCACTAAATTTCGTTGTGTTCCGCTCGTTGACAATTTCATTTGAAAAGTGACAGTACAGAAATAGATAATAAACAAAATTTTAATTTTTTTAAAGAGTATATGAAGGGACATTGGAATAAGTAAGAAATTAATCAATTTTATCAACTTGTATTATTAATAATTTTTTACACCAGTGGGGGAAGGGACCCCATATCCGAAGCATGGTGCGGTCTGTGAGACCTTTACGGCCATACTTAAAGGGTAAAGATAAAACAAATGCCTACTCCCGAGACGATGTGTTGCTGAATTGAGACCAAAAAGGTTTGATCAAAAAAAGTTATCCAAATTTGAGGGAATGGATGTGGAAGTTGACAATCTCAAACTGACACTAATCTAAAATTGGACCAGACGGGTTGTGATGAAAAATTCAATTTTTAGTTTAAAAATAAAATGCTTTCCAGATATTAAATTTCTGAATACGGGTAAAAAAATGTTCATGTAAAAAATTGAGTTATTTCCGAGAAAATCGACCGAGAATTTCGAGATTAAAATTTCATGGGTTTTCAAAACCGGACTTAAATAGGGATTAAAAAACGGATTTACAAATTTTTTTCAAAAACAAGAACTTGCTCCTAAGACCTGCGGATGTTGCATGAGAATAAAAAAGGTTTGATCCAAAAAAATTATTTTGTACTGAAAAAGTACAAGATCGCGATAAAACAGTATGGCAGAAATTTTTTGTCTAAAAATGCGAAAAAAAAAGAAAATATATTATTTTTCTTCATTAAATGATGATAATTTCAAAAAATATCAATGATAAAAGTTTTTTTTTTTTGGTTGAAAAATCTACTGTTACATTTTTGGTTCAGAATTCATCTCGTTTGGTTCTAAATTCTATTATTTGGTTGGAAATTTAATTATTTTGTTAAAAAGTCAACTTTTTTGGATATAGATTCATCTCTTTGGTTGAAAATTTAACTATTCTATTTTTAGAAAATTAATCTTCTTGGTTATAAAAATCAACTTTTGGGTTGAATGTTCTCTTTTGATGAAAATTTATTCTTGTTGGTGAAGATTCATCATTTTAGTTGACAATTCATCTTTTTGGTTGAAAATTTGATTGAATATTTATCTTTTTTAGTAGAAAATTATTCAAAGTTCAACTACTTTTTAAAAAATGCATTTTTTTTGGTTGAAAATTCATCATTTTAGTTGAAAATTTATATTTTCGGGTTGAAATTTGAACTGTTTTGTAGAAAATTCGTCTTTTTAGCTTAAAAATTCATATTTTCGGGTTGAAATTTGAACTGTTTTGTAGAAAATTCGTCTTTTTGGCTTGACAATTCAACAAATTAGCAGAAAATTAAACTATTCGGTTGAAAATTCATAATTATTGTTGAAAATTCGTCTTTTTTCATTGAATTCAACTGGTTGAAAATTTATGTTTTTTTTTCTGTTATTGAAAATTAATTTTTTTAATTGAAAATTTGACGATTCCATTTTTGGTTCAAAATATATCTTTCTTGATTAAAAATTCATCTACTTCGTTGAGCATTCAACTATTTTGTCAAAAATTCGATTTTTTTCCGATTAATTTAGATGGTTGAAAAATCATCTTTTGTTTTAGAAAAGTCATCTTTTGTTTTAGAAAAGTCATCTTTCTCGGTTGAAAGTAAACCTTATTGTTGAAAATTCAACTTTTCGGGTTGAGCATTAAACTGTATTCAAAGTATTGGTATTTTTGTTATTAAAATTCTACTGTTTTTGGTTAAATTTAAATCCTTTTTGTTTCAAAATTCTAACATTTGGTTAAAAATGCATCTTTGTTAGTTGAAAATTCCACTATTTGGTTGAAAATGCAATATATTTCGACTTGAAATCTTAGAAATTTAAAGTGTTTCATATTGAATTCAGTAATTAAAAATTTTTTTAAATAAAATTATTTTGATTATTTTTATTTAAAAAGTATTTTGGCTCAATATGGAAGATTTCATACATTTTTTCAGTTGTAAGGCTTTTAAGTTAAAATACTTGATTTTTTAACCCTTTATTAAAAGTTATTAGCTTAAACAAAATTGTAAAATTTCAAATTCAGAATAAAATCCATGTACATAAATTACAATGAGTCAGAGAAAAAAATATTTTTCGAATTGAGAGTTCTAATATGAAATTAATTGACATTTGTTATCTGATGTTTGCCAGAGATTTCGGGTGGTTGATTAATTAATATATATTTTTGATTGGAAAGAAAAAAGTAAATTATCATAAAAGTATATTAAAAACGAAATTTTAATGATAGGTTTAGTGTCGAGTGTTGAAAAAAAAAACTTGAAGGACGAGAGAATAAATCTTTGCTTATTACTTTCACTTAATAACTTTTTAACAAAGCACTGCCGGGGTAATTCTTTTCATGGGCTGCTTTAGTTCACGCGATGGAACGAAGTTACTGACACTAGAAGTTGATTATTATGATGAGAATTAAATTAAATTTAATAACCTAAACGGTCGTCTTTGAACTTCGAGAGGGCACAAATTAAACCTCATTACATCTTTAACACATTATTTTATGTAATTAAGTATAGTAAATTAATAATGAAAAATTGATTTTCTTAGTAGACTATATATGAAGTTTACTCGTTCTTTTTTTTTCTGAAAAAAAAAGTAAACCTGGAAATAATCTGGAGAGAAAGAAAACCTGAAAATCAGAAAAAAGTCAGGGATTTTGAAAGAAATCTAGCAAAAAAGAGGAATAAGAGGGATTTTAAATAACTGTCAAGAATAATACATTTTTATTTTTTATTTGAAATTATTTCATTCCGTTTATAAAATATTTCATGTTAAAAATGATACAAGGGTAATATTTTTGTCTTTGAATCTTTTGCAGTTGCTTGCTTCTGATGATTATATTTTTAGTTAAAATGTTTATTTTTTGGTTGAAATTTTATCTTTTTTGGTATTAAATTGCAACAGTTTGGTTGAAAATTAATTTCCGTTGGTTGAGGATTCAATTGTTTTGTTGAAAATTCGTCTTTTTTGGTTAATTTCACAATTTTTGATTAAATTTAAAGTCGGTTGAAAATTTATCTCTTTCGATGAAAATTAATGTTTTTTTTAGTGAAAATTTAACTATTCCACTTGAAGATTCATCATTTTAGATTAAAGTTCATCTTTTTGGTTAAACTACTTTGTTGAAAAATCTTGTTCGTAATTAATTTTTTAACTGAAAATGTAACTGGTCCAATGTTTGGTTCAGAATTGATCTTTTTTAATTTAAAATTTCGCTATTTGGGTAAAAGTTGAACTACTTTATTACAAATTATTTTTTCAAAGGTTTATCTTTGGTGAAAATTGAACTATTTTGGTTAACAATTCAACTGTTTGGTGGAAAAATAACTTTTTTAACTTGAAAATAACTATCCTTTTTGATTAAAAATTCAAGTATTTTGTTGAAGATCCCTATTTTGGCTTTGAAAATTAAACTGAAATTTGTCTTGGTTGAAAATTTATCTCTTTGGTCGAAAATTAATTTTTTCGACTGAAAATGTAACTTTTGAATTTTTCGTTGAGAATTGATCTTTTTTAATTGAAAATTTCACTACTTGGATAACAGTTGAACTACTTTGTTAAAATTTATTTTTTTAATTAAAATTTTATCTCTTTGGTGAAAAATTAAACTATTTTTTTTTAATTCATCATTTTGGTTTAAAAATTCATCTATTTTGGTAGAAATTCAATTTTGTTGTTAAACTGCGACAATTTAGTTGGAAATTAATCTCCTTTGACTGATAATTTAATTATTTTGTTAAAAATTCGACTTTTTGGCTGGCTTCCACTGTTTTTGATTTAAAATTAAAATCTTTTTTTTGTTGATTTATCTCTTCAGATAAAAATTAATTTTTTCTTATGAAAATTAATTTTTTTAACTGAGAATTTAACTATTCCAATTGAAGATTCATCATATTGGGCCAAAATTCATCTCTTCGGTTTATTTATTTTGTTGGAAAATAATTTTTTTTACTGAAAATATATCTTTTCCATTTTTTGTTCGGCATTGATCTTTTTTAATTGAAAATTCCACTACCTGGATAAAAGTTGACTACATCGTTAATTTTTTTTTTATTCATTGATTAATTCAACTGTTTTTGGTTAAACTTTAATCTGGAGTTTAATCTTTTTTTGTTATAAATTTGATCATTTGGTTGAAAATTCATCTATGTAGGTTGAAAATTCAACTATTTTCAGGAAAATATATCTCTCTTGCTTTAAATTTCAACTATTTGCTTGTAAATGTTGGGTAAAAGTTAATTTTATGTTGTTGAAAATTCAACTAGTATGTTGAAAATTCATTTTTCTTGATTAAAAATTAACTCATTTGTTAAAAAAATTTCTATTCGGATTTAAAAGTCAACTGTTTTTAAAACATTCGACTTTTCACCTTGAAAATTAGACTCAAAGTTTTATCTTTTTTTTTTCGAAAATTCGATTGTTTTTTGGACAGAAAATTCGTCCTTTTTTATTAAAATTCATCTCTTTTTGTTGAACATTCAACTGTCTTCTAAAAAATTCAATTATTTGGTTGAAAGTGCAAGTGTTTTTGGTTAGAAATTCATCTTTGTAGATTGAAAATTGAACAATTAGGTTAACCAACTATTGTCTTGAAAAATTAATTATTTTGTTAGACATTTAACTATTTTTTTTAAATTATTTAAAAAAAAAACGGTCGAAGAAAATTTACAGTGAGGAAATACTCCAATTCACTGAATATACATATACATTTAACTATTTTATTAAAAAGTTCACTTTTTGGTTGGAAGTTCAACTTTTTTGTTGAAAATTCGTCCTTTTGGTTTGAAAATTCATCTTTTATGGTAGAGCATTCATCTATTTTGGTTCAAGTAAATAATTTCGAAATTTTTCAGTTTTAATTTGAAATTTTTTTACTCCAGTTAAAAAATATTCTATGTTTAAAATTTTTAAATAATAAAATTTTAGACCCTTTCAGATTTTTTTTTTGTAAGCTACGCCCTAATAACAGAGAAAGTAGATTTCTCGGATAAAAACTCGCAGCTTCTCGATTGACTATAGTATTCTCTGTCTTACTTGTAATACCAGAAATTCTACTCCGTTGTTCTGGATAATCCGGTTATTCAACAAGAACTGCTACTCAGTGTTAACCACATAAAAATACATTCTCTGAATGGTAATGAAATATTTGTGTCTTTATAGCGAAGAAAATACATAATTTTGTATAATTTTTTATGTTAAATATATAAATAGTGTCGATTGCTGTTCAAATATTTGGATAAACGAAACCTAAATTTATAATCTGATTTGGCGAAAATTTTTCAAACTGAAGTATTCATTAGAAAAATGTTTCACAAGGTTGAGATGCAGTCCAGGAGAGAAAAGGATCTGCTGAGGCTTCGGTGGCTTAATTTTGAAACGCTCCACTCATGGATAGTGGCGTTCCGGGTTCAAATCTGAGCTGAGGCACATTTTTGTCTTGTTTCTCCAAATATTTGACCAGTAATTGACACTATTTAAATATTTAACATAAACAATTAATTAATACCCTGATCAAGAAAATAATAACATCATTTGATCATATTTTTGTATGATCTTTTATTATTTATCAATAATAATATTAATTTTCTCCGAATTCACATTGAGATGTATAGTTCTCGTTTTGAGGATTAATATTATGTGAAATTCAGTAGCAACGTGATTGTAGTTACGCAGTCAAATTTCTGAGTTGCGAAACCGGATACGTCCATTCAATGCTTATAGGAAACGTAATCCGTTTACAGCCGATGCACAATGCACGTGCACATAAAGCATCAGATTCTAGGAAATCGTGAGGAAATCGTCAACTATTCTAGTGGACTTGCAATAATTTCCCTGCAATTTCCGAAATTCTAACCTCTGCTTGTGAAAAGATCAATAAAACGGAAATCGAAAATTTAGAAGCTATACAATTATACAAACTAGTTTCTCTATGGAAAATTTACTTATTTGTTTATCAAAAGAATGAGTGAATCAGTTTTAAATAAATAAAAGTAAAATGAGAGATTTTGAATAAATGTCAGTTTTGTAATAGGAAATATTTTAGAATATAAAAGGCGAATAGTTAAGAACTTAATATAAGGAAAAGATTATTATTATTTTTTTATTTCAGAATTCGTCTCTGGTTTAAAATTTTACTACTTGGGAGAAAATTAAATTACTTTTTTGTTGAAAACTTGACTTTTTTATTAAAAAGTCATATTTGTAAGTTGAAAATTATACTGTTTTGTTGAAAATTCTTATTTTTGTGTTGAAAATTCAACTGAAATATTTCTTGATTGAAAATTCAACTATTTTGTTGCAAATTCGTGTTTTTTTAGTTAAATCCAACTGTTTTTGATTTAAAATAAAAATATTGTTTGGTTGAAGATTCAACTACTTGGTTGAAAGTTAAACTATTTTGTTAAAAATCAGCTTTTTTGTAGAAAATTGATTTCTTTAACTAAAAATTTAACTGTTCCAGTTGTAAATTCATCTCTTGGGTTAAAAATGTAACTATTTCTTTGAATTTATTTTTCAATTAAACTGTTTTTGATTTAAAATTAAAATCAGTTTTGGTTGAAATATAATATATTACATTTTTCGTTGATAATGCATCTTATTTTTTGCTTTAAAATCTAATTCCTTGGGTAAAAGTTGAACTACAGTGTTAACAATAAATTTTTGTTTGTTAAAGATTCATCTCTTTGTTTGATAATTTGAAAATTCGTCGTTTTGGTAGAATTAAACTGTTTTTCATTCAAAATTAAAATCTTTTCTGTTGAAAATGAATTTTTTTACTTAAAATGTAACTTTTCACTTTTTGTTTTTAGTTGAAAATTCCACTATTTTGTTGAAAATTCGTGTACTTTGTTAAAAACTTGTCTTTTTTGGTAAAAAAATGCATCTTTATTCTTGAAATTTCATGTTTTTTTAATGTTTTTTGGAATCAACTCTTTCTTTTGGTCGAAAATTAATCTACTTTGTTACAATTTCATTTTTTGGTTGTAGATTCAAAATTTTGGTTGCAAATTCATATTCTTGATTGGAGCTTTTTTATGTTGAAAATTAATTTTTTTAATTTCAAATTTAATTATTCTATTTTCGGTTGAAAACTTATATTTTTTAGTAAAAAATTCAACTATTTGATTCAAAATCGATACATTTTGTTAAATATTAATTTTTTAACAGGGAATCAATCTGCTTGATTGCAAATTCACCTTTGTAGGCTGAAAATGCATCTTTTTTGTTGAAGATTAAAGTAACTTGGTGAAAATTTACTTTTTTTTGTCGAATTTTTGGATTGAAAATTAATCTTATTTTGGTAGAAAGGTAATCTTTTTTGATTAAAAATTAATCCTTCTAGGTTGAAAATGAACCGTTTTTCTTTAAAAACTAACTTCATGGTGAAAAATTCGACAATTTGGTTGAAAATTTATGTTTTTGACTTGAAAATTTAACTATTAGGTCGAAGTTTATTCTTTTTTGGTTGAAAAGTCGTCCATTTAGTTGAAGATTCAATTATTTGGTTAAAAATTCAACTATTTACTAGAAAGTTCATGCATTTTGTTAAAAAAAAAAAAAATTTGGCAGCGAATTAATCTTCTTGATTGAAAATGTATCTTTGTAAGTTGAACATATAAATATTTGGTTAAAAATTCAACTAATCCGTTAAACATTAATTTTTTGTTGTTGAAAATTGAACTATTTTGTTAAAAGGTCATCACTTTTTGTAGACAGTTTAACTGTTTTGTTGAAAATGATCTTTTTTGGTGAAAAATTCGACCATTTGGTCGAAGTTTAATATTTTTTGTTTGAAAATTCGACCATTTGGTTGAAGATTCAACTATTTGGTTACAAATTCGACCATTTAGTTGATGATTCAACTACTTTCTTGAAAATTCATTTATTTTGTTGAAAATTCATCATTTTGGTTTGTATATTCGACTATTTGGGTTTTTGTTTGAAAATTCGACGATTTGGTTGAAGATTCAACTATTTAGTTAAAAATTCGACCATTTAGTTGAAGATTCAACTATTGGGCTAAAAATTAAACTATTTGGTTAAAAATTCGACCATTTAGTTAAAGATTCAACTATTGGGCTAAAAAATAAACTATTTGGTTGAAAATTCATCATTTTGGTATGAAAATTCAACTATTTGGTTGAAGTTTAATCTTTTTTGTTTGAAATTTTGACCATTTGGTTGAAGATTCAACTATTTGGATGAAAGTTCATCATTTTGGTTTGAAAATTCAACTGTTTGGTTGAAGTTTAATCTTTTTTGTTTGAAAGTTGAACCATTTGGTTCAAGATTCCATTGTTTGGTTAAAAATTCGACCATTTAGTTGAGGATTTCAACTATTGGGCTAAAAATTCAACTATTTGATTGAAAACTCAACTATTGGGTTGCAAATTCATAATTTTGGTTTGAAAATTCTACTATTTTGTTGAAGTTTAATCTTTTTTGTTTGAAAATTCGACCATATGGTTGAACATTCAACTATTCGGTTAAAAATTCAACCATTTAGCTTTAGATTCAAATATTGGGCTAAAAATTCAACTATTTGGTTGAAGTTTAATCTTTTTTGTTTGAAAATTCGACCATATGGTTGAAGATTCAACTATTTGGTTAAAATTTCAACCATTTAGCTTCAGATTCAAATATTGGGCTAAAAATTCAACTATTTGGTTGAAAACTCAACTATTGGGTTGAAAATCCATCATTTTGGTTTGAAAATTCAACTATTTGGTTGAAGTTTAATCTTTTTTGTTTGAAAATTCGACCATGTGGTTGAAGATTCAACTATTTGGTTAAAAATTCGAGCATTTAGTTGAAGATTCATATATTGGGCTAAAAAATCAACTATTTGATTGAAAATTCATCATTTTGGTTTAAAAATTCAAGTATTTGGAAGTTTAATCTTCTTTGTTTGAAAGTTTCACCATTTCGTTGAAGATACAACTAATGGGCTAAAAATTCAACTGTTTGGTTGAAAATTCAACTACTTGGTTGAAAATTCAACTACTTGGTTGAAGTTTAATCTTTTTCGTTTGAAAGTTGGACCATGTGGTTGAAGATACAACTATTTGGTTAACCATTTATCTTGTTGGGCTCTGGAGTCGGAAATACTCAAAAACATAAAAAGGGAATAGTAAACAACTTAAAAAATGAAATATAATTTTTCTTTTGGGTAAATTCAAAACCACAATTCCAATATATAAAAAAAATCTAGTTTTTTTCTATGTCGATCTATGGATCGAAAAGGCTTTAACTCAAAGTTCAAACCTTGCGCGGTTAGCAGACAGGAGAATGTCTTAGTAATGCGACTGACAATAAGACAAACGCGGGGGGGGGGGGCTGATGTGCCCTAATTTCGCTTACGGACGTACAGGAACCAATTAATTACAATTTGCTGCGGCTGGCAATGGGGAACATATTATGCGAAACACTTTACATTGAATTTGCATACGCTTCGAAGTGCCTTTGGATTATCAACCGTTAGCAGTAACTGGGTAGATATGGTATAAGGTAACTTGGTTCGTATCTACTATCTTGTACTGTTAAGCAAAGAGAGTTAACTTTCTACAGCGCGAGCTTCCAAGTCTCGGATGCTCAATGTTCCACAATCCAGAGGGAATAGACCATTGATTCCCACGACTTTTCCAGGTTAAATTCAACATCTCTGTACTGGGAGAACTTAGAACTACGCGAATTTAAACTTTAAAGAAGAAGTTACATAATTTTTTACTCTGCAATCTGCTTTGTACTTACTGAAATGTTTGTTTTAATCAAACAAAAATTTGTTTGACTCTGTATCAAAGCTAGAATTTGTTTGAATTAAACAGTGGTGTGTTTGAATGAAATAAGTTTTGTTTGAATCAAACAAATATTTGTTTCTCAATCAATTAAATATTTGTTTGACCCTATATCAAAGAGAGAATCTGTTTGATTCCAACATTTTTCTGAGTGTAGCAGTATTAAACAGAAGAAAGAAATTATAATGACCCTCGAAAACAAAATTGTAAAATTGTTTCAGACTTCACACTATTTCCCCTATTATATTTTTTGTTGAAAAATTCAATTATATTTTTCAAATTTCAACTGTCTTCTGAAAAAATCGTCTATCTGACTTAACAATTCAACTATTTCGTAGAAAATGGACTTTCTTGTTAAAAATTAAATTATTTTGTTAAACATTCAACTATTTTGGTGAACATTCAAGTTTAAAAAAAATTAAAACTGTTTTTTTAATTACATTACTATAATCGACGATTATTAATCATTGTTGTTTAAATGCATATAACCGTGAGGTATATTTTAAAGTTTTTAAATTTGGCTACTTTCTCAGGCAAAGGGAATTTTTATAATAATTTGGTTTTTTCAATAAACTTTTTTTTGGTAGAAAGGTCATCTTTCTTGATCGAAAATTCATAATTCTTTGTTAGAAATGAATTTTTTGTTTGTTGAAAATTCAACTCTTTTCTAAAAAATTAGTCTTTTTGTTTAGAAAATTCAACTATTTCCTTAAAAATGCAACTATTTTTAGGTGAAGTTTAATCCTTTTTGTTTGAAAATTCAACCACTTAGTTGAAAATTCATATTTGTAGGTTGAAAATTCAACTGTTCGTTTGGTTAAGGATTCAACTTTTTTGTTGAGGATTTAATATTTTGTTGAATATTCAGCTGTTTTGTTCAAAATTCATCTTTTTTTGGTCAAACAGTCAAATGTTTTTGGTTGAAGTTTAATCGATTTGATGTGGAAATTTGACCACTTGGTCTAAATTTACCTTTTTATGTTGAAAACTTCACTATTTGGTCCAAAAATTCAAATATTTTGTTAAAAATTCCACTATTTTGGTTGAAAATTTAACTCTTGTTGAAAATTCGACTTTTTGGTTTGTAAATTAATCTGCTTTGCTTGAAAATATAACTATTTTGTTGAAAATTCGTCTTTTTTTATTTTAAATCAAAATCTTTTATGTTTGAAATATCAACTACATCTTTCGTTGAGAATTTATCTTGTTTGGTTGAAAGTTGATTTCTTTTAATTGAAAAGTCTATCAATATATTTTTGGTTCAGACTTCGTCTCTTTTGGTTGAAAATTAAATTATTTTTTTGAAAATTTAACTATTTTATTAAAGAGTAATTTTTTTTATTGAAAATTCATTTCTTTGGTGGAAAATTTTAGAATTTTGTTGAAAATTAACTTTTTTTGTTGAAATTTCATGTTTTCGAATCGATAATTTATCTGTTTTGTATAAAATTCGACTTTCTTTTTGGCTTGAAAATTTCTTAATATGATTGAAATTTTTTCTGCAATTCAACTCTTTAGTTCAAAATTCAACCCTTTCGATAAAAATTCGTCTATTTTGCTTCAAAGTTCAACTATTTGTTTGTAAATGCAACTGTTTGGTTAAAAATTATTTTTGTTGTTGAAAATTCAAGTATTTGGTTGAAAATCCATCTTTCTTGGTTGAAAATTAACTTTTTGTTGAAAATTCATCTTTTCAGGTTTCGAAGTCAGCGGGTTTCTAAAACATTTTAGCTTAAAAATTCAACTCTTTTGTTGAAAACTCGTCTTTTTGAGTTGAAAATTTATATATTTTGGTTGAAAATTAATCTTGTTTTGGTTGAAAATAAAACTATTTTGTTGAAAATGCAATAGTAGTAGTAATTTTTGTTAAATTTGGCTTTAAGATCCAAAATAATTGAATTAAGTGAGTTAATAAGTGAATCAAACATTTTGGCATTGATGGTTTATATAAAGTTAAAAAAAATCGAAAGTGCATTTTAGAATGAAATAGTGTAATTTTTAATTGTTTATTCAAGAATAAATTATTTGTCTCGTTATTTGTTGAATTTTTTTATTTAGACTGTATTAAATTTCTTTCGTTTTATAAACAGATCGTAATTTTAATTAAATCTGCATCATTGATAGCTTATTTTGCTTTTCAAAATATTATATACAATTCTATTTTAATTAAAGCTAGGTAATATTTAATTAGTTAATTAACAATGTGTTTCATGCAAATTTTACTCTATTTTGATTGTAACCATCCAAACATAATTGTAGGCAATCTTTTAAAGAATAAAGCTTTCAATGATGAAGTTTGAATAGAAATAACGATTTTTTCTAAACCAAATGAAAAGATAGAAAATCTCATATATATCCTATATCATATTATATATAACTATCTTAAATAAAGAATTACAATTTCAACTATATTTTTTAATCGCATTTGGATTTTTTTACAGTTTGTTATATTTTACAAATTTCTCGAGTTTATTAACTGTTTTAAAGAATTGATTTAAATCTAAATTCGTGTTTAAAACATTTACTGAATTTTGAGAGTTTATTAAAATTTTGAAATTAACATTAATTTATTTAATTATACACCAAGTCCCAAGGTATCGTACTCTTGATCTAAAACGGTGTCATAGCGTTGCACAATGGAAAAACAATTGACACCTACGTAGAAGACGTGAACGTAGATGTAATTTTTAATATAGTAGTTATGTAGTTGTCAACTATTTCTCCATTGTGCAACAATGCCTTGACACCCTTTTGGATCAAAATCCTTAAGATTTAGCTTCTAATTATTTTCTTTTCTTTGGTATTTTTTCCCCCATTAAGATTTAAAAGGCCCTTTTTTTAAATCGTTTCCCATTTCCTACTCTTTTTTAGTATATGAACTCAACGGATTGTTGTACATAGTTGTCCAGAGTGAACTATTTTTACAAAATTTATTTACTCATATTAATTGATTGTTTTTTAATTTTGCTATTTTTTTGAGTGACGCAGTGAAGATAAATACTGGAGGATATTTATTGACAAATGTATCAATCGCGAAAAGTATTTTCCCTCTGGTTCTGTCTGGTGTCAATAATTTGCATGTTATGGTGATGCCGGGGTTTCGGTCACTTCTGATGGGATTAAAACCTGTATATGCGTAGAAATCGAGGTTTCGATGGGAATGTGGTCGCGAGGGATGACAACAGGGTACAATTTATCGGACTCGATAATGCATTTCCGTCCATATGCGGTCGGCAATATCAAAAGTATGTCGACCATTCGACATAATGAGAATAGATGAGCTAATGTTTCATACAAGTCTGTTTAAAAAAAAAATGGAATTATGAATACCTCAGACTTGACACTCTTTCCCCTATTTCCCTCTTTTCCACATTTTTATAGAATTCCTCTTTTTTCTGCTGTTTAAAAAAAAACTTCCCTTTTTTCGTTTATCGTTTAAATGTGAACTGAATTAATACAGTGAACAATACGAAAATGAAATGATTTTTCATTGAGTGTTAATTCAGGGAAGCTACAAAACCTGGAAAAACTGGAATTTATCAATAATTTGTATTGCCTTATTCGATATTATGAGGAAAAAGCTCTTGTTAATATTATAAAAATTAAGGCATTTGGCAACAGATTGAAAAATAGGCATGTAGATCATTTCTGTCGTTAGTGTAGAAGAATTTTTCTGAAAATTGTATTGCTTTGAAAATGATTTGAGTTCAAATACATTTTTTTAAATTGTTCTGGAAATGGCCTGGAGTTTTTAAAACTGACTTCTGTAACAGTCTGTAATTCTTTTTACTTGAAAAATCTACTATTATATTTTTGGTTTGGATAGAAATTTTATTATTTGATTGAAAATATTATTATGTTAAAATTTCAAAAATTTGGTTAACAAGTCATTCTTTTTGGTTGAAAAATTGTCGTCTTTATTGCATATTATTATTTTATCGCGTAATGTACTAATGATTTTTTCTCTTTTTTGTTGCAGGTAAGTTTCTTCTCTGGATGTCTCTATGTACTTAAGTGAAACCATTTCGTCAAATTAGTGGTAAGCAAAGATGAAATTCCGAAAATTTCTTTTCCGGTTTTTATTGATTTATAACATGATATAGCCAATATTAACTCTTTATCAAAGATAGCATTTGTTTGATTTAAATATAATTAGTTTGAGTTAAAAAATGGCATATTTGAATCAAATATCTCGTAATTAGATCAAAATTATATGCAACGCTTTTATACAGATTTCGCATTAGAATGATGAAGTGGGAGTCGGAACTTAGAAAATGTATAGAAACACTTTTAAACAGAAAAAAATGGTTCCAGTGTTGAATACTCGTTTCTTTTTTGGTTGAAAATTAAGTTTTTTAACTGAAAATTTAAGTTTTCCAGATAAAGATTCAAGATTCATCATTTTAGTATAATATTTATCTCTCGATAAGTCTATAGTTAAAAATCCAACTATTTTTGGTTGAAAGTTAATTATTTTTGGTTGAAAAATATACTATTATATTTTTGGTTGAGAATGAATCTTTTTTCGGTCAAAAATGTAATTATTTGGTTGAAAATTTAATTATTTTGTTCAGAGGTCGACAATTTTTTTTTAGAAAATGATTCAGTTTGGTTAAAAATTACACTGTTATGTTGTAAATTCTTCTTTTATTGTTGTTGAAAATTCATATTTAAGGTTTGAAAATAGTGTTTTGTTGGAAATTCGTCTTTCTGGGTAGAAAATTCAACAATCTAGTTGAAACTTTTTTTCTCTTGACTAAAAATATAATTTTTTATTGAAGATTTAACTGTTTTTTTTTTAATTTTTAATTAAAATATTTTTTGGTTGGAATATCAACTATTACATTTTTCGTTGAGAATTCGTAGAAAGAAAGAGATTTGATAGAAAATTCGTTCTTCTGAGTATAGAACATTTATCTATGGTAGAAAGGTAATCTTTTTGGTTCATAAAAATTCAATTACTTGGTTAAAAGTTGAACTACTTATTAAAAAATTCATTTTTTAGATTCAAGATTCATCTCTTTGGTTAAAGTCTGACTATTGAAAATTGAAAATTAAAGTTTTAATTTAAATTAATATTATTTTGTAGAAATTTTAACTTTTCGGCTTGAAAATTCCAGAATGTGGTTGAATTTTTATTTCTTTCTTGACCGAAAAATCTTTCTTAGTTGAAAATTCGTCATTTTTGGTTGAAAGTTGGAAGTACTTAGTTAAAAGCTTTGTTTGTTGAAAATTCATCTTTTTGATTGCAAAGTTGAACTATTTTGGTATAAAATTCTACTGTATTGTAGAAGATTCGTCTTTTTGAATTGAAAATTCGTGTTTTTGGATTGGAAATTCATCCATTTTGGTAGAAATTTCATTTCGTTTGTTTCAAAAGTCAAGTTTTTGGTTGAAAATTAATCTGCTTTCGTTGAGTTTTCAACTATTTTGTTGAAAATCATATGTTTAGTTCAAAATTCATATTTTTGGGTTAAAAATTAAACTGTTTTGAAGAAAATTCGTCTTTTTGGTATGAAATTTCAAGAATTCGCTAGGAAATTTAACCATTTGGTTGAAAAATGTACGGTTCGATTAAAAATGAACTTTTATGTTCAAAATTTGTATTTTTGGGTTGGAAATTCAACAATTTGTTAAATTTTTTTTCTTTCTTGTCTACAAAATCGTCTTTGGTTGAAAATTCAAATCATTTGTTGAAAAATCGTCTTTTTGGTTTGAATATTCATGTTTCTAGGTTGAAAATTATATTATGTTAAAAATGCAACTTTTTTTTTGAAAGTGCGTCTTTCTTGTTCGAAAATTCATCTCTTTTTCATATATTTCTACTTAAAACAACCAGATTTAACATTTCTTCTGTTGCCTAATTCTGTGTTTTTAATATAAATTAAGCCAAGAATGAAGCAAAATTAGTTCAAAAACTGTTTAGGTGGTTTTCAAGTTTATATAATGGAATGCTGTGTCGGCTTATTATACTACATTCCGCTTTGACGAAATTAAATATTCTAAAACTCAAAGGTTTTGATGATGGCTGCATTTCCTCCCTTAATTATTTCGCCTGGAAAGAACGTGGAAGTGGAAGATGTAATTGGCGTCGAACCACAAGAAATTGCTGGTCTGAACCTAACGGGATTTAAGGATCAGGATGCAGGTATATACGGGAATCCCGTGGCCAGACAATAGACCTGGGTCGACCTAAAGCGAATTGAAACCTTTGAGCAAAATTAGAGTTTCATAGCAAATTATATGAGCTTAAGATACTTCCTTTCATCTTCCTTGAATGGCTTGGATTTAGTTCCAACATTAAAATAAAGGTGAATTTCAACTAAGAAAACTTTAAATAAATTCCAGAATAAATTTCTCATGTAGACGCAGTCCTTTTTAGTCTTAATTTCTTCATCCCAGAACATAATTTCATATTCATTCACAAGTTTTATCTATCAAACAGTCGCATGATTTACTTGTGATGAAATAATAATTTCAGACATCTGAAATTTTCTGAAACACGTAAAATTAAGAGTTTAGAACCAGTATTCCCGTTTTCCCCCTTTTTGAGCAAGGTTTCCATTCATTTTTTAAGAAAAAAAGATAAAGCCACTAATGGATATTTATTTATTTATCTAATCATAAAAAAATCTAAACATTAGAAAACAAGACGCTTTTATCAAATGCTCGCCAAAATGCTCTAAAAATAAGGGAAATAAAGAGATTTTTCACGAAATTAGGAGAATAAATTTATTAAAACAACATAATAATATAACATTCCAATTGCATATATTTCAAGTAAAAATATTTCATTTTCAACAAAATAGATGAATTTTTACCCAAATAGTAGACATTTTTCAAATAAAAAGTTGAATTTTCAACCAAAGATATAAATTTTCAATCAGAAAGACGATTTTTAAATGAAAATGGTAATAATTGATCTTTTAACAAAAAATGCTTTTACTTTCAATAAAAAACAATTGAATTCACCAAAAAATACTTTTTTTCAACAAAATAGATAAATATTCAACCAAAAAAATATGAATCTTTAATAAAATATTTCAAATTACGGCCAAGTAGTTCAATTTTCAACGAAAAATATGACTCTTCATCCAAAAAGATGAATTTTTAACAAAAAATGTAATTATTAATATTTTAACCGAAAGTTATTTTTATTTCAAATAAAAACAATTGAATTCATAAAAAGACGATTTTTCAAAATAAGTTGATTTTCAACCAAAATAGTTGAATTTTCAACCCCCAAAAGACGGCTTTTCAACAAAATAGTTGCATTTTCAACCAAATAGATGAATTTGCAACTAAAATGGATATTCGTCAAGCAGAAACAATAATTGTTAACAAAGTAGTTCAACTTTTAAGCAATAATTTAAATTTTCAATAAAAAAATGTAATAGTCGATGTTTCAAGCAAAAAATTTAATTTTCAATAAAAACCACTTTAATTTCACAAAACAAGACGAATTTTCAACAAAATAGGTACTTCATGCAAAAAAAAAATTATTTTGAATAAAAAACATTTGAATTCCACAAAACAAGACGAATTTTCAACAAAATAGGTACTTCAATCAAAAAAAATTTATTTTGTAGAAAAAACATTTGAATTTTACAAAACAAGACGAATTTTCAACAAAATAGGTACTTCAAGCAAAAAAAATTTATTTTGAAGAAAAAACATTTGAATTTTACAAAAAAAGACGAATTTTCAACAAAATAGGTACTTCAAGCAAAAAAAAATTTATTTTGAAGAAAAAACATTTGAATTTTACAAAACAAGACGAATTTTCAACAAAATAGGAACTTCAAGCAAACAAATTTAATTTTCAATAAAAACCATTTGAATTTCACAAAACAAGACGAATTTTCAACAAAATAGGTACTTCAAGCAAAAAAAAATTATTTTGAATAAAAAACATTTGAATTTTACAAAACAAGACGAATTTTCAACAAAATAAGTACCTTTTCAACCAAAGAGATGAATTTTCAACCAAAAAAAAGCAAATTATTAAAAAAGTAGTTAATTTTTAAATCAAGCAGTTGAATTTTTAACAAAAAAGTATGAATTCTTAACTAAAAATGTTATAGTTGATATTTCCACCGAAGAAGATTGTGATTTTAAATTAAAAACAGTTGAATTCATGCAAAAAAATATGAATTTTCAACAAAATAGTTTAATCTTCAACCAAAAAAGAATTTTTTTCAACCAAACAGTTACATTTTTAACCAAGAAAGATAATACTTCTACAAAAAGATATGAATTTTCAACAAAAAAAAAAAGGTTTTTCAGACAAGAAAGAAAAAAATATTTCAAACAAATTGTTGATTTTTTAAGCCAAAAGACGAATTTTCTACACAACTGTTGCATTTTCAACCAAAGAGGATGGCTTTTCAACAAAATATATAAAGTTTAACCTAACTGAAAAAAATTGTTAACCAGGAAAAATGAATTCTCAACTAAGAATATAATTGTAGACTTTTCAATAAAAAATATGTGGATTTTCTTTTTGCATTCTATTATTTCAGTTCCAAATTAAGTGGTAAAACTATGAAAAGGGATAAAATGGGGAATAGGAGAAAGAAATAAAATAGAAGTAGCCTGCGATAAATAAATATGAATTTTTAATAATTTTTAATAATTCTAAAATATGCAATAAAATACGTAAAAGTTCGTATTTAAAAAAATTATCTTCATAATTTTGTTATATTGGTGTATAATACTTGTTTTAATTTATTCTTTTGTTAAATATAATCTTTTTTTAGCTGAAAATAATAGGTGTTTTGAACATCTGAGAGCTTTCAACTGATAAAATTACATTAGACGCTTTATAAGTCTGAGGAAACAAAAACAGAAAAAGGGGTTTTTCATATAGACATATTTTTAAAATTATTTCTTTCTAGCTTACTTAGAAAAACACGTGGAATAACTTAGGGACAGTGAAAAAATACACTAGAAAAAAATTGATCAGTATAAGGAATCAAAATCTATCCACTGACAAAAACACATTTAAAAAATTCAAATCTGACAATTTTTCAATTCAATTTTTCAATCTTTGATCTTGTTGAGTTTTTTTTTCTAACACAAATTTTTCTTCCCCCAAAAATGACTATGAAAGTTACTAAATTAAACTACTGAATTTTAGAATAACTCACATTTTTACGCAGTTCTTTCTAGTCTAATTTCTTCACTCTAGTGTAAAGCATCAAAAAGACATTATTTATTCCTGATGAAATAATAATTGTAGTTTGATAATACTCCTGCTACTGTAAACGGTTTTGTTTTGATGACAATATTGTTTATTTAGTCCGAAAATATCATAATGTATTCACTAACAAGATCTCTCATTAATGAATGAAATGATTCGCCTCTTGCGGACCTTGGAAAGTATATTCAACCCGAACTTTGGTGACCTTTCCGTCCGGTTAAGGCCGACATGTTCTCTGAAATATTTAATTCTCTTACACACGATCATTAACACTTACTTATGTGATAATACCTCTACACGAACAAAAAAATAATGAGCTCTCTAATATCTGTCGATATCAGCATATTACTTCACTCATTGACAAAACACAACTGTAATAAAGAATTTTATTTTCATTTGAAGCAGCTTCACACTTTAGGACATGGATATTCCGTTTTCTTAAAATTTATGAAAATTTGGTTTCTATAAATTAGAAATCATTCGACAGAAAGAAAATTTAGTAGTTGTCTTTTCAATCAAATAGTTGAAATTGCAAGCCAAAAGACGAACTTTTTTGTAGGCAGTTGAATTTTCAACTGGAAAAGTTGAATTTTTGACAAAAAAAGTTCATTTGCAAACAAGCGAGACGAATTTTCAACCAAGAAATATGACTTTTCTGCCATCAAAGATGAATTCTTAATCCAAAAGGACGAATATTCTACGAAACAGTTAAATTTTTGACCAGAAAAGATGACTTTAACAAAATAGTTGAATTTTCAATAAAACAATTAAACTTTTCATAATTTATTTGAATTTTAAACCTGTAAAGATAAATTTTCAACCAAGATGGAATAGTCAAATTTTTAGTTAAAAAAAGACAGAAATTAAAAAAAAAAAGAATGATCAACCAGTTGAATTCAACGGAAATAGTCGAATTTTTAATCAAATAGTTGATTCCTCAACCGAATAGACGACTTTTCAACAAGATGATTAATTTTTTATCCAAATAGACGAATTTTTAACAAAACAGTTAAGTTTTCATGATAAAAAGTTGAATGTTTTAGGAAATAGTTGAATTTTAACCGGAAGAGAAGAATTTTCATCCAGAAAGATGATTTTTAATCAAGAAAGATCAATTTTTAATTGAAATAGTTGAATTTTCAACTAAAAGATATATTTTTAATCAAAAATAGAATTGTCAAATCTCTTTAAAAAACTAATTTTAAACAACAACAAAAAGACGAATTTCTAACAAAATAGTTAAATTTTCAAATAAACAGTTTAGTTTTTAATCAAATAGTTTAATTTTCTATCAAAGAAGTTGAATTTTTAACCAGAAATATGAATTTTCAACAAAATGTGTTGAATTTTTAAGGTAAGAGACGACTTTTCTACAAAGTTAAATTTAAAAATAAACTTTTTGCGCAGTAATGATTTTTGTTGAAATTGTGCAAAAACATGTTTTTTGGCTTGAGTCATGTGCACGCACACATTTAAAAAAAAGTTGAATATGTTGAAACTGAAATTTATTCATCTTGAACCAAAGAAAAATGCTATCCTTTTGCTTTTTCGAAAAAAAAACTTCTGTCGCGATTTAGGATTTTTGGGATTTCATTTTTTTTTGTGATTTTGGGACGTTATATACACCACGAAAAAAAAAATATTTCCCATGAATAAAAAATAATGATGTTTCTTTGGTAC
>JAABKJ010000748.1:0-45749 GCA_011634705.1 Andricus grossulariae
CAACTAAACTGTCCTTGTGGTATATGGATGGCCCCATATAAGTTTTGCACATAATTTTGATCCAATTTTGGGATCAACTGGCAATTACTGTAACATAAAAACATAAAAAAATGGTTACATTTTTATTTTAATTATTGTTGCTGAGGAGCCGTTCCAAAAATATGTACCGCTTTTTTCTTAAAATCCCCCCCCCCCCTACATAACCCTTTTTCTATAGTAAGTGTATGTAACTTTAACATTAGCGTAACGCTCGATATGACTCCCCTCCTCCCTAAAGGCTTTTTTGAAGGGCCCCTAAATTAAAAAATAATTAAATAAATGTCTAATTGTCAGAAGACAAACTATGATACCCCTTTATGATTTCTTTCAGAAATGTTTCATTAATCAACTTTTTATCTGTATCTTATTTTATTCTAAAATTGTACTCAAAGTTTCCTAATTATATTTAAAATTTCCAGCCTTCTAAGTACCAACAAAACTTTTTGAATTAGAGATTCAGAGTTGTAATTAACTTCACATTTCTATTATATTATTGAGCTCTTAAAAACAGATAGTATAATATTTGCTAATTCTCTCTATTATATAATATAGATTAGTTGATTGTAGTAAGCACAAATATTTGTTGCAGACCGAGTTCAACCTAAATGATTAATTTTAAACGAAAGTTCTGGTACTAGTTTGCCTGAAGTGCTTTGCGCATCAGTACTTCTTGTTTATAAGCGTCTAAGATTAATTAAGATTGACCTAATTATCAGAAGATCATTTGACGTCAAACGGAAATTGACTTACTAATATATCGTATATATTCAAAAAATATGAACTATAAAGTAATGAATTTACAGAAAAGGTAAGAAGGTTAAAAAGTTGAAGAACATAATAAATTATTATTTGCATCTTATCAAATACTTTAAGCACAAAATAAATTTCAATGTAATTTTCTTCTTTATTTTAAAGATAATTTTCATATAAATGACTTTTCAAAATCAGAGAAAAGGAATGAGCAATTTAGAAAGTGAAAATTCTAGAGAAAGAGCTTGTGGAATATAGTAGTTTGTCTTCCTGCTTTTTGTATTTAAATTTTGTTTTGTTTAATTTTTATTGACATTTATTGTGGAACTAAAAATAAATGTTTCTAGATATTTATACACAAAAAAAATTCCATTTGTGGGGATTAGAAGTAGAAATAGTATCTCGGTAATAATGGAAAGTTGATCTCCAGAATCTGCAGTGATCGCCTGACTGAATATTGGCTTGTACTACTGCGGTTTCCTTAGAGTATAAGCCCGTAGATTTGGTTCACGACACTTGAAGTTCGAATTCGAATTGTTTGTCTGATACCTGAAAAAATATATTGACTATAGCAAAAGTGTTTGAGATTTCACATAAAAAATAAATTATATTATATTAAAGAAATATGAAAACAATTTCTATAAATTGTTCACCATATTCACCTATAACCATATAAAAATTTGTTCAATTGATATTTTTTTAACTTTTAATGTAATTCGTACAAGTAAGGCTCCCTTTGAAAATTTTTACTATTCTCGAGACTACAAACACGGACAAACTGCAGCTTCCTTCACATTTCGTTTATTAGTGTTACAATAGTTACAACCTTCTACCCCATAAAATCTTTTTCACCATAAAATAAAGGAAGACAAGAACAAAGTAAAAGGGTTAAAAAAATACATAAAACATGAAACCTTGTGGCAGCTGTATAAGGAAGGGCGAAGTATTTTTACTAGATAAAACTATTTATTCCTCCTACATTATTTTTATTGGATCGACGTGTTCGAGGAAGCTTGAAATTTTTCACTCGAATAATCGCACTAGTTTCTATAGTGACCCATAGGCGACGCGCGTCGTATCCATGAATTGATAAATTGATATGCATATGCAGCTATTCAGCGTACAAGGCAATGAGGGCAATTCATATGGACCCTTTGCTTGTGCATTTACTTCCGTATGTGTAATTCTGACTACACACCTACACAGCTATAGAATTGCGAGAAGCGCAGACCATACTAATGCCGAGTCCAAGGTTCAGCGTCAATTAATTTAAGTGTGCAAGGAATACTGAACAGAAATTCCTGCGCAGCTGAGAGTCAGGATTAGAAATGTAGAACCCATCAATTTTCAAGGGAAGTATCTTTAAAGGGTGCCCTCGGGGATGAAACGTAAGCTGAATCTCCTATCTTCCAAGATTTTCTTTTCTTTTTGAAAAATTATTTTATCAAATTCTCTTCACTGCTTCGGTTAACTAGCAACCCTTGAAGGAAAAATATAATTTCCAATGAGGAAGACTGCATTAAAAAAATAGTCTTGAAATAAAAGAACTGTTTTCTTGGATATATGTATATGGAGATTTGTTTGAATCAAATAAATTTTGGTTGTTTCAACAAAATATTTGATTGACCTAATATATTGCTTTCAAGTCAATCAAATACTCCATCCATCTACCATATTATTTGAGTTAGAACAAACAAAATATTTAGTTGGATCAAACAAATATTTTATTGTCCATATAATAACCATATTCTGTGTTTGAACCAACAAAAATGTTGCTGATTTAACCAAATCGTTTTCTGAGTGTACTAGCGCGGTAATGTGCCAGAATGTTAAGGGTATTGGCTCAATACTGATAAAACTCTTGATGATAACTGTTCTGTCTTGGCACACTGCTGGCCAATAACTGACCTGGTACCATACCAGTAGTGTGAACGGTACTGGCACAGTTCGTTAAGAGTTACTCGCCCGATTTGGAAATACCTGTCTTGATACCAGGCTAGAATTATGCCAGTACTGTGTATTATGTCAGTCGCGTTGGTCAGTATTACTTCAGTTTTTTCTTCTTCAATAAAAGATCCTTACTAAGGCCGTGTAATACTTACCCGATTCCTACCATAGGGGTCGTCCATAAATCACGTCAAGATTTTTGGACGATTTTTGGACCCCTCCCCCTTGGAACGTTAGAATAGCAAAAGAATCTCCTCTCCCCCCTATAATTCTTACGTAAGTTTCAGTAATCTGATTTTCTTTCACTATAAATACGACGTTTTCTATGTGGGAACGAATATTTTCTTGTTTCTTTTACAGAAACTTTACAACTATAGGTGTGCGATGGTTTTTGTTCGAATTTTCCATGCAATTTCAGACACGCTTGCAACCTTGGATTTTTCTGTTCAGCAAAATCCTATGTTCTAAGCGTGTCTAAATTGTAATTTATTTATTTATTCATTTATTATATATATATATATATGTGTGTGTATATATATATATATGTGTGTATATATATATATATATATATATATATATATACGCGCACCGAATTTCGATGAACCTAGACACGGGTTACAAAAAAACGTAATTTTTGTTGGTATTTCATAAAATTCTTACTTGATTGAACATTTAACAATCTTACGTAACATTTCTTGAGCCCATCCCCCTTCTTCATAGTAACAGAACCATAACAGTTCCTCCTGAATCCTCCTTTCTATTAATCAACTTATATTTTTTTAATAACCTGTAATCTGCCATGTATCAATAATGAAATTATTCATATACTAAAGAAACCACGGTTGATTTAACGATTATAATATTTAAAGTATTACTTCTAATTATAAAATTAGGAGAAACTAAATCAAAAGTGCTAAAGAACGCTCTTATGGTCCTAAGTTTTAATAATCACAACAAAAGTTGTTTTAATTTTACTAACGTGCAAGTTTTTTTTGTGTTTGTTGTATTAGTTTAGGTGAAGTTTGTGAGTATTTGAGGTGTCATGAAATGGGTTGGTCACTGTGATTTACGCTCGTATATTTTCGTGTTCCAAATAGTAATTAATAACGTATACCTCTAAGAACTCCCCCAAAGGATATTTTGTTGGATGAACTCATATCCACAAGAAATGAGATTCGATGATAATTCATGCCTTAACTGAAAGTTTTAAATTTAAGATACATATATACTTTGTCGCGAAATTAAATGCATTTTTTAAATTGAATGCACCTTCTGTATCAAAATGTTGTTTTAATAACAACAGTTTATTTAAAAAATATATAAAACAAAATAGCCTTTCTGCTCGCTTCTTAGCTTTCTACCTCTATAATTGTTTCTCGTCTTTCTATTGCACAGGCATAACATGGTACTCCAGTTAGATAGGTAAAAAATTGGAGACTAACAAGCAAGAATAGCTTTTTCTATACTCGAAGAACTACAGATTAGAAATTACAATAGATTTATCAAGTGGAAAGAAATTTATTTTACAAAGGTATTATAATATAAAAACTTAAAAGTAGAACATAAATCCACTATTATATTTAATAATATCTATCAATATGAAAAAAGTCAATGTTTTCAGTAATTTTTTTCATGTAATTTCAGTGAATTTGTAGTAAACTAAATTTTGTTATTCTGTACATGATTTTTCAGTGAAATATAAGTCTAAGAATTTTAACGCAATAAATATTCAAGTGATATTATCAAATTTACACTATTGTTGAAACTCAGTGAATTTAAAGTTTATTTCTCCAGCTATTTTCTGTACCCAAAAAATCAAATGTAATCCACTCGAATTTATTCACTGGCCCGAATAATTCAATATAACAAAATTTAATGGATTGGAAAATTGGAGTTACTATTCATGAAGTTTGCAGGTAGTGGATAGAACCATCCCATGCGAAGTGATTTATGTGATGCATGAGGTTGCACTGTGGGTGTAATTTGTAGAATAAATTTATCGCATGGTTTACCTAAAATATGCATGTTATTATTATTATAATATTTTTAATAAATAACAAAATCTATAATTATTCTGCAGCAATTTCAGATCAATTTCACTCTTTTGGAATTTTTAGTCATAAAACTTTCTCTTCTTTTTCAGGTAAGTCAGACGTCCATTACAAATTATTTTTATTCAGTCGGTAAGTCCTTCCATTGATTAATTCTCGAATCTGTCTTTTACTAATAATCAATAATAACTCATTCATTTTAATTCCAATCGACTTATTTTCAGTTTTATTTATGATTTTTTTCACTAATTGATCCTTGAATCCTAATTCACTTTCATTTACCGGAATGATATTCGTCGGTAAAGTAATTTACCCAATTGCTTATCCTCAGTCTTTCCTTGTCGATAACTATAAGAACAAAGATTCTCTTCTACGGTAAAGAAGAAAATTTCTACATTGAAAATAATCTGTGTCGGCATTATACCGACTTTAATTTTCCCATATGTCTGTTTCAATTTTGTACCTACAGCTGAATATCACATTCTAAGAAATGTAGATCAATTTAAATTAATTTAGTCAATTTCTGCAATCGGATTTGTGATATATCAGAGTTTGTTAATTATAAAGATATTTAATGTCAGCATATTCTTGTCATCATTTAGTGTATAAGTTTATTAGTTTATAATAGTATATTTTTAATATCACATCCCTAATATGGATTTTTACGACCTTTTCCATGGTTTCTCTTATTTATTACTTCGCTCACAAATATCAAACAATTTTTCCTCTATTAGTCATTATTTAGAACTGCAAAACGATTATAAAAATAAAACAATGCTTATTTCTCGTGCGATGAGATTAAAATAAGTTTTAAAATCTTATAAGTTTAAAAATCGTCATTTTCTGTCAAATTATTTTTAAACATTATGAGTTTAAACAAGCAGTCCGCATAAAAACCATAAGAAAATAAGACAATCCCATACTTCAAGTATATTGAAATAGTATAAGTCTAAAGTAGTAAACCTCTGAAGTAGTAAACCTCTGAAGTATAGGATATGCGCAAAGTATATATACGCAAAATATCGCACTTGTGAGCATGCGTTTTTTTAAATATCCTAGGAACAGGGTAAAATATAATGCAGCTTGAATGACAGATCGTCCGAAAATAAAAAAAATTCGTGATTTAAGTAATTTCGTGCGGAAAATATGCACAGAATATTGTTCGTGAGTGTGATAGAAAGCATAAATAGCATTAATAACGCATGAAAAAATTTGGTCAATTTATTATTTAGATAAAAGATATAATGTTTCATTTTTAATAAAATGAAGTATAATAATAATTTATGTAATGAGCATGTAATTAAATATTTTAATTAATTTCTTTACAGCTCACTTAATTTAGAAGTTGTAAACAATATTTTTTTATAAGTAAGTTTTCAGTCAGTCTTCATGGAAAAAAATAATCCACAGAAAAGTCACGAACTTGTAGCTAGGTATCGGATACGAGAAAAAATGATGAAATATTGAAACGTATCAAATTATTATATCGACTAAATATTTTTGGTATACTTGACAATAATTCTCAAGATACTGCGAAACTACTTACAAATATTTCGTTAAAGGGTCAAATTGGAATTCACGGAACCCGCTTAAAATCTCGATTAGAAAGATGATGAATAATTTCGTGAAAATTTAAAATAACCCGTAAAGTATTCACGAGACACAACGGTAGCATTGTGAATAGGAATCAACTTACTTAGAAACTTACAAGCAGTTCCTGAAAAATGAAGTCTGGAATATGACAAAAATGATTCCGTCCTTATTTTTGACAGTCATTCACCTTCGACCGTGCGGCCACACACATACTCACCACTGTTCAACCTTGAAGGAGTCACACACAGTATGCATTGATAGTAAACAGAATTTCATATTTTTATGTGATTTCGATGCATAAACGCGTTTTTATGCGACAGCGTAGAGTATCGTAATGCTGTACATTACGATACAGCGGATGATCACTCTTCACACTACACTCCGCTGTCGTAACAAAACATGTAAATGCACCGTCGTCACATAAAATAGTATATGCGCCAATGCGCACAATTCGTGTCTTCACGCGACTCGCTTACAATGCAGCGTTGCCGCTCGTCGCGTAAAGACCCTAATTATGCACCTTCGCGCATAATATACTATTGTAAAACTTCTGGTATCATGATTTGCTTCTATAAATGTTTTAAATGTATTAAAATTAATTAAATCTTGGGCCGTCACATATGGGGCATGACGCCACGCCACGGCGTGCCCATGTATTTCAGCAGGGAGTAAAAGGTTAAACTGCTTTCGCCACATACCTTACTTTGATTGATAATAAAACATTAAATTAGTATTGAAAATGCCTGGAGTAATTTTTATCGTTATATTACACTTTCCAGAATTATTATATTATATAATTTTTATTGTAATTAAAAAGCGGTTCAGAGTAATAACATATGTTCCCTTGTAATGTAATTACATTTAAGGCTTTTAAGTCAAAGCGAGACAACATACCCCACTCTCCCCTACCTTCTCATTATGATGAGAACGTGAAAATACTACACTTTTATAACCATAATTAGGCAATTTAAAAAATTAGTTCTTACAGGCCGTCCATAAACTACTTTACCAAATTCAGGGCGTGGGGGATCTCGCCAAAAACTACAGTTAACTAATTTAAAAAAAAATTGCTCTAATTTCTCTAATTTTTCTGACAAATTAATTTCTGTTGTCGAATATTCATATCTTTGGTTCCAAATTCAACTATTTTGTTGAAAACTCATATTATTTTTGCCTAAAAATTAATTCTTTTTACTGAAAATTATACTATTTCATTTTTTGTTAATTTTATATTTCTTAGTTAAATATTTAACTATTTGGTTCAAAAATTATTTTTTTCGAGTTGCAAATTCATATATTTTGTTTAAAATTCGACTTTTTTAGTAGAAAATTAATCTTCTTGGTTAAAAAATCATATTTTGGTTAAAAGTTAATTTTTCTGGAAGATTCATCATTTTCGTTGAAAATTTATCTCTGGTTGAAAATGTAATGTTTATGTTGGTGATACGTTTCTTTTTGGTTGAGCATTGATATTTTTAACTGAAAATGTAACCATACAATTTATAATTGCATATTTTTAATTGAAAATTTATATTTTGAATTAAAAATGTATCTTTTCTTCTTGGAAATTGAACTATTTGGCTTAAAAATTCGTGTAATGTGGTGAACATTCGCGTTTTTTTTATAGAAAATTTATCTTCTTGGTTGAAAAATGCATAGTTTTTTATTAAAAGTGCAACTTTGTGGTTAAAAATGAATCTGTTTTGGTTAAGCATTAAACTATTTCATTAAAAATTCATCCGTTTTGGTTGAATCTTATTGTTTTTAATTTTAAATTAAAATCTTTTTTGGTTGAAATATCAATCATTTTTTTGTACAAGATTCATCATTTTAGTTGTAAATACAACTATTTGGTTGCAAATTAACTTTTTTTGGAAATTCATATTTTTAAGTTTAAAATTCTATTGTATTGTAGAAAATTTGTCTTTTTGACTTCAAAATTAATCTATTTCTTTGAAAATGAACTTTTTGTCGAAAATTCATATTTTTGACTGAAAATTCTATTATTTTTGTAGAATATTCAATAATTTGTTTGAAAATTAAACTATTTAATAAAAATATTACTTTTGGTGAAAAATTAACATTTTTGTTGTTGAAAAATCATATTTTCCGGTTAATAATTTCACTACTTGGTTGAAAGTTGAACTTCTTTCTTCAAAATCCATTTTTTTTAGATTCACGTCTTTATGGTTAAAAACTGGAATATTTTCTTCAAAATTCGTTTCTTTTATAGAAATTTAGTTTTTTTAAACTGAAAATTTAACAATTCCATTTTTGCTTGAATACATTTATTTTTTTTAGTCAATAATGTAACAAAATGTCAAACTTTCATCTTTCTTGATCGAAAATTAACGTTCTTGTTAAAAATTCATCTTTTCGGTAGAAAATTAATCTTCTTTATTGAAAATTCATCTATTAGGTTGACGATCCAACTATTTTGTTAAAGATTAGTATTTTTCGGATGAACTTAACTGGTTGGAAATTCTTTTTTTCTTTGTTGAAAATTCTTGTTTTAAAATGTATTATCGTAGGTAAATATTCCAATATTTTGTTTAAAGTTGAATTATTTTGTGGAAAATTCAAGTATATTCTTAGTCATCTTTTTTTGATCGAAAACTCAACTGCTTTATTTTCAACAATTCGTCCTTTTGGATTGAAAATTTATATTTTATGGTAGAAAAGTCATCTTTCTTGGTTGAAAATGAACTTGTTTGTTGTGAACTCTACTCTTTGGGTTAAAAATTTAACTGTCTTTTTAAAAAATTCTTTTTGGCTTGAGAATTCAACTATTTCGTTAGAAATTTAACTGTTTTTGGTAGAATTGTAACCTTTTTTATTTGAAAATTCGACCATTTGGTTGAAAATTCATTTTTGTAGGTATATATATATATATGTATAAGTAGGTATATATATACCTATATATATATAATAATAAAAAAAAATTTGTTGTAGAAAAAATACACATTTTTCGAAATACTCAAAAAACGGTTCAAAGTATCGAAAAATAGAAAAAGAACTTTTTATAGGTCTCTTCAAGGAAAACAACTTCCAATGAGAACTTTTTCGCGTATCTCGCATATTTAAAAAAAAATTCTACAGAAAACAGCCCTCTATTCTTACTTTTTAAATTTTCCCCGTTTTTTTTTAACACATATACTAACACGTATACTACCTGTTGTATTATTGTCGGCCTTTTATAGTAAATGGTATTATTGTCATTTTTATTTTTCAATAAAATTATTGTTCCAAATATTAAAACTGAATGAAATAAAAATTAAATAAAAAATTTTTTTAAATAATAAAAATGAAAATATGAATACAATATTTCAGTGAAAATGGGTTTTAATTAATTTTTATGTCAGAAATTAAATATTTCATAACATTTTGATTCAAATTATCAACAAACAATTAAAATCATATCCATATTTTAAAAATAATCATTTTCATTTTCAAGGAATTATTAATACAATTACAATGAAATGTTTTAATACATAAATAGAACTAATATTTGAATAGAAAATGTTCTCAATAAAATGTTATTCATTTCAAGTAACTGGCAAACTGCTGAATACACAAAATTCCATTTTTAAGTTAAATGCAAAAATAATTAAATTAAATGTTCAATATTCACTAATTTCTTCTTTGCCGGCTGTAGCAGATTTTACAGAACTTCTACTCAAAAGAGGGCAGCAGTAATCAATGCGATCGTGCTGCCATCGGTTCGCTAGAAGAGGAACTTGCTGCAATTCTAAACCGCCAATCACAAGGGAAAAAAGGAACAGGCTTCAACAGCGCAGCGTCAAACAGTTTTAAATTGTTTTAAAATGGAGTTTGACTCGCAACCGTCGCCGCAACAAAAATTTCGTTAGGAATCGCGCATTTGCTAAGTATAAACAAAGTAAATGAAAGTGTACTTGTAATTAATCCACTAGCCATTTAATAATTATAACGCGGTATTCGGAATATGTCATAATCAGTGAATTACGTCGCAAGTGAAGTGCATCGAAATGGAGGTTACAATTTTGCTTACTATTCTGCATGCTGCAACGCCGTGATATACACAAAAGTTTGCCCGGCTGTTTTATTTCGAGTGGATTTTATATCGCGTCTTTATTCTGTAGATTGAGAGAACAAGTTTAAAAAAAAAGTGATTCCTAATGAATTTGTGGTTAATAGCACAATGCATCTCGTGCATTTCTGACACCGAGGGAATTTGATCGATGTCAACAAAGTGCATCCAAACGAATTAATTAGAAAATAACTGCTTGTTCCTATTTACTATGAGAATATCAAATCTGAAAGCTTTTTCAGACATCGCAATATTTTTCTATATTTTTTAGAAAAGCGAGAAAAGTTCATTTTTTATAGTTGCAATCAGTGCATTAACGAATCCATTTTTTTGTTAAAAGTCTACGTCTACACGTCGAATGTTAGAAAAAATGGACATGGATGTACAATTTGAGAATAAGAAGAGAGAACTCAAAGAAGTTCGAGAGCAGAAAAAGAAGTTGCTCGAACTTCAAGACAAGACGAGTTTAAATTTAAAAGCCAATTCTAACCTGGAGTCTCAGTTGACAGAGAAATCAAAGCAACTCGAAGTATCTAATAAAAGAAGGGACAATTTGGAACGAGAATTAGTTACTGCCAGATCAGAGGCAGCTGGCATTAAAAGAATCCTAGGTAATTTATTTTTATAACTTATTATGATTTTTTCAATGTATGCTTTAAATGTCTGTGTTTAAAAAAATTAAAACTTTCTTCTCTGTGCTTTCTTGTATTGGAATTGATAAAAGCGAACAAAAAAGTAGAAAGCACTTCACGAATATTTCTGTAATAAACAATTCTATATGAAATAACGTGAAATTCGATAATGTAAATCAGTGTTTAATAATATTTTTCAGTTTTTGGGGATTTTGTATTTACAGTCTTCAGCATTTTTCAAATTAACCGCATCTTCTCTGAACATCTATATTTTTTAAATTTTATGTTCATTTTCCAGGACCGGGGTGTTTTTCGGTCTTTAAATTTAAATTTATATCGCATAAAATTATAAGCTTTTTAATCAGTGCAATTCGAAAATCTTTGAAGTTACTACGATTCCAATTTTAGATTGCGTAATTTTTAACTGTTTGATTTGGAATACTTTGAGATTTGACTAATTTCTAGATCGTTGATTTTAAGGTCTTAGGCATTAAGTAATTTAATTTAGATGACTTAAATATGAAAGTTTTAATCTGTGTCTCTTAAACTTTAATTTTTCAATTCGGAGTATTTTTTTTTATCCAGTTTTGAGTGCTTATTGCAGGCATGACAATGATTCACTTTCCACTTATTCAAAACGCCTTTTCCATCTTTGCTTTTTCCAATTTTTTTAAAAATAATTTCACATTCTTGAGCTTCAAATTTGGAGTTAGGAATTATTGATTTTCAATCAATCGTTCAAAAATTGAGCATTTTAATTTAAAAGCCTTATTATTTAACAATTTTATATTGAAACGATCATACAAAGAATTATTTCAGATTTAAATTATTCCAAGCGTTCTTGATAGAATTATTAAAAATATTTAAAATTGAGTAACTATGATTGAAAGTGTTGGAAATTAAACAATTTCAACCCGAAATTCTGGAGTAGTTTGTTTTGTCCAAAAAGTATTTTTCAAAATTGAGGATCGGTTGTCAGTGACAGGGGTTGTTTTTTTGAAATTTGTTTTTGGGCATTTCAAGAGCCCGAAAATATCCCGAAATTCTGGAATGATTATATTTTAAAATTTCACGGTTTTTATCTACTGGAGGTGCTAGCTGCTCGGGCAGTCAGCACCTCCACCTAAAATTTTGTTTTTTGAGAAAAATACAAGAGCCCAAAAATCGACATTAACGCCCAAAATTAGCCCAGAAGTAGCCTGAAATTCTGGCAAAAAAGAAATATTTATATTCTGTTGTGGAGGTGCTAGCTGATCGGATCTGTAAACTACGTGTGGGGTGTTGTTTCCATGTGAACTCATCCTGATAGGAATGTTAGTGACGTTCATTGTCTTCAAAATCCAGAATTTGAGCCTTTATCGTGTACTGACCTGTATTCTTAGTTTTTGTATTTTATTTTCTCTACAAGCAGGCATTTACTGTAAGTTTGGTACCCTGTAAGTGGCCTTGGCTATTGGGTATAAAAATAAATAAAAAATGAATAAAAATTAAATTGTTTCAAATAGTAAATACATGCTTGAGTATTATTTGGAACCTGTTTTTTAAACGAGGTATGATTGTACTGTTGCTGTTAAAAAAAACTATTATTATAAGTTAAAATTATTTTTAAATACTTTACGTTCAGGAGTGGCAAAATGTGTAGGGGGTATGTTTTGGCAGGTAGGATTTACATTAAAATTACATCTTATTTAGTAAAAGAGTGGATTATATTAGTTCGAAGGATGGAAGGGGATCTGAAATGTTGCCATGTAGGTTTCTTTTCATATTTGGATTTTACACCATTCTCTTTAAATGCGCTTAACATTCTATTGCAAATTTGTTTAGACTTGAAGTTCATATATTGATATAACAATCATATCTGTGGAATAACTCACATAAAAATAACCTATGCTTCATATGAATAACACCAGGATATTCCAATAATATTCGACTGATAAAATAAAATTATGAAATGTAATGTGTTGAGGCTTATCGTGATCCTCCTTAAAGTCTTTTTTGTAAATTAAAAATTAAACTGCGAAAAAAGTATCCTTACGCAGTAGTATTTAAATTTTAAAAAGTTTAAATAAAAAGTTGTCAACCTATGCACACATTTAACGACTACTTATGTATCCTACGTATCATTACAATTATTTTGCTAATTTGAAAAGCATACATACATGCAAGCTTTAACAAGAGAAGAGTCTAAAAATGTACAATCCACGAAAATAATTTCGGATATTAAAATGGTGAATCTTTTTCATTAACAAAAGGAACACGTTGCTTGTAATTCATTCACTTTTTTACGGAGAATGTGTTGTACTATTATTAGGGATTTTATCAGGAGATCTTACGGAAATCCTATAGATATTCGTTTTTAGTATAATATTATGTCTCATATTTATAACATTGAAATATATTTTTGGCATCTGCAGGACATCTCAGAATGTCTTCAAGATGTGATATTTGTTTACCTGGTGATCATAAACAAGTGACTTGTTACATGTTCTTTAGGAGTCAGAAAGGTATATAACTGTGTTGTAGAAAAAATACACATTTTTCGAAATCCTCAAAAAACGGTTCAAAGTATCGAAAAATATAAAAGAAACTTTTTATATGTCTCTTCAAGAAGAACAACTTCTACTTCGAACTTTTTCCCGTATCTCGCATATTTAAAAAAAAAATTCTACAGAAAACAGCCCTCTATTCTTAATTTTTAAATTTTCCCCGTTTTTTTTTTAAACACATATACTAAGTTTCATACCTGCCTAACAATTTAAACCTATTTTAGGTGTACTGCGCCGACTAATCATGCTATTTCAAATTGAAGCCGTTACATCAAGTTTTTTTAAATTAAGTTTGCAGTGACTTTAAAATATTTGCTTTAAAGGCTTCGATTTTTCCAAATTTATATTTTAAAGTTCGTCCCAATTAAAACAGTAAATATTACGTACTTTATAATTAACCAATTAAGAATCGACACTTTGTATTTTCTATAAGAGATTCTTCTCAAACTTTAAATTTTTGTATATATTGCGGTATTAATATTCAAAATGTCAAATTTTGATTTATTTTTTAACCTACTTAAAACATTAAGAAGCTTGAACTTATTGTAGAAATTATTTCTTGAAATTTATCACTGTGCCTTAAAAACTACGCGTTCCATTGCAATAATTATAAATCAAACATAGTTATTCAACTACTTTTTTATTTTTTAGAATTAGAGCGACAAGAGAGACGAGAATTAGAGACTAGAGCTCTGAACTTAATAAAGGGTGCAAAACGAAAATGGGAAAATACAGAAAAGGACAAAGTAGCTCAACTCAACAAACACATCGAAACCCAAACTGCCCGAATAGCTGAGCTATGTACGAGCAATAATGAAATGAGCATAAGACTTCAACGAGCAGAATGTGAATTAAAAACAGCCACTGCAGAGTTGAATAAACTCCGAGCTTTCCAGGTATGTAATACCGGTGAAAAGTTAACATTATTTTTAAAAAATTATCTTCTGTAAACTTCTTTCAATTTACAGAAAGTTATTTGCAATTAACAGATTAAATCCGTTTCCAATCAGACATGTTCTACACTTCAGGTCACCGAATCTGTCAGCGACGAAGTTTGTTCTTTATTAAAGGAAATTAGGTGACATATATTTTACCGATTTCAGAAAAAAAAATCCACAAACTTACGAGTATTTGAATTTTGGCATCTATTTAAAAAAAAAACGCAAATTTTTTCTTCAACCTTTTATTGTGTTTGATGTAATTCAGATATTCCAATTTTCTTTCCAGATTCTGGTGAGTTTTACCGTTCTCTGTTAAGATTCGTCGGAAAATTGGAAAAAAGTGCAAAATTAACAAAATGGCGATGATTTGATTTAAAATATAAGAGGTCGATTGTAATTAAGAACCGACAGTTATATTTTTTGGCAATTTTTTGTTGAATTTCGTCTTGCATAAGGATGACATCCTATAAGTTTTATGTGAGCTAAACAATTTTTGAGGCATGGAGAACTTTTGTTTTTCATAAAATCGAAATACAAATTACAAAAATACCTCTTGATTTACAATAAAAATTCGAAAATGTTATTTTTAGGAAGAAAAATTCTTCCGCCCTCAAAAATGTCTTCCGCATAAAACTGATAGGATGATTTCCCTATATAAACAATAGCTGTAGAAAATATTTGAAAAATATAAGAAAGTTGTTGTTTTCAAGAAAAATACAAAATTCGATTTTATGGAGGAAAAAATTTTCTTAGCCACAAAAATTTTTTAGTTCACATAAAACTCGCAGGATGTCTTCCTTATAGAAGGTCAAATTTCGAAAGAAATTGTCGGTGAAGAAAATTGGAATATATGAAATAGATCAAGAACTATATGCAGAAGTTAAATTTTTTTTCTCAAATCGGAAAAATACGTGTCGCCTAATTTCCTCTTAAGAATAACATATTTCGTTGTTGAAGATTCTGCGACTTGAGATTTATACTGTATAACTTGCTTGATTTAAAATGGATTCGATCAACATTTAAATTTGTCCAGGTTCAATATAAAGAATCACTGGCAAAGATGAGAGAACTGAGTCGCCAAAGTGCTCAAGGAGTTGGCAATAAACTAGAGCAAATGGCAGCTCGAGCTCACAATCAGTTAGCAGAGCTTCGAACCAAATTGGAATTGGAAGCGGCAAAGACTTCAGATTTGGAAAATAAGTTACGCAATGAGCAGGATTCAAATCATTGTCGTCAATCCAGGCTTAATGTTGCTTTGGAACTGGCACAATCTGAACTCAAGGATTGCCAGGAACAATTAAGAAGCTTAAAAGCCACAATTCCTGCTCGAGATGCTGAAATGGAGGAACTAAAAAAAGAGTTAATTCAGAAAACTAAGCAACTAGAAAATGCTGTAGTAAATGAGCAAACGGTTATGAGTATGCAAGAGCAAATAGAAAGACTTGCAGCTGAGAATGATCATCTGAAAAATCAGTTAGAGGTGAGATAGATTCATTTTCTTTTTACTGGGTGTTTCTTTAAGATTTATACTTTTTATTTTAACTTTTTTCTATTTTTTCAGAACACTAAATCAGATCTTAGTGATACTTTAATGAGCTTGGAACAGAGAGAAACGATCGCTTTGAATTTGGAGCGAGTCGAGCAAGATAAAGCAACTTTGGAGCTTCGATTGCGTAGTTCGTTGGAGAAAGAAGGTATTTTCAATATTATTTACCACTACGTAATTTCAAAATAAAAATTGTTCTACATTTAAAGAAGTTTAATATAATTTTGTTGGCATAGCTCGGGAGTACCGTCAAATGGGGTAAATCCGGACATCCCTAAATTCCCTAAATTGATAGGATAAATTACTCAAAACTGTTCCAAGAATCTGGAATCTGTTAAAGCCTTAAATGTTTGTAGATTCTGGTTGAAACCACCCACCTTAAGTAATTTAAACTGTCAATTTAGGAATGTCCGAATTAACCCCACATGCCCGAAATTACCCCATTTGAAGGTATAGCGTGTTCCTCTTATAGAAGTTACCGTTATAATTACCACTTTGGGGAAACGGTAACGGTAACAAATTAATTTAAAAAAAAAGGAATTTAAGCGGTTAATTTGAATTATTTTACAACGGGAGATTTTAAATAGAAAGCTTCTTTAAATAAAGCAAAGAACGTGTAAAACATTTGAAACCAGAAAATGTTTTCCCTTTCGTATCCTGAATTAATCACTTTCTTAAAATAAAAATATAATACAATGTAATATAGGATCGAATAATAAATTCATTATTTCTAATTTCAACTCGAATAAAGTTACGGGAAAAATATATATTGTCCAAAGTTGGCAGAACGGCTATTTCTAACCTCAAAGTAAGAACTGTAATTCCAATGTTCTCGAGACTGGATAATTATTTTTAATTACTCTGTTGTCTTCTGCATTAATTTATAAGTAATATACAGATTAGTTTCTCATTTCTTTAAAGTATGCCAAATTATAATTTCTATCGTCAGTGAAACTTGAAATATCATTTTTGCGCAATTTCGAAGACATAACTTCATTTTCAATTTGCTCCAATCTTTATTCGGAACGATAATCGTAATAAATCACTCTTATACAAAATAAATTTTTACGGTCAAATTTGAAATTATTTTACAATTAAAGATTTGAAATAGAAAGTTTTTTCAAATTAAAGCAAATAACTTGTAAATCATTTGAAATTGTAATTTTGTAATGCCTGGAAGTTATACAAATTTTAATTAACAATTTCGATATTGAATTTTTCCAGACTTTAGAATTTTAAATTGAAACATTAAAAAATAGTCAATGTAGGCACGTGGCCCCTAAAAAAAGGGTTCCGTAGCCTTTGCAATTGGTCGCCTTCAAGAATGAAAATGCCAAATGAAGCGTTCAAGTTTGTAGAAATAATTTCATAATTTTTAATGTAACAATTTAATTGGGTGGCGTTTAAAATTGAACAATTTCAACCCTCAAGTGACAATAACTAATTGCATTTTCTTAAAGCGTGTAAAAGTTATATAGCTTAACATTTTAAATCATTTAATTGTCAAGTGTTTAAAATTGAAGGTTTCTACATTTTTAATTGTCTTACATTCCAATCGTAATACTTATATGAATGTTTCCTATTTTATTTTGTTATAGAAAACAAAGTTGTAATTTACATTCCATTTATTGCCATTAGGAGTTAAATAAGACATTTTAAATAGAAAGCGTTGACAATTGAAAATTCCCCATTAGAATTTTTTAAACCATAGCATTTCCAACTAAAAAATCATCAATTATCCAACTCTAAAACGCACTTTTTACTTTTCAAAATTCATTGGAAATTGATGAATTTAAGCGTACAAACAATTTAAATGAAACAATTCGATATTATTCAGAACTAACGTAATTTTAAAATTAAATTAAACCGTACATAATTTAAAAATACTCAGTATCTTTGATCTGAAAGTGGTAAAAATTAAATAATTTTCAATTATTCGCCTCCAAGAATGTACATTCAAGTAAAGCGTTCAAGTTTGCAGAAATAATTGCAAAATATTTAAATTTAACAATTTCATTTTTGAGCCTTTTGAATAAAAATTGTTAACACTCAGATTATTCGGCATTCAAAAATTACAACGTTCAGAGTTAAATATTTACAAAAAAAAACGCTGAAAATTAAACAATATCTAATTAAATTTTTTAAAGTATATAAAAGTTTAAGAACTTAACATTTTAAGTTCTTTATTCATAACGAATTGAAGTTTAACTATTAAAAAATGAAGGTTTTAAAGTAACTTGTATTCAAAACGTAATACTTATATGTAAATTTGTTTCGGTGAAAATTATATGATTACTTTCTGAAGTTTATATACTATCTATCTTCTTTACTATAATTTCAAACTAATTTGAAGTAAATTATACATTCTACTCAAATATAATAAAAACTGCTGATTTTCAATAAATATAAGAAAATCGTAAAAATCTCGTTTTATGACTTTGTTAAAAATAATGTTATCAACGGTATCATATAAATCTTAACATTAGCGACATTTAAATGTTTAAATATTGACAACTGTCTAAACATATTTTCCACAGAGGAGCAATTGCGCAAGGTCAGTAATTTAGAAGAATTACTACGAAGATTAGAACACAGTGTAACGAAACTTGAAGCCGAAAATGCTTCACTTAAAGGAATAGAACACGATAAACCAACAACTAGGACAAGGTCGAGTATCGGTTTCGATAGTCACCATAGCCAAAATATTTCTCAGCTGGAGCAACAGATTCAAAAATTGGAACAACAGCTGCAAGCTGCGAACGAAAGTTTAGCTGCCGAACGAAAGGTGGCCAAGCAGGCACAGATCTCTTTATGGAAAAAGGAAAAAGAACTCTCTGATGCGAATCTCGACAAACGCATAGCGACCAGAGAGGCGAAAACGGCTGAGGAAAAGATCAAAACTTTACAGGAAGACAAACAAAAGTTGACAGAGAGGCTAAGGAAAAAAGAAAGGGACGAAGAGGAAAAAGCTGCGAAGCTACTCAAAGAATTGGAGAGTGCGAAAGCCTCCTTAGGAGAATTAACTAGAGAATCTTCGAGAAATAAGATGCAAGCAGATTCTGCACAAAGGGTTGGTTTTAATTTAATTTTTAACAGGTTCCTACAGGGGTTGGACTCACGCTACTATTGATTCTGTTTTCCTTTTTCAACGATGCTACTATTTCTTCACTTTACCTTTAAAATATTTTCAAACTTCTTCGCTGATTTGCTAAAATAACATGACTATCATCTCAAGTGCAGAAATATATACCGGAAATGAGTGCCAAAGGCTAATATATAGAAAAATTAATTCAAAATATTTTGAATTCGTCTAGTCCTTATATCCTAAACTTCGGATTATATAACATTTTCGACTTTTTGCAGAAAAATCTTTTCAAATTGCGTCATTTTAATTTGTATCACTTATTCGTTGAACATTTTACAGTTAGTCGAAAACTGCCAAAGTCAATTAATGTCAAATTCGGTTTTTAAAAAGTGAAAAGTGCATTAATTCAATTTAACAATTTTGAAAGAAATAAGTTCAAAATTTAACAATATTTTAATGTAAAATTTTTAAAAAATCGATCAATATCTGGAGGTTCCGCGGGGCAAAAAAGTCTAAAAAATTTGTAATTCTCAGGGTTTTACAAAAATCGCTAATATTATTTTTTTCGTCATATGCATAATGTGCCTAATTTTCCATAATCTTGTAAGATGTTAATATTTACAGTTTTTCTATGCCAAAATCTCATTTTTATAAACCTAAAAAAAACTAAAAGAATTTTGTAATGCTTTTCAAAGTATCCTAACATATTTTTGAGCATGTAGAAACTTTATAAGACCTTGTAACCTTTTAGGTAAATTTTGAGTGCGAGAAAGTTTCTAGAGGCTCAGAAATTTTTCAGAATAGTTTGCAAAGCTTTTAAAGATTAATTTAGTTTTTTTTTAGAATTATCAAAATGGGATTGTGGCCAAAAAAGATGTAAATATTGAAATATTATAAGGTTTTTGTCAATCAGGCACATAATGTAGATTACGCAAAAAAGTAAATATTAGCGATTTGTTCAAAGCTCTGAGAATTACGAATTGTTTCAACTTATTTTTGTTCCGCGTAGCCTCAGGATATTGATCGATCTATTTCAAATTTTACACAGGTGTAAAAATGTTCTGATTTGAAAATGGTTCAAGTTAAAACTTCTTCCCAATTAATAAGTATTTAAATGGAAAATATCGATTGTACTAAAATGAATATTAAAAGTGTCTTGATATTTTATTACTCTCACTTTGTTCAATCACGAAACGAACCATGAAAAAGACTTTATTGTCGATAATGACAATTATACAAGTGATGCTGTTTGTAATTTTTCTTTATATTTTGAATTTTTCAAAAGTCTTCGAAATCCGGTGTGTATAAATTGTAAATATGTTTGTTTTTTTATCAAAGAGAGTAAGATTTACGTTTTATAAGGAAAATATAAAAACTGTAATTATGATTTGGAATGTGGTATGTTGGAAGCAATTTTTACTTGGGTCGGGGAATTATCGAAAAGAACTACAGTTCTGACATGGAACAAGAAATTTTCCAGAAGAATTAGAATTCTCAGTCATGGCATGAACATTTAACAAAGAATTGTATTTTCCAGACCGAAACAATGACAAATTTACCGGGAAATGACAATAAATTTAAATGAGAAAATCCCTCTGATATACACTCTGATTCTATTTGATCCGAGGCCTGCGTGATTTGTATGCATATCAGTTTATTACTTAACAAATTTCATGCAACTATTCTGCTACTATTTTTCAAACATTTTGACACAATTGATACTTTTTTTTATCTCTGAAGTGAGTCCGTATCCTGTTCCTATTAAAAAGTCCTTCGATATTAATTTCAATATCCATTCTAATTTATTTACAGGCACTGACGCAGGCAAATAAACAAATAGAAGAACTCCAATCATCAAGCTCCTCCTTGCGAAGAGAATTGGACGCTACCCGCAAACAAATGCGTGGAAATCAAGATCGCGTCGACACTCTCAAATCCGAGAATGAGCGTCTAAAACTTCAAATATCAAGACAGAACGACCTAAATACCGATCTTGAAACTAAGCTTGATAAACTGCAAGAGGAAGTCAACAGTTATCAAGTTAACAACGAATTATTAAAGGAAACTTGCACAGTTCTCGAAGAGCAGTTGACTGACTATGAAAGGCTGACAAACGATCATGAAACTAGAGAGAATACTTTGATCCAAGACAAGATGAAGCTTCAGAAAGACCTAGAAATAACAGAGACTAATCTTCGAGAATGCAAGATCGCTCAGAACGAGGAAAAGACCATGAGAATAGTCGCTGAAAGAGCGATAGAGAGATTAGAATCCGAAACGAGTGATATTGAAGGTGAGAGGAATAATTTAGCTGCCCAGAGGGACGAGTACAAGAAGCTCGCGCAGAAACTAAACGAACAAATCGCCGAGTTGTCAACTAAATACGGTAATTTAGAGTGCGATTTATCCCAAGTGAAACGGTTACTCGACATGGCTAAAGAGGAGGCACGAGTCGTGAAAGAGGAAAGCTCGCAGCACTTGACAAGACTTCACGAACTCAAGGAGACAAACCTGAATCTCATGGCAGATTTGCAGGACAGCGTAGACCAGGGTCAGGAACTTAGAGCTAGGGTCGCTGAACTGGAGGGCGTTATGGACGAGATGAGGCAATTCTACCAGGAGAGAGAAGTCAAGTCTGGAAGCACCTGTCAACAACAAACTAAACTAATAGATTATTTGCAGCTGAAACTCGAGCAATGCAGTAAAAAGAAGAAGGGTGTCTGCGACAAAATATTCGGCCTCAAACAGAAGGAGAACATTTGTCCTGTTGGAACTGCAATGCCTGTCGGATACCGCGAACTGGAGAATCAATTAGAAAAGGAAAGGGCGAAAGTAAAGGCTTTAACGGAACAAATATTGACCGTTAAAACTACAAAATGTTCGCCTATTCCTACCTCACCTCCAACTTCCCCTCCACAGAAGCACAGTTCCGCTTTTGTGGGAGATTCAGGAGATTACATGACTAGGCATCTTTCTCTCCAAAGAATGAAGCACAATATTCCTCATAGATTTAATATCAGTTTACCAATGCGCGCAGGAAAATGTGCTGCGTGTCTAGATTCAATCCAGTTTGGCAAGCGAGCAGCAATTTGCAGCGAGTGTCAGATAATGACGCATCTTAAATGCTCTGTTTCCGTTCCAGCTACTTGCGGCCTCCCTGGAGACTTCGCAAGGCAATTTGGAAAGTACAAGGAGAGCACTGATAGTTTGTCGAGTTTCGTTGATAGTGTGAAGACATTGGCAATAGATGAACCGGACAAACCTGAAAGAGATACTGACCATTTGCAGAGGAATGGGGATATGTCAATGGAGAGTTGGGTTAAGGTGCCAGGTCGAGCGAAGTCTTGTTGGGAGAGGAAGTACTTAAAACTGGAAGGAGCGAGTTTGTGTATATATGAACACCAACCTAGTCCAGGAATGGCGCCGGTCAGTCGTCTGGATTTACCTGAGAAAGAAGGCTTTACGATTTCCGAATCGGTGGATCAAGCAGATGTTGCTGGAACTGCGAAATCCGATTTGCCATTTATTATTAGGGTCGAGCCTAATTCATCGACGACTTGTTGGCCAACATCGAGGTTGGATATTATGGCTTTGAGTCAACTGGATAAGAAGAATTGGTTAAAGGCTTTGAGATCGATGACGAATAAATCCGGCAGAATTGATAAATATCACACGGTGTTGAGATTGGAGAAAAATCAGGTAGGCTCAATGTTCATTATAAAGGACCTCTAGTTTTTTCGAACCTCATAATAACATTATTGCGATTCTGCGCTTCGCATAATATGTCTCAAAATTAAGTATATCTCAGAACTTCCATGTTACACCGAGCTTACGTTCCAAATATACTCAATTAACGTCGCATCAAAACGCAGAATCTTTCAATTTTCGCATAATAGCCAAGGTGTCTAGCCATTCTTCGGAACGAAATTCAAGGTCTTTTCCAGGACAAGAAATCAAGTTTTTCGAAGTCTCCTTTTTTACGTAAAATAAAGCAATAATCATTTTATATGCATTTAACAAAATTGGCCATTACATTTTTTTATTAGTCAACCAAAATTAGCAAGCAGAGCCATGAATACATATACAAATTCTTAATTTGTTGTGAACATAATTCGTCTTATGACAGGTAGAATTCCCCAGGTCCACTCATTGTCCAACTGAGAAAATAAGGATCAAAGTTTTAATATTATACCGTTACTGGTAATGGTGGTCGACCATTTCGCCATCTGGTGCCAAAAATTAGAACTGGAAAGAATATGTAGCATTTTAAAGATGCGTTTTAATTTTATTGTGAAAATGTTTTTTGTTATGTGGAGTTTCAAACAAATATTGAATGGTGAAAATAAGTCTTTATCCAAACAAAGCGTTTTAGAAAGAATTTCCATCTTGTACAGTGAAAAAGCACATTTATTGTCAACATTTTATTTAATTCTAAAAAAAACAATTATTTGACTATGTCATGTCAGTTTCAATGCAATAATAGCTTAAATGAACTATAATTAATGTTTGTAGCGACAAATTTCATCCAGGTTATGGAAAGCATTTGAATAATAGACAATTGCAACTGAAATATGAATTATAAACCAACCCTCCGGTCAGATTTTTTAAATAGTAAATATTCCATGTATAAATTAATAAAAATTGTCTCTGAGTTCCTGTTTGCTGCGAAATAAGTTTATTTAAGATTATAATGTGTTGAAATTTACAATAAATATTGCAATAATGTTTTTTTTTTATATAAAAACATTTTTGTCATGGAATGTGTTTTTTCACCGAATAAGATGTAAATTCCATCTGAAACACTTTATTTTCGATAAAGACATATTTTTAATATGCGATAATTGCTTTAAACTCCACAAAAAAATGGTAAAAACACTTTTATGCATAAATTAAAATGTAACTTTAAAATTCCACCTACTCTTTCTAGTTCTGATTTTTGGCTCCAGGCAGCGTATGACACTTTAACAATTCCTAACACCCTAATCAAATGTTTAGAAATATCAAATTTATCATTGAACTTAAGATTATAATGCAACAATGAACATACTTACATACATTTTGGTGCAATTAATAATTTGACGTGCCATGTCTATTATACCTTCAAGTTAAAGTCGTAAAAGAAGTGCCTCATGTAAAATTCAAAGAGGTTTCCAGGGTTTCAAGATTTAAAAAAAATAAGGGAGTCGCTAGACATCCTGATAACGCATGATTTCATATTTTTTGTGAAATATAGGTAAATGTTGCAACAAATGTTTTTTTTTTAATTTTTATATATCAAAATTCGTCAGTAAATATAAAATATAAAAATTTTCACTTATCTTGGATCATTTTTTGTGATAAAATTATTTAAAAAATGTATATTTCGAATTTCTCGCCATTGTTACATTCAGGGTTTACCTAGGATTTTTAAGGGGTCCTTGTTCCATGTATGGAACATTTGAATCATTTTTTAAATCTCGAATTTCTGCATTTGGAATTAAAGAAACATGTCGTTTTTAAAGCATTTAAGAAAGCCAGCATTCACGATTTGGAAACGTTTTAGAAAGTACGAAAACATTTTTTTATTTAAAAAAATACTTACATGTTTTTTTCGATTAAAACTGAAGAAATTTCAAATTTGACACTTACAACTTTTGTTTCAAAAATGTGCAAATAATTACATCAAAAAACGTGTTTTTACGTATTGAAAAGATGGTATATTCCGCAACGATATTTGTTTAAATTTCTAATTTGTTATCATTCAGTAATAAAAAGTTTAGCTAAGAATAATTCATCATTTCTGAGGCTATTAGACATTTTCACTTCATCTTCAGCTAACTTCACGTCTTCGAGTGCTAAGGAGAAAATAATTGCGCCAAATACAGGGGACTAAACTTTATTTTTCTAATATCTTGCAAACAACTAATAATAGTGATTATTTTATTTAATAATTCTTGAAAAATAAAAACTAATTTCCAAATACACTTATAGTGTCAAAATTATTATTTAGGAAGATATTAACAAAATAAGGTTTAGTCCTATGCATTTGATCCATTTAATTGCTTTCCTCTCAGCATTTGGACGAAATGAAGTTAGCCGGTGATTAACATAATTGATAATGTTATATATGACTTTAAATTCAAAACCGGATCAGAAGCCAAAAACATTTGTTCTCTCATTTCAGGTGCCAAACCACAACTTTTTTTTGCTTGGCTTCAATTACAGGGTTGCTACAATTACTTTACGGCGCATTTAAAATTTCCGAATTGATACGGATTGATTTTCTTACTTATAACAAAAATATTAATATAATTCCAAGATTTTTTAAAATTTTATGATAATATTAATGAGAATTATTGTTTAGAATTCAATACTTATTGAAAAGTCCTTCACATTTACATCGATTTATAATTGTACAAGAAATTTTTAGTGAATTAGTCTGCGGTCAGTAGAATATTTTTAAATTGAATAAAATTGAATAAAGTTGACTCGATTTAAAAAAAAAAGTAGTCCTGGGGTTTTTTAAAATGTAGACCTGGAAAAACTGGAAGAGTCATTGAATTTTGAAACCAAACTTCTGTAACCACCCTGAAAGATTCTAATAATTTCAGCATGTTTTAAATACTGATATTTTCTGGAGTTGAAAAATGCACCTTATGCCTTACAATTTTTTTATTTCTACCACGCATTATTCGATCTTTCGTCGCATAATTTCTCATAATAATCAATTTTTCAGCGCATAATCGAGACATTTTCAACGTCAGAAAAACCTGTCCTTATTTTTTATCGAGAATCCTTTTTCAATATTTGATGGGCAACCCAAGTTTTCTAGATTTCTTTTTTAAATCAGTAGATTTAACTTAGCAAAGGTTTTTTTTCACTTTTTCATATTAATTAATGTTTTGTTCATCTTTCCAGTTGGATCTCAATTGCATAGTTGAATTACCAGACGAAGGCGTTTTGTTGTTGGGTGCAGAGGAAGGCTTGTACTCGTTTCAATCTTCGAAAGCTCAAGTACTTACGATAATCAGGGGAGTTAAAAAAGTTCACCAACTGACTCTGTATCCGAAATTGGGTATAGCTTTGATGATCGCTGGTGAAGATAGGCAACTAGTTTCGTGTGATCTGAGACAATTGAAGAGTAACGCACTGGCTGCGGAATGTTCCCGTCCAGCAATTAGCACGAAGTCTGTCTTGACTGGCGCCGAAAGTTGCCATCTATATCAAGTTCAAGGAGAAATGCTGTGTGCAGCGACTACTTCTCATGTTGTGTGAGTAAAGTTCATCTTTTTCCATTTATTTACATATTTACAACCCAAAAGGAGGAAAATCCTGAGGACTGGCAGACAGTATTTACGCAGACGTTGAGGTATTTGTGATAATTGTGTTCTTGTGTACTTCCACTGTTGACGTTTCAAGTTAAGGCTAAAGGAAGTACATCTTGACACAAGAATTTTGATTTGAAAGGACCAATAAATCATTTCTGTAGGGTTTTTACGTATATTACAAATGTGGTAACGAAAATGTTCGAGCATTTCACGTTTCTTTGCAAAGCGGGTTCAAAAAGTTGAAAATAAAAACATTTTTGACCATTTTTGCATCAATGTAGGATTATAGGGTACAAACCAGACGTGATAGAGATTCCAGTAGGTTCAAATGAAAGCTTGAACCCTAAACTATAATACTATCAAACTAAAACACTGGATGCATTATGGATATTTTTAGTAGCACGGCTTTTTTAATGCTAGCACGCGTTCTATTAAGGCTGTTTGTTCCCACAACACCATATTCCCAATTATTTTTACTTTACTCTGTATCAAAATAAATTTTATTAAGTATGAGTAAATGTCATTCGGTAACTAAACTGCAAATTATAGCACTCAAAGTGAAATTCTTTTGAATTTTAAACTTTTTTAAATAGAAGCTTAAAATTTTTTTGTATTCAAACGAACAATAATTCACGTTTATAAAATGGAAGCCCTCAACGTTCTGAACAATTTTTAATTTAATGCCATTAAACAACAAAATTTCAAAGTTGAAACTTTTATAAATTGCACAGTTGCAAAGATTTCTGGTTAAAAAATAAAATTCCACGTTATTATTTTCAATGCTCCAAATTGAAGAATGAATCATCAAATTTCTAAATGTTAAAAATTATATAATTTTGAAGCAATTTTAAGTTAAAAACATTAAAAATTAAACGATTTTAAATCTGAAATTTTAACGATTCGAGGCTTTCTATTTGAAACAATTTAGTTTAAAATTATTTAGTTTCGCATATTTGATTTATAATTGCTGATTTAAAAAAATAGTCAATTATTGCTAAATATTGAAAAATGTCCTCTTTTTAATTAATAAAAAAATTTCAAATTGCATGAGTTAACAATGGAATATTTCACACTTAGAATCATCCTGTAAAATTAATGTTATGATTTTTCCGGGACTCGAAAATTCCGGATCATTTTCCGGTGCAGCGGTCACCCTGTTTGAAAAATTATTAGTTTTTGGATAAAAAATTAAAAATTCATAAGGTCGGAAAAATGTAACTTTCCAATCATAAATATATTCGAAGTTTTTTTCTTTAAATTTTACTTTTTATTCATGTTAGTATTTATTTGACTCATTTTTATACATATTTTAATCAACGCATGCAAGGAGAAAGTTTTCCAATTAACTTTTTTAACACTATTTTTTCAATATGCGTTACCGGTAAGAGTATGGGACTACCTGGTTTTTGTGTTGCATAAAATCATATAATTTTTATAATAAAATAAATTACTTTTTTTGTTCAAAGTAAAATGAAAGGTATAATATTTCTGAATCTGATGATACTAGTTTGAAGTAATTTTGTCCACTCTTTAATCAATTCTGCAAAAAAAAGTATAATGAACAAATTTTGTTGGGCTTATTTTAAAGGTAAATTTCCGTAGACTTTAATTGACGTTTTGATAACACTGTTCTGCTTTTTCTTCCAATTCGGCCAAGATTTTAACTTTGAACAAATGAGTCGTAATAATTTTCAAACGTTCGTCTTTGCTTGTTTTAGATTTAATAAATGTCTCATTCTTCTGCTGAACTGATACACATCATGTTTTAGCTTTTCATTTAAAAGTATTTTCTTTAAAAGTTATCCCAAACCAGTCCTCTTGACCAGTATCAAAATTTGCCTGGCTACAAAGATTTAATATCATTAAAAAATTGTAGCAACAGATCGTATAAAAATCTCATAAGAATAACTAAAGCATTGGTTAATTTAATATTTATTAATTTGGAAAACGTCAAATCTAATCATTCTGATACAAAATAAATCAGGTATAATTTTGATTTAAAATCTTAAATTAAAAAAATTATGGTTACATTCATTTATGTCTTCTATTTCATCGCAAAAAATAATTTATATTTACATTTTTACAACACAAAAAGAATAAGTGGACTTGTTTCATCCTAATATTTCATTTATCTGTTCATTCTGGATTTTTTATTTTGGTAAAAAAAAATCACTTTAAAAGCAATATCATATCAATGATTCTCAGTTCTAAAATACTATTCGAAATTTAATGAAATTTTGTTTCTTCGTCAAATTACTAATATTTTCAATTGGTATAAATTTGCACTCGTTTTTAAAAAGACAACCATCTGTGCAAAGTTTAAAAGAGGTTTTTAAATGTAACGAAAATTTAAAAAAAAATCATTTTGTACTATCTTGCAATAAGTATTTTAAGAATAATTACTATTTTTAAACACCAATTTCTACTGGCACAGAAAATCGAGTTCCTTATATATTCTAAATTACAAACTATTTTATCATTTATTTCTGAATTGACAGATTTCAACTTTGAATAAATTTCAAAATAGGTATAATACTTTCAACGGCTAATACTGCAAAATTAAATTTGGTTTATTCATTAAATTATTCTCTTGTAATGCATATTTGTAATTTTAACACTTATAAATATTAATTATACTGTCTCTTTATTATATGATACATATACATATAGGCAAGTACACGTCAGTAATGTCAGAATCTGCAAAAGGTCGTGCGATTTTAATGAATCTGGGTGAAATTATAGTGCTATATAAGAGACATTTTGGGCCTAAAGAATTTTTTTTTAATTAATATTTCAATTAATATTAATAATTAATATTAATTAATATGTATAATGCTAATTGTTATAAACAAGTTCTATTAACAAACACTATGGAAAATTATGGTAACAAAGAATTTTTTCCTCTTAATTGCCCTTAAATTATATTGGCAGTAAAGTTTACTGTTAAAAATACATTATTCGATATTATTTATTAAATTTAAAAACAAATGATCACTGTAGCCGTTTTCAGGCATAACATCGTCACTGTTAACGCTGGATGACATTTTCATTTAAGAACAATTTAGAGAAAAAATGATTTCTTGTTGATTTTTAATGTCCACACTTGACAATTATTTATACAATTTGTTCATAAAATTAACCAATAATACTAAATGACAAATTTTCTTTACTGAATTCTAGATCTCATTGGCAACATAGATTAAGGATAACTTAGAAATAAAATTATTTTTTATTGACTTCGAATGTTCACAATTGGAATTTGTTTACATATTTTGTTTCTAAAATTAACAAATAATATCGGGAGACATATTTTTATGATTCAAGTATCATTTTCTCGATAAGCGTACATATGTCATTTTAATTCTGAAATATCATTTACAAATGAGCAATCTATAATATTCAGTGTTTGTTAATAGAACTTGTTTATAACAATTATCATTACAAGTCAACAATTTTTCTCATTTCACACACCTTTTTATCCACATTAAAAAAAAATGTTCTATTTCACTGAAATTCAAATCCAAATAAAAAAAAAATTTCGCGCAAAATTTTGAAATTTGTTATTTAAAGTTTTATATATTCAAGCAATGTGTAATTTCATCTGTAATACCTGCAAGTTTCATCCAAACTTAATTATCGGTTTCAGAAATGCCGATAATTAAAAAAAAATGTAACCCAAAAATTGAATTTAGTATTTTCACTTCAACAACCAGCTAATTTCACTTCGTTGAGTGCTCAGAGGAAAACAATGGACCAAATGTATGGGACAAACCTTTTTTTTGTAATAACTTCATAATGAATAAGAATTATTATAATTTCATTATTTCGTTAAATAGTTCTTAAAAAATAAAAACCATTTTTCAAATACACTTATATATATATAAAAAAAAATAGATTTTACGAAGATATTAGCAAAATAGGGCTAAAATAGACCGAAGCCCATGCATTTGATCCATTATTTTCCCCTCAGCACTCAACTGAGTGAAGTTTGCTAGTGGTTGAAGTGAAAATACTTAATATGGTGAAACTCCCATAATTTTGAAATATTTAAAAAAATCCCTTGGGCCCAAAAAGTCTTATTAAAATCGAACGAACACTTTCGGATTCTGATATTCCTGACGTGTGTATTTGCCAATATCTATATCCAATTTTTAAATCTTTATTTGCATTAGTCTAAAATAAATTAAACTAGGTATGTCTGATGAAAAGTAAATTCTCCAACTTTGAATTTTTGAAGTTGAAAATTTATTAAGTCTTCTGAATGCTTACGTCTGTTTTATAGCCTACTAAAATGGACGACAAGTGAAGAATCCGGCGAATTTATCGGAGTTCGAGAACTCGAAACCACAGAGCCTTGTAGTTGTGCCTTATTTACGAAAAATATTCTTATCGTTGGTTGTAACAAGTTCTTCCAAATTGATATTACGGACTACTCGATTGACGGTGAGTAACATAAGATTATTATATCAAAAAAAATATACATTTTTAACTAATAATAATATAATTTCTATTATAATTTTAGAATTCTTTCAAATTTATAACTTATTATTTTTCACTAGATTTTCCGGAAGAGGACGATAATTCTATAAAAGCAGCGCTTATGGGAGTGGCGAGGCTAGGAATTTTCCCTGTTTGTGTTCTAGACGTATCGAATAACTCGCAAAATGTCGAGCTTTTACTTTGTTATAATGAATTCGGTGTATTTGTTAATGAAAATGGACAAAGAACTCGCAACATCAATCCAAACTGGAGTCATCTTCCCTTCGCATTTGGTAAGAAGAGGCACAAATTAGTTCTACTTACATACCTAATTATCTTAAAATTTCAGATTCTATTCCAACTAGCAAATTAAGTTTAAGCCTTACTTGTTACATATTTTTTAAATAATCACGTCATTAGTTTGTACTTTCCTGGAAAATCATAATTTTATAATATAAATCTAACACATTCTTTAATTTAATTTTTGATATTTAATCATAAAAAATTAACTTTTAAGTTTATTCTTAAAATCCTTATAAGTCAGTATCTATAAAAAACCCCAACTTCAAGCGTAAAGCATATATTCTGTATCAGGGTTGATACAAGACCTGGAAAAGTCATGGAATTTTGAAAAAAATGACTGGATTTTTTTTATTCGCACTTACTAATTATTTTAGTACTTCACGGTGAATTTTAAATTTGCGAATTCATATGCATTGATTTTCTTACTATCGAAAATAAAATAACTCCAAATTTTTTGTTAAATTTTGTATTAATATTAGTAAGGGCTGTTTAGAATCCAATATTATATTTAAAAAGTCCTTTACAGTCTCTCATGGAAATAATTTCTCTGAATTTGTACGAAAATGTATGAATTTCCTCTCAAAAATGTTATGTTAGATTATCGTACCTTTCCGTAGAATCTTGTACGCTTCAAGGAATTAACTTTTCATGCAAAGAATTTTGGCGTAATTTGTTGTAGTATAGCAGTTTTATTTAAAATTTATACTAAAGACGGGCTTTTTGAAAAAAATTTCACCATGCATTTTTTATATCCAATGAGTGACAAGTTTGCAAGTATTTTTTAACAAATTTAAAATCATTTAAACAATTATTATTTGTTAAGAAAATTTTTAACTCCCCCTGTCAATCATAAAAAGTCAGTATTTACGAAATTAATGACACAGGAAGTGAATGTTGAGAATCCTATTTTTTATTGAGTTATTTTTCAATTTAAACCATTTATATCTGCTTCAATTTTAATTCTCCTAGCAAATCATGAAAAGTTCGTATTTTCTGCAAATATCAACACAATTAATGAATGTTAGGAGGAATATTCTTTGATGAAAACATTTCGTAATTGTTTAACCAATTTATATTTGTTTGCATTTTTCCCATCCCAAATCATGAATAGTTAGGACTTTATTAAACTATTCACATAGTTAAAGCTTGTTAGGAATAATATTCTTTGTTTGAGAAAATTATTAAATTATTTATTAAACCATTAATAATCATTCATTTCTGACTTTTCATAAGAAAGGTGGAGAAAAATCTAGTTTTCTAAATTCGTATACACTATGTCGGTCATTATTAAGATATTGTTGTAACAATGATTTGCCTGAACAATTTGTTTCATTATAATCTGAATAGTTCCATTTTTCCTGTGGTATGAATGAGACAGTTAATTTGTGTATTCATAATATAATCAAAAAATTTGTTTGAGCAAATAATAATAATTTCTTGAACAATAGAGGTATAAATTCTTTAATAAAATACTACATTTTCGTGATTTGGTGGAAAACAAACAAAAATTGTTCAAACAATTGCAAACGTCTTCAACAAAAAATAATACTCCTAAAATTCATTAAGTGTGATTAATCCCAAAAAAATACTAACTTATCATGATTTAAAGGGAAAATACAAATTACAAATAATAATAATAATAATTGTTTAACCAATTTGAAGTTAGTTCAAAAATACTTGAAAACTTGTCACTTATAGGATAAAAAAATTAATGTTTGTCTTCATCATGAATTTTACATAAAACTGCTTTTTTGCATTTTTCACTAATTATTTCTGGAACATTTCCTAAGTAGTGACTGAAATTCAATTTCGATGAAGGTAATAGCAAGTAGTTGTTTTGCCCATTTTTTCCAAAACTGAACTTTCCCCATTTCAAATCCCATGTTAATTTCAAAAGCCCGCGAGCACTTCTTAATATTAACGAATTTGAATGAAAAAACGTGGAATTTCTTTCTTCGGGATGCTAAAAATGAAAATTTACAATACATTTTTGGATCATCCTAGTGAGCACTCGTTACAATGAGAGACGCTTGAAATGACGTAGGAATTTGTAATTTGGAAAGAAAAAATATTTTAAGAACTACAACTAGCTTTCAAAAATTTCTATAAAAAGGTATTAAAAATTATGAAAAACTAATCCTGTATATGAGGTTTGTTGGAAATTTGAAACCGGACTTTTGTAGTAACCCTGTGACTGGCCCTATTGAATTTATGAACTGCAGAATTTAATTGCGGTAGAAGTCCGATAAGTTTCTCATTTCGGGACTGTAGGGGCGGAAAATTCCAGGAATTGCGGACTTATCGGATGCCCCCTCTAGTAGCAGGATACTAGGTGCGCGCATGCGTAAGAATGATAAGCAAATCATAAGCAAAATAGCACACGTAGTGGGAGAACCCCAATTAGTGTACGTGCCGTGCGTATGATGACGTTTTAAGGGGAGTGTACACTTATCGGACGGCAACTTCTCGGTCTCTTACTGTAATTTAATGAAGTAGTTGTTCATTTCAAATTATAATTTCCATTTTTAATGTAGAGTTAGAAACTAATATTGATATTCTTCAATTATTTTCAGCGTATCGCAAGCCCTATTTATTCATAGTGCATTTTTCGTCGGTGGAGATTATAAAGCTCGACTCGAATTCATTCAAGTCGTATTCCAATAAAGAAGAGAGAACCTTGATAGAGTTGAGTAACCCCCGTTATTTGGGACTCGCAGGTTCCAAGGGTATTTACATTTCGGCTGTTAATTCGGTGTTCGAATTGCTAAAAATTGAGGGAATCTCATTGACACCAAGGTTAAGTGGTAGTCTCACTAGCATAGACTCATTGTAAGTAAATTAATACTTTACTTTGGAAAACAAGATTTTCTAACATTGAAAAAAACACTTTAAAGGTCTTTGAAATTAGACTGATTGTATAATTTGTAAATATGAGCTTATCTAACGCATTTGATGAATTGCAGGTCCCAGAATGAGGACAGCACATCGGAATTTAGTTTTACTTCTAGTTTAATGGAAGCCCTTGATGGACAAGGAAGAAAAGTACATTTTGCAAATGTATCGAATCACCAACATTAGTGCAGTCGACGATATTTGGCATAATAAGTATATTCGAGGCTTTGACTCGACACAAAAGGTATCGATAATTTCATAAAATAGAATGAAATAATTCTAGTAAATGAATTGGTTCGATTGAAGCATGTGAAATAAATTCTACTTTCTAAAACTTAGATCGAAGTAATTCGCTTATCATTTTTGCAGTATGCATCTTATTTTAAGTTGAAAATTATACCATGTGCTTCAATAGAACTATGGCGACTTCCTATAACTGATCTCCGAAACAATTTTATTCGGTCAGAATCCAATCATTTTTGGTAAGTCGCATTTCCTTTTTCTCTCAGATTCAGGAAGACTGATCGATGTCGTTTTTACGCCAGTTAGTATTATAAGAAGCTTGCCAAATTGAAACCACTTATGTGAACAAGTATTTTTTTGTATATTTTTTTATGCAAAGTACATAAGTCAGTGATATAAGAAAACAAGTACAACGACATTTTTAATATAAATACTTATTTTTAATACTGACATTGTATGTATATGTGAATCGTTAATCCTATAACTTAATACTCTATCGAATTCATTATACGAGACGAAGCTTAGTCATTAACGAAATATGTACGATCATAATATATTCTTTTGTATACGTCTTATTATTTTTAGTCCTACTATAAGAACGCATTCAGTTTTTCGAATAAGGCATTGTATGATACATGAGAAAATTAAAAAAAAATTGTGACTTTTAATAGTGTTCTTTTTTACTTAGAATTTTGCCAGTGAGTCTCCTTTTTGTCGTATTTTCTTCATATTCTTTTTTAATTTTTCGACACATTTTGCATTTCTAAATAATACTACATTTGTTTAAGCCATAAGTTAGTAATGTTACCTGAAGCGTTCAAAAATACAGAATTCTAGTTTATAATTCTTAAAATTGAATAATTTTTATTTAAAATGTTTAACATTTTATATGTTTAATTGAAAATGATTGTAAAAGGAATAATTTGAAATTGGCTTACAAAATTGGATAATTTTCAATTTGAAGCAGTAAAAATTGAACAACTTTGAAATAAAACATTAAATTTTGCACAGTAAGACAAACAATTTCAAATAAGAAAAGTTCAAAATTAAATAATTTTAGATAGAAACTTCATAAATTACAGGACTATTTGAAATTAAAGAGGTTTCGGAATCCAGATCAAGTTATTTCTAGTTCTGATATCAAACTTTTCATTTTCTAGCGTTCATAATTGAAAAATTTCAAGTTTAAAACCCTACAAATTGAATAATTAGACATTAAACAAGTTTTTCATTCAAATTCAATTACCCGAAAGTATTAACCCTTTGAATTAAATGTAGATTTAAACTTTAAAAAGTGTTTGGTTTCGAATTTAAATTGTTAAAAATTTAACAATTCAGAATAAAAGATCTAATAGTTGCAAGCGTTCAACAATTTTCAATTCGAAAGCGTGAATAGTTTTTGATTAGAAACTTTTCGAAGCGTTCATGATTGAACAGCTTGAGATTGGATTATACAAAATTGAAAACTTTCAAGTTTGAAGCATTTAAAATTGGACAATTTTGAATTCAAACCTTAAATATTATACAGTAAGTCAAAAAATTTTAAATAGGAAACTTTGAAATTTTAATAATTTCAGATAAAAGGTTCATAAATTACAAGACTATTGCAAATTAGATACGTTCTAAAATCCCAATCATGTAATTTCTAGTTCCAATATAAAACTTTTCAATTCCTAGCGTTCCTAATTAAGAAATTTTAAGTTGTGAACCTTATAAATTAAATTATTAGACATTGATCAAGTTTTCCATTCAAATTTAATTAACTCAAAGTTGAAAGTCTTCAAAGTTAAATATAGACTTAAACTTTCAAAGTGCTTTGGTTTCAAATTTAAATTATTAAAAATATTACAGTTTCCGAAAGAAAGATCTATTATTTGAACTCGTTCAAAATTAAATAGGTTACAGACTTGAAATTTCAAAATTGTATCATTTTTAATTTGAAAACGTGAATAGATTCATATTCAAAACTTTTCAATGTGGTCATATGATTGAATTATATCAGATTGAATGATTCAAGATGTCGCAATTTTAAGTTTGAAATGTTTAAAATTGAAAGGTTCAGAATTCTGTAGTTTAAAATGTTAATTCTTGAAAATTATTAAATTTCAAAATGAATGTCTTAGCAGTTGAATCGTTTAAATTTAAAATTCTAAACGTTCAACATTGAATACTTGCACATTGAACATGTAAAAAGTAACCGGTTCTAATTACATAAATTAAAAATCGAATAGTTCAAATTTAAAACATTCGCAATTTAGACATTGTAAACTGTAAGCTTTTGAAATTCAAGTAGATTTTAACGTGAAATGCTTAGAAAATTAACAATTGAGGAGCTTACTTCCGAAAGGGAATATATCCATAATTTGAAAAAAAAATAGTTTTTTCTTCGTTTCCAAGTTTTTGGCCAAAAAAGAACATACAAATTAAAAATGGCTGTACTGCCTTTAGTTTTTGCGATACAATGTTCATATTTTAGGAAATACAATACTAGACCATAAAAGTAGTTGTAAAAAAATTTATCAGAACGTAAAACTTTTTTTTTACTTTTTGAAAAATTTTCCCAAGTGGATATGTTTCCTTTTGAAAGTAAGCTCCTCAATTGTAAATTGACTAAGTAAACGTTTATTTGTAACTATAACAAGGAACGTCTATTTCAACCATTTTTTTTTGCATTTTCGTCAGATTTTTCGATAAAGGCAATCAACTTTTCCAGTTAATGAACTTAACTGACGCTGGCAAACTTGAGTGCGTAATGGATAAGACATTTTTTTTTAACAAGCTTTTATTAAAATATAGTAAAAAGAAGCGAAATAATTCACTCTGAAAAGAGGAGTATCAATAATAATATAATAATAATAATATTACTAAAAAAAATACCCCCCTTTTCAGAGTCAGTTATTTCGTTTATTTTTACTATATTTTGATCAAAGCCTTTTTTTAATATAAAAAAAAATTATTTTCTGCTTTTTAGTATTTCTCAATTATTACTTCCTCAAATGCATCGCAATTTCTAGCATTCTAATTCCTTAGTTCGAACTCCATATAGAAGGATGGAGGGGAGAGGGCTCAACTTTTAATTTAATTATTTAACAACAGTGGGGGGGGGGGGTGAACGGTAATTTGAACTATACTCTCCAAGACCTTTTCGAATTCCACTTTTTTTTTTAATTTTCATGGATACCCATATTGTTGGCATTTTTTGAAAGTAAGGAAAACCTGTGGAGAAGAAACGTTTGAAGAGGGAGTGGTGGCAACTCAAATTTTATAGAAAGTTGTAATGTCATTTAAAAAAAAAAAGTATTTTCATTCATTTTTTTAACTCAAATTTGATAGAATTTTTTAGTGTCTTCGGAAATACGTATGTATACAAAGTTTCAAATCGATTGGATATATGAAAGTGTGTCAAAATTTAAATACAAAATTTGACTCTACATGCATGCAGTGTAGGACGTCAGAACTTAGTTATGATTTAATATTCACGAATGAATAAAGAAATGCAAAATACACAGTCTATTCACTTGACGGTGACTAATTCCGACAATAATTTGATATTAGCTTTTTATAAAAATATTATTCATAGAATAAAATTCTTGATATTTTTTCTGCAAGTTCAATTATTAATTTTTGTGTATTTTATTTCACGTCAAATGGGATTAAAACCTTTTGGTTTTTATTGCTTCATTTTCTAATCGAATTCTTGCTAAGTTGATTTATTTATTTAAATCAAAGGTTTTTACAAGTCTATAAATGCTTTCTAATCTCTATGTGTTATACAACCTGTAATAAATTTGATTACTAGTGGTTCTTATATATGGATATACTATGCAGAATGATGCGACATCCGGGTAACCCTTGACACTGGATACGTTACCACATGAATACGAACGCATATTCATTGAGAGCTGCTGTACTGTATTTTAAAAAAGATTCGAAACGAGACAATATATACTATGTGCTTAACTCTCACCTGAATTCAAGTTGAATGCCCTTTTATTTCCTTGTTTCTAATTGATTTATGCTTTTTAATCGTTTATTTTTCCAAGCAGCTTTGTTTTAGTTGGGATGAAAATCAAAAAGTTCATTATATCATGACCCTGGAATATTATACGCTTGTGTTTGGAGAAATAATTCTCTTAATTACAGGGTATTATTAAGCGTATTTTTCAATAAAAAACTGTGTGCCAATGATTTTTACTTTACTCCGTATTAAAATAAATTCCAATAAATATGAGTAAATATCAACCGATAACGTGGTCCTGGCTACCCTTTTTCAAATTTAGGATGTTATATCTTTTAAAAGCATGTTTAAGGTCTATTTGTTAAATGCACGATGTTTTCAAGATTAATTGCAGAATTATACTCTAAAGCTTTGTTCTCGTTTCCAATTATTATAGTCTCAGAGTTATAATCACTTTCTGAATGTCCCCGAATTTGTATGTCATCAGGCAACAAAATGGTATTTCCTTAGCATTATGAATTAAGAGTTTAATTTCCACATTGAAATTGATTGATTTGATCAAAATAACCGATTTAGAAGCCCGAAAAATATCGGTGTCATCTCGATAACACGGGTTTGTTATCGGAAGAAGCATATTTTGAAGTTGATTTTATGAACAAAATATTAATAAAAACGTGTACTTTCCTCCTGTAAAACACTTGCTTCATAGGTTAATCCAGACTAAAATTATTCTTCAAAATTATAACATTTTTATTGTATAACCTTGTCCTCGGGTAAAGTAAATGTCCCAGTAATCGTGTCCGTCCCAATAATCGTGAAAGTTGGTTACAATTTAAATATATTGTAAAAAAAATATGTTAAAAATGACATTAAATGATGAAACCAATTCATTTTTAGCATTTGATAGTATCAAATCGAATTTATTTTAATTTAAATTAGATAAAAAGAAATAAAATATTTGTAAAATAAATAATCGATATTCTCCTTATTTCTTTTTATTTAAAAATGATTGTAAATAAATTTAAAGTAATATTTTACTTTTATTATAATATTTTGCAATATGAAAATGATTTTCAAACATATAATCTCAAAAATAAACATACAAATATGACGAAAATGTGAATTATTAGGATAATTAGGACATTGCGTTTATTTAACAAAAAAAACCTTGTATACAAACTAAGGGCACGAAAAAATGAATAATATTACAATTTTATCATTTAGTTTTTTCTGCAAGTTTAATTATTAATTTTTGTTTATTTTATTTTACGTCAAATGGTATTAATAGCTTTTGGTTTTTAATTTTTAATTTAATTGTAATATATAGAATAATAATAATAATGAAATTGTAATTTTCATATTTTACACTTTGAGAAGCGGATCTAATTATATTTTGTCGTACGAAATATTTTAAATAGTTTATATACAAAAATTGCCATTAAAAAATAATGCAATTTAGAAAATAATAGCATACTTCTTCATCTCAAAAATTATTATTTTTACACTTATTATAATTTATATAAATAGAAAAACAATGTTTTATGTTGATCTGTAATCCTTTTTTTCCTTTCAGTTCAAGATCGAATAATTCCGACTTTTTGATTTTCACCCATCATTTTGATTGCTAATTTTTTTACTGTACTTTACTTGGTTTATTGTAATCAACGCTAGCAAAATATTCCCTTCTTGTTCAAAATCTTCCTAATATCATTAATATTCCTAATTCCTGATTAATATTGAATTATAGCTTCTGAACTTTACAAAATTTATATCCATAATATGTAACGACTTTTTGTTACTAAAAATCCTTATGTAATTATTAGTTATGCGTTTATGATTTTTAAAAATTTTTGGGATATTTTAATATTTTTGTTAAACTTATGAAATTTATGAATTAGATAATATTCTGAATGGAAGAAAACTTGAAATCTCATTTTTGAATAAGCAAGATAGTTGCAGGGTCGCATTACAGAAGAAAATATAATTAACATTTTGTCAATTTTTCAAGAGAGGCAGCAAACTTTTCCGAAACTCGAATTTTTAATTTAGGAAACAAATTAAAAACATACTTTTGAGTTACACCTGTATTGAATTGAAGCGTGAGAAGCTTGATTTGAAAATATCATTAGATTCCGAGAAAATGGAAGGAGGAGATATTTTGAGCCTAAAGCCAGTTTCCTCAACTTTGGACGGTGATTCCAAATTCAATTTTCATTTTATAATAAAAAAAAAATCGCTTCCGAGATACTTCAGTGCTGAATTGTGGCGTGAAATGTATTGGAATTTTTTGTCGATCAAAGTTCATGTTTCCTCAACTTTAGACGGTGATTTAAAAGAAGTAAAAGAAAAATAGATTTGCAGCTGTTCAGTCGCAAACAAATTTGAAAAATAACATAAAAAATTCTTTTGGAACGCTACCCTTCAGTTAACATTATTTAAATAATTTAAACAGAAAATACCGATATTCTGTATGACTCACTTGACAGAAATTCGACTTCCTGCAAATAAATTAATGCTTGACGTGAGAACAATTTCGCAATTCAAAAGACCGTTTTTTTACTTTTTCCTGATAAGCTCTTAATCAATCTTGACAAGGAAAATTTACTATTATCGTGAAAGGTTCCTGCTTCGTAAAAAATTAATAATATAATAATTTTGAAAAAATGTTTATATAGTTTTATTCAAAATATTCATGAATTTAAATCCTTTAGAAATGCTGACGTTTTTATTGCAATTTTCAAAAGTTTGAAATTAATGAGAGTATGCGATAGTTATTCTGAGCATATGAGCCACACCAGTTTTCTCAGATTTTTGTTCACTATAATAAATATTTTATGATGAAACTTTGAAATATGGTGATAACAATAAAAACGACGTGAAGGCACTCTTTTTTTCTTCAAAAAATATTATATTTTATTTATTTAATTATTATAATTTATATATACCGTTTTCCAAAGTTTAAGCGAAAAATATTTATTATTGTGAAAAATAAACCTGGGGAAACTAATATGGGTCATACGATAAGTATTGCATGCCCTTAATTAAATTATTAAAGACGAATTAGGTTGACAGTTTAAACAAAAGTTTTGTGAATTAAAGCTAAATTTAAACTTTATAAATGAATGAGACGTTCAACTCAAATTCTTTTATTATTGAAATATTGTCAGAATACAATATTTTTGATCCTTTGTCGCTTCTAAATTGAACAGCTTTCGTATTTGAAGTCTTGGAATCCAAAATCGTTCAAATTCAAATGCTTTGAATTTCAAAAGTATTTTAAAAAGTTAAAATTTAAAAGATATGAATATCGAAATTGGAACAGAAACAACAATTTAAATCTGATGGCTTTTAGTTGAATGGTTTTCAATCGTAATCGTTCTGAAATAAAAATTGGATAATCATTTATGAATTGACCAATTTCAAGTTAATATTACTATTATAAATATAAGCTACTGAGAATTGAGATTTTATTATTAAAGATATATATAACTAATTCATTTAAAATTGGAAAACACTTGAGAGTGAATAGCATACAAATAAACCATCCTAAAATTTGAAAGGATGTTTCCATTTTGTATTTATAATGGTATGGTGCTCATTTCATTGGCACTTTGCTTCCTCATTATGATTACTGTAAAAAATAGATTTTTTAAATAATATAAATGAAAATGACCATAAATTCATTACTCTTCAACCAAATGTATTAATTGTAGAGGTCAATCAATTCGTCTCAATTAGAAGAAAAAAAAAATTTTTGCATCAACTTTGAATTATGTCAGTGAAAACAGTTTGACTACAAGAATCAGATGTTTTGAGCATAAATTTGTTACTTTCCAATAGAATTGAATAATATATTAGGTCAATCGATTAGTCTTGATTCAAATAATTTTTTATGTTGTAGAATCAACTTGGAATTATGTTAATAAAAACAGTTTTACTACACTCTTAAAATAGTATATAAAAGTGCAAAAACACACACATCCGGAAAATTACTTAGAACATTGTATCAGACATTTTTTAATTGAGGAAAGTTTAATTAAATGAATTAAAGAATTGTTGAAATTCTTATTATTACAAAACTTCCTCTAGGAGGAAGCGAAGAGCTTAGGATTGAACAATTTAAAATAAAATAAATTCAAAATTGAACAATATTTGAATGTGAATGACTTCAATAAGATTGCTAAATAAAAGAATTCATCTACTTTCAATCTTAGACTTTCGTTTTGAAAAAAGTTCATATTAGAAATCCTTTCCAATCAATAAGAATTCAAATGAAAAATATTCAAGTTTTGAAAAAAATGAAATTGAAATAAACCTCAGCGTAACAGAAAATTGACATTTTTCATTTTGCAAGATGTTAAGTTTACAAAAAAATCTAGAACCGAAAAAGTATTCCAAATTGAAAAAACCTTCATGTTACGACAATTCTAAAATCCAGGCAACTCTAGTTCAAAATGAATGTAAACATTTGAAAATAATGCAAGTTGATATGTTTAAAATTTTAGAAGGAAATATTTTAGACGAGGATCAATCTTTTCGGGTGACGGACAACTGTGCATAATGCAACACATAATGATTAGCCCGACAAGAGAATCCTGACAAGATCTTTGCAGTAATCTTGTTCCGCTAGTCCCTCCACAATGGAATTTGAACATTTTCTTTACGTCATAATTTTGGGTGATGTTTCGGCTATTTTTGGGCACCGATGGCGTCTTTTGGGCTCTTTTATTTTTCTCAAAAAACCGAATTTCGGGTGGAAATGCTGGCAGCAAGCAACTCCACTACAGCAAGTTAGAGAAATTTAAAAAATCAACCACGCCAGAATTTTGTGTATTTGTGGGACTCTCGAAACTTCGAAAATAAATTGTCAAAAAACACCCCCAAAAATTATTTCACAAAATCAACTTAAAAACTACCACAAAGTGAACCTAAACGATTAGGTACAAGAAAACGTATATCATAGGTCTTAGCTATTCTTCTGCTCGCAGAAAATAATAAAATTAATTTTTCGTGAACAACACATAACACTAACACCTATCCCAAATTAAAAATATAGATATTAAAGAAATAATGTAAGTATTTTAAATTAATAATTTTGTGGGCTTACAATAACAGCATAACAAAATAATAATGACTTCAGTTACATTTGCAAGACTCTAAACTATATCCACAGCCTTGCAATAATAATCAAGAAACCCAAAAAACCACCCCTGGCACATTTAACCAAACACATCTGGACTGCCTTAAACTAAACAGCCGTAAAACCTTTAAATTGTAAATAATCACTCCCATCACCTTCCCAAGATTCTGTTTCATATTATTCTCATATTCACAGTTAAATTCAACAACCCCAAAAAATAACCCGTAGTTCATTTAACTACCCCCGTCTCAGCTGCCTTCACCTAAAACAGCTAAAAAACTTTGGAATTAAAATTAGTGACCCCAGACACCTCCTTATTTCCACAGTAATATTCGACAACCCCAAGAAATAACCCCTAGTACATTTAACGAGCCCCGTCTCAGCTGCTTTCAACTAAAAAAGCTAAATAACTTTCGGATGAAAAATAGTCACTGCAGAGACCTTCCCAAGATTCCAGTTCATATCTCCATCAACAAGTAATATTCAGAGATCCCAATAAAGAACCCCTAGTACATCTAACGAATCCCGTCTCAGCCACCTTGGACTAAAACAGCAAAAAAAATTGAAAATTAAAAATAATCATCCCAGAAACCTCCCCAGACTCTAGTTCATATCCTCTGCTATACAGTAATATTTAACAACACTCCCAAAATAGCCCCCAGTACATTGAACCAAGCCCGTCTCAGCTGCCTTCACCTAAAACGACAAAACCAATTTCTGAATCAAAATAGTCATATAATTTCATAAATTTTACTCCCTAAAAATAAACAAATTGTTTTGAGTTTTCATAATAATTTTTAGTTGGATTATACTCATCAAATTTGCATTCTCTTTGACGCTGTCCTATCCTCGTATTCCAATTAGAAATTTTTCTTTCGACTTTTGTAAGAAAAATGCGACTAATCGACTTTTTCCGTTTTTCTCATAAGTTCGCAATTTGTAGTTTCAATTTCAATCACAATGAAACTTTCAAAATTGGAATTTAAAACTAGAAAAAAATTTACCATTTTAATTGAGAACATTAAAAATTGAATAATTTCTCATTAAAGCTTTATACTAAGAATTTTTTTAATAATATCGTTTTATATTGAACAATTATTTCTAATTTCATAATTCCGTATTATAAAAATCTTAATTTTTTCAAATTGCAAACCATAATAGTTGGACATTTTTAAATTGACAATGTTTAAAATCGATTAATTTATCAATCAATTACGTCTTCACACTGTTTTCTCTACTGCACATTGCTAAAGAATTCCTCTTTTCTCCCCTGTTTTCAAGAAACTTCTCCTTCGTCTCGTTTTATTTTGGATAGAAAATTCATCCTGTTAGATTAAAAGATCCTATTTAATGGTAGAAAAATCATCTTTTAGGTTAAATTTTTTTTTATTATTTAACTCTCTTCTACAAAATTTGTCTTCTTGACATAGAAATTTTACCATTTGGTTAAAAATTCTTCTATTCTATTGAAAATTCTTCTCCTTTGATTGAAAGTCCAACTATTGATTTGTAAATGCAACAATTTAGTTAAAAATTTTTTTTTTTTAATTTAACCATTTTGTTTGACAGTTATCTCTTTTCGCTAAAAATTAATCTTTCTTGGATGAAAATGAACTTTTTTGTTGAAAATTCTACTGTATTCTAAAAACGTTGTGTTTTTTATCGAAAATATTTTTTTTTAATTCAACTATTTGGTTGGAAATTCATATTTCTTTGTTAAAAATTATCTCCATTGTTAATAGTTTAACTTTTCAGGTTGATAATTCAACTGTTTTTTTTAATTTGCCTTTTTGTGTTAAGTATTCAACTATTTGGTTAAAGTTTAATCTGTTTTGTTTCGAAATCTACGAAATTTAAAGCATTCCATACTGAATACAATAATGTATCTCTATTATTTTAATTAAAAGAATTTATATATTATCTCAATTTTCAAAATGAATGTTCCTGAAGTTCAATATTAATGAAAATCACGAACTTCTTTCATTCGAAAATCATCCAAGTCAACAAGTTTAACAGCTCAGAAAGAAATATTCTAAACCCAGAGTCAAAATCCTTCAAGCTGAATGACTATTGTTAAAAAATTGTTTTAACAATAAAGTTTATTTTAATAACACTATATTCATAAGCACTATGGTTGACGAAATGCATACACACGGTAAACGCAAAGGTCGAGTTTCAGGCGATGAATGGAGACTGGGTGTTTGGAATGCTAGAGGAGTGAATGATCT